>RJWH01001793.1:30468-171166 GCA_004363575.1 Solenodon paradoxus | reverse complement strand
TGTTTCATGCACATTACCAAACTTTTATGCTGTGTTGGACCACTCATTGGAACAGAGTTTGATGCTACAGTTAGGGTGAGGACATCTGGAATGACACAAAGGAAACGACGTGTGAGCCTCCGGTTCCCCTGAATCTCCCTTGCTAGAGAAAGTAATCCCTCATATAAGGACTTTTCAGTGGTTTTATGTAGGGCAGTTGCCTTGCAAAAGACATTCCTATTGCTTTCAAAGGTCGCCCCATCTTATGTGATGGCCTCATCCAGAGTTACAGCTCATCATAGCTCAGAGAAAAATGGGAAGTTCTTCTCCAGGAAGAGATAGCTGCACTCCAAAGGAATTGCAATATTTTCCAATCTGTATTGTCAGGAGAATTGGGAACACGTGTATGCAAATAGATTCCAAGAGTATTAGACCAAGGAAGATGAAACATACTTGAACTGGATCAAATTTGTCAATATGCGTGAATTCACCTGGGATTCAAGATGTAATATGGCAGCTTAAGCAGTTGGGAGTGGCTTTAATAGTTTGCTTGTTGCGTAATTCAATCCTGAATTTAATACTGCCTTTTATCTAATGAGGCTGAGCATGCCAAGCTCCCCTAGTATGCTGTAGAAGGGTTCCATGGCTCAGGGCAACGAGAAACTGAAACGTATCTGCTATATGCAGCCAGCTTAATCCCTTGTCTAAGGCCCAGAGGATACTCCCATCACAAAAGCATTTAAAAATTCATCATGAAGACCACCAGCATCCTTGGAATACTCTGTTGTGTCTGTCCTCTTGGGCCAGAGATGACATTGAGGACACTCTATGGAATTGATTTGCTAACGCTAATTGCGAGCAATGGGAATCCACGGCGACAGACTGTCAGAAACAAGGTGGCCACAATTGCTCTAATAACCCACTGGGATAGAATTACTATCAGGTTCTTTCACCCACAAGGATTTATGGTGGATGCTAACTGATAACAGGATTCGAAGGCAGGAAATAGATGTGCAGCCTACCTACTATGATATTGCATGATCTATGTCAGCACAGTCCAATATAAATATGTGAATTACATTTGTCATTAAAATTTTCTCATAGCCACATATTTAAAAAGTAAAAAGAAGTCATAATAATCGTTTTCATTATATTTTAAGTATCATCATTTCAAAATATCTATTTCATATCTACAGTATTATCATTTCAATATGCAATCAATATAAAGATTATTCATGTGCCATTTTAGTTTTTTTCAGTACTAAGTCTTCATGTATGAGCCTATCTTCATTAGGACTACCCTCACCTTAAGTGCTCAATAAACACATGTGACTAGTAGCAACCATGTCATATGGCACATATCTAAATAGTTGTGGTAAGCAGAAACCGGAGTCAAGCCGCCATGGTGATAATTCTTATTTTCCCACCCAGTTTGCTGAGATAAGTCAATTCATCAGAACTCTTTAACTGAGGATGAGGCCAGGTCTCTTTAAAGAAGACTGAAATGTAACCAAAGTGTATTCAGTAAATTTCCTTCAGTCTTTGTCAAGTGATGCCTAAGGTTCATTTGTCAGCGTGACTGGGCACAAGAGGAAAGGAAATAGACAAACCTTGTAGGGATTAGTGATCTTCACTCTGAATTGATGCAATTTCTGGAGACTTTAAAAACCATCATGGCCCATGAACCAGAGTGGAGACTTTTGAAGGTCTGATAATAAATGAAATCATGACTTGAGTTTGTTGTGCAATAATTCTAGCAGGCTCACGGAATTGACAAAAATGCCAACTGGAAGAATCCTAATATTGGTTCCCTGATCCATGGATGAGAACTGCTCAGTGAGAAAGGCCAAGAAGAAATTTAACACTACCCCTCCTCCTGCTTGCCAAAAGAGTAAACCAAAATCAAGACCACATTCCTGTGGGTACTGCAGATATTCAAGTCACCATCAATACCCTGAGCAATGAAAGGATGATGGTTTCAATTGCATCTCTGATTAATACTCATTTGAGCAAATAAAAAGCATACAGGACATGGAAACTGACGATGGATTGTCCCACACTCGATTAGGTAGTTGTTGTTGACTGCAGTTGCTGCATCCAATTGCTGTGGATGTCAGATCTTGATTAGAACAATGGCACCTGGAATATAGCTATTGATTTGGTAAATGATTTTTTTCTTTATCTTAATTAGTAAGAACAATCCAAAACGCCTGCCTGAGACAGTGGTATACACTCATGGTCTCCTTCTTTCATATAGTCCAAAGGATACCTCACATGCTTCATACACAATACCTCATATTGATAACATGTATCAGCTGAAGCTGGTGGGCTAGATGCAGCCTCTGAAAGATATAGAGCTGACAGAGGAGAGGAATAGAAACCTCACAAAGCTCAGAATGAAGCATTTTGATGAAATTCCTGTGGAGCAAACTGTCTAGAACATCTTGGGATACCTTCCAAAGCTGAAGTTAAATTGCGTTTTGTGTGCCACAAAGAAAAATGCACAGTGCTTGATGGGTGTCTTTGAATTTTGAAAGCGACATTAGGATACTCCATTCTGGCCCATTTACTCAGCAACCAGGAGGTTGCCACTTTAGGAAGGGCACCAAAGCAGTGGAGGATTCTGAACCAAGCCCAGGCTGAAGAATAAGTTGCTTGGTCACTTAGGCCTTATGACCCAAAAGTTTTAATGACACTCGAAGTATCTGAATGTTTGACCAAGGGATATTCAGTGATGACGTGATCTGAGCGGGTCATTAGGAAATGGGTGCTAGGCACCAATCATAAAATTAGGTGTGTGCAGCAGCATTCCAATCAAATGCAGTTGTTCTATAAAAAAAAAAAAACAGGACTCAGCAGGTCTGGGAGCACAGGTCAATTGATTGATACTCCATTGCATCTACTTCTGCTGTTTCACCATGTCTCCCTCAATTTCCATCAAAGGTCTCATGACAACATCTTTCTGACCAGGTAGCAGAAGAAGGAAAAATCACACATCTGGCCTATCGATAACCCTGTTTGTATGCTGGCACCAATCAGAGGTGCATGGTAGATAGCTTGCAGGGATAGCCCTAAAGGACAGGGATGAAAGAAACTAACAGGATAGTTTGACTGGTGTGAGATTTAGAAAGACTAGGAATGGAATACTGATATGACAATAAACTGGAGAAGAAGTCTGTGAATGGCACTCTGGAATGAGTGAGGATGATGAAGATATTTATGATCCAAGGAATGATCACAAGTGATCAGTCACTGTAGAGGACATTTCCAAAGTAAAGTAGACAAGATGACTCATCTAGGGTGGCAATTGTTTTCTTTCCCCAGCCACCTTGAAGCTTGCTCCATGAACCCTCAGACACGGCAGCCATATTGGCAGAAGTGGTCACAACAGGGATATCACCTCACTAAGATTTCTTTGGCAATCGCCACTGCTGAGTGACCACCTTGACAATAGCAGAGGACCACACCGAGACCTGGAAAGGGTTCCTTTGGGACCCAGCTAGCCACCTAGCTTTATTGCATTCCTCCACCTTATAGAGGGCGATGCTTCTTCATGGGAATAGATGCACATTCTATATATAGATTTATTTTCTTTGTCAGAAACTCTTCTGTCAACACTATCATCGGGGACCTTATTCATTGTCATGGCATTTTATACAACATTGCATCTGACAAAGAGACTCACATCAGTACAAAGATTATGCAGTAATAGGTTCATGCCCATGGGATTCAATGATCTTACCCTGCATCCCAAAATCTGGTGGGAGCTGATCTGACAGAAGAATTGTCAAGAGACTCACTTATAACTAACTGGGTGACAACACAGGGAGAGATCAAGGTGTCATTCAGTAGGATGTCATGTACATTTAAACCCGTGATCAAACACTGGTGACTTTTCCTTCAAACCCAAAACATAAGCCCTGTGAAAGAGACAGAAGTGACACTTCTCACAATCACACCTAATAATGCATTATTTACAGAATTGCTTCTTTGTGTGCATGTTCTCTTTGTCTCACAAGTTTTGAAGTCCTATTTCCCAGGGAAAGAAGGCTTCCACAGAGGAACATACACAGTGATGGTTCCATTAAGTTGGAAGTCAACATATCCCCTGGCCACTTGGAGCTATTTTTATTTTTAAAGGAAAGGTGTTGGCAGAAATGAAGACAAGCAGGCAGGCAGAAAAAAAGAAGGAAGAAGCATTTTATTTCATTTTAGTCATTCGTCTTGGTTTTCACCCCCGGTCCCAGGTTGCATACTGGGTCCTTGAGATGTATGTGGACTGTACTAGCTGGAGGCAGCGGATTTATCCTCTAGATCACCAACGTACACCTGAAACTACTCTTTTCACTGAACTGACAGGCAGAGAAGGAGTTTTCACAACTAGCTAAGGTGATTGATTCTAGTTACCAAGAGGAAATTGGACTCCTCCTACACCCCCAAAATCACTGCCTGCTTCAGGGTCCCGTGGGGATGATTCTAGAATGCTGCCCACCAGGACCCTGCCAATGGCAGACGGGGGTTGCCTGCTGACTCAGGGAAGCAAAGGCTGAGGGACCTTGGCTAGGTTCCACCCTTCTTTCTCTACCCCTGCAGAGTGAGAAGACAGGGCTTGCAGAGTTCAATCCAATTCAACAAACACTTGTTGGAAAGCTTTGGGAGATCATAACACAGCATAACCAAGCTTTCTAAGTAACTAAGATTTATTCTGAAAACTCTAGTTAAATATCTCTCTGAAATGTCTGGCTCTATGATGTTGCTACCATAAGCATAGCCTAGTAAGCATGGTTGATGCTTTCTTTGATGAACAGGGAGCTTAAAGGCCCTCAAGGTGATTATTTCCAGAAGACCAAGTCTCAAGGTGATAATGTAGGTAAAGAAAGGGCCGGTGATGAGGTTGAATGAACTGCGCAGGACCGAAGTTACTTTATCAAAAGATAAATTCCTGATATCTGCTTGATTCACCATCATTTGCCTTGTGAAACAGGAGTCCTGAGGAGCTCTGGTTAGTAGAAAGCTTCTGGAAGCTGAGGATTTATTGTTGCAATGATCATGGCTGTTAACCTGTGAGCTTGTGTTTATATGGCGCTCTGCCTTTTCATGTCTCTCTCATATTTATGCTCTCATTTGGGTCCTGTATCAGCCCTCTGAGACGGTGATGGCATATTTTGTTATTCTCACTGAACAGTTCGAACAATGAGGCACAGGAAGGGTGGTGGTGGACGACACAAGTTGCATGATTGCTCTCTTTGGTTTCTGTTCTAGCACGTTCTCTTAGAGCTGGATAATGAGAAAAAAGACAACACATTTTCATGGCCCTTGAGAGGAAAAAAAGAGGAAGAAAAAAAGTTAATGTGGTGGTTACATTGCAATGGAAAAGTTGAGCTGCAGGAATTAGGGAAAGGTAGTCAAGAGATTAGCCCCAAAATTTCTGTGTGTGGAACTAAAAGTGGCATGTCCCTGCCTCATGGTCAGAACCCCAAGCAACAGGACCCAGAACCTTCTCCCCACATGGTAGCCATCTCCTGCCATCTGACATTCTCCAGCATCTGCCTTGGTAACAAAGTTGGAAGATGTCTCCACCTTGGGAGAAGGACTCTGGCCAACAGAACGTACCTTTTGCTTCAAGCTTCTCTCCAGAGAGACGTAACTGCCCTTCTGGGCTGACAAAGTGATTGACACAGAAGAGAAACCAGGGAAAGAACAAGGGGTCTGTTCCTGAGGGACCCAGTGTCAAAGTCCTGGCCATGCAACCTTGGACAAACCAGACGAAATTGCTGGCACTCAGCTGATTTCCATGTGTGCAGGTGGGGAGAATTCTCCTGTCCCTCCTAAATTCCAAGATTACTCTGAAAGTAAATGAAACTCTATGGAAATAGAGACACTCTGATTCTTGGAATGCAAGCACTACAGCGAACCCACAGTCATGGTGAGATGGGCCATGGAGCTTGTCTACAAACCCCTGGGCTCTTCCTCTTCTCCCCAAGTGTCTGTCCCACTTCTGCATCTGGCCATATGCTTCTGTGGGTCTGACGGGCATCGAGACTGAGGTGCTTGCTAATGTCTGACTGTGCCTTGAATGAACAGGAGACACTTTTTTCTCTGCACATCCATTTTTGCATCACTTTATAAAGCGAAGTGGGGGAAGTTGAGGCAGGGTAGACAGTTGGGTTAGATGATTTCTAAAGCCCTTTAGTGTCTAACCATCAATGGGTTGGAAATACCCCATCATCCTAAAGAGGAACTTGATGGTTGTGGCATTGTCCGTGAAAAGCTAAAGAGCAGGGAAAGCAGGGAAAGGGCAAGCCGAGGAAGAACAAAGCACCCAGAGGAATGAAAGAATGCTGACTGCAAGTAGTCAGGGAAGTTTGTTGAGTCCAGAAGGAAGGGTGAGCTGCTGCAGAGACATGTCAGGACTGAAATTCATCAGAACGGCTGGCATCCTGGGTGCCCCAGCACCAGAGGATTCCAGACCTCTAGGCAGCACATGGATTCCGGTCTCCCTGCAAACAGGTAGACCGTCTCATCCACTCGTGTGTGTGACCCAGCGTGGTGTCTTGCATTTGGAAAGCATGGCTTTATTCTCTCCTTTATTCTCTCTGCAGTCCAGTGAGATCAGAATTGCTGATCTCTGAGGATAGTGGACATGGAATGTCACAGCCTAGGCAGCCCAGCCCCAGGTGCTGAGTTAACTCGGCGGAGACATTTCCAGCTGAGCAAGGAGGACAAGGACGTCAGAGTCCATTAGCGCACCTGGCCAGAGCAGGCTCACAGAGCACGCTGATAGCTCTGTAGGAAGTCGTGGGGGCTGCTCCCTGACAAGCACACTGTTCACAGGCTCTCGTCCTAATCACAAGCACCTCCCCAGGCCTGTCAGGGGTTTTGCTACTGTGCCGATTTCCTCTGAGGAGGAAGGGGGGAGCCCCTTCAAACTGAGCCCCACACTCTTTCTCTTGGCTCTGCAGATTCAGCAGAAAGCCTGAACAGGGGAAGAATTTGGCAGGCACTGAGGGGATAAATGGTGAGCCCATTTGACTTTGGAAGAAGGAGGCCAGCATTTTGCCAAGTGTGAGCCAAGAATCACTTGTTTCAGAAAACTTGGCACACTGATTTTAAAACGCATATTCCTGTGCTCCTTATCACTAAATCTGAATCTTCGGGGGAGCTGGCTTTTCAGCAAGTTATTCACAGCGATTCTCATTCTTAGTGTTAAAAGCCACATGGCCTCTTTTGAGGGCCATGTCCAGCAACTATCCTGACCCTCACTAGTAGACACTCAGAAAAATGTGTTGAGAGGATGTTTGCATAAATGAATATGTGCACATGAGAAATAGCTCATTCTCAGGACCAGAAGGAACTGGACTGACCACCAGGTTGGTTGAACTTGGAAGTGGGTTCCAAGGCTTCCAACAGGGTCAGCAAGCCCTATACCTTTATATGGCACTTTGCAGTTCCCAAAGCTTTCATCTCTCCTACCTTTTGAATCTTTTTTGTTGTTGATTTTTTTAAAGGAAAGGCACAGGCAGAAATGAAGGCAATCAAGCAGGCAGACAGGAAGAGAGAGGAGGAAGAGGCTTTATTTATTTTATTTAATTGTTAATCTCAGCTGTTGCCCACCCCACACCCCACCACTCCCCAGTCTCGGGCTGCAAACTCGCATCCTTGGGAGTCATGTGAACTGTGACAGTCAGAGGTGGCAAACTTTGCTAGGCCACAAGGGCATGCCCCCTTTGAATCTTGATATAAAAAACTCTGAGAGATATCAATATTGTTCACTCATTTTTTTACATGAAAAAAATTGAGATTCAGAGAATGTATGTCATTTGCCTAATATCATGCATCTAATATGGGACAAAGACATGATTCAGGTTCTTTGACAAAGCAGTCCAAGCCAGTCCCCTATTCAGCCTCTCAGCAGCACATACTCACCAAGTGCAGGTCAGGGAAAGGGACTTGAACAAGACACAGTGAGGCGTGGTAAGGAGAAAGGGAGACTTCCCCCATGTGTATGTGAGGCCAAATGGTGAGGGAAAGGTCATGCGTGGCAAGGTAAAGGCTAAGCACCTGTCTGCCCCAGCCATCCACTGTGTGTGCACTGTCTCCTGAGATGCTCAGAGCACCCAGGACGCTTCTATTGTCCCTGTTCCACAGTTGAGGAAGATGAGACTCAAAAAGGAAAACAAGATCATAACTTGCCCACAGCAAGGGCCACAGAGCCAGGAAGTGCTAAGCCAAATTTTGTGCACACACCTACCTACCATTAAATTGATACAGGATTTTTGATTCATTTTATTTCTTTGACTGGTTAGGCACTCTACACATTCTGTTTTCTTCTTTTAGGGATGACCCTTTTTTTTTTTAATTGAATGGTATACCCTTGATATTTTGACAAATATACTTAACTGTGTCCAACATGACTTACCCCTATCTCTCTTCTGAACTATACAAGGTCTTTAGCATGCTTTACATCGGATTCCCTGTCGCCCCCATCTTTCAAGCTACTGCTATCTATTCTGTTGAGTCCTATGAAAGTGTCAGTATTTAACAATTACAAACCTATAAAAATGGCAATTTCATACAAACAATATTTTCAATGAAACATTTTAGTTACATCATATATTTAAACTCCCCCAAATTTGACATTTGAAGTATTTGATGCTTAAATGTGTCAATATATGCACTGATTTCTTTATTTCACTGTTTTTTTTAAACGCAGAATTTATTTCTTTAATCACAAAATGAAAAACCAGTGGGAATCAGCCCAACACATATTGCCTCTGGCATAGCAACAAACCCTGAGCTCAGCCACATACCCTGTCTTCTCACTTCTCCCCTGCAATCGCCCTGGCGCTGCGGCCCCTCCGTTCAAGCTGAGTCAACTCTGAGACATCTGACTGGAAACTGATATTAAAATGTTTAAGCATCTCTGACTGTTTTACACAATGACCGATTTGCATGTGACCTTGGATAAGACATTTCTACCTCTAAGTCTCAAGTGTCACTTAAGTAAAATTAAGAATTTAGCCTGAAACTGGGGATCTGAACCAGGGGTTTGCACAGGAAACACATGAGCTGTTTAATATCACTATGAGTTTTGAGGCCCACTTCTGCATTTCAGTTTTAGTAGATTTTTTTTCCTTTGTAGATCTGTGAGTAGCAAAATCAGTCTCTGAAAGTCTGGAAGTATCTTTTTTTCACACTCATTCTTGTATGACGGTTGGCCTGGGTATGGAATTCTAGATTAATGGCATTTTGTCTTTGCCTTGTCTTTTCTTTTCTTTTCTTTTTTTAAAACTTTGATTAAATATAGGTCCAGGTATGCCCTGGTGAGGTAGTGGTCTTGTCAGCTGCCTTCAGCCAAGAGGGCGGGCCACATATCATAAGGACCCAGGTTCAAGACCCAGGGCTGGGGTGAAAGCCAAGATAAACAACTAAATAAAATAAAGTGCATCTTCCTCCTCTCCATGCCTACCTGTCCCTGCTCGCCTTCATTCCTGCCTGCACCTTTCCTTTAAAAATTAAATAAATAAATAAATGTAAATACAGGCCCAGTCTTCTCATTTGTCTTCCACACCTCTGACCCTGGTTTTTAATCTCTTTATCTCCCTGAGTTGCATTCTAGCTTTTCAAACATTTGCTAATTCTTGGACCTTAAAAAGACTACTATTCGAACTTCCAATGAATGTTTAAGTTTCTCTATTACATTTTTTATTTCTACAATTTTTATACGTTCTTTTTGGCAATGGTATTTTATTTTTGTTATATGGTCTTAATCATATCATACTCATGTTTATTCCTTCTGTAATATCTTAATGTTGAAAATGTACTTATGAAGCACGCTTCTTCAGGTTACTTTATTCTATACAGACATTGGGGGACACATCTTTGATTTGCACTCTCTGCTAACTATCCCCTAAGGTGGTTTGGGGGTTTTGTGATTATAATGTTTAACTGTGAGCCTCTTTTCAGCAGCGATAGTAAAACCCAAGGCAGCTCAATTAGTTTAGGAAGCCAAGTTCTTAACAAGGAGTAACACTCACAGCCAGAGTGGACATTAACCTTTCCTCACCCAGTTCCAAGATGGTTGGTCTAGTTTTTCATATTCTTGTTTCCTCGATAGACCAGTTCTCCATAATCCCCGTCTTTGTGGCAGTTCAGCTCTACTCCATGGCGCCCGCAGCCAAGGCGCCCCTGCCCCGCCAGGTGTCAGAACGCCAGCTCTGGGCTGGCTTGAAATTCCACGAGTCATTTTGTCGAACTGTGATGACTTTTGAGTTTCTTTTGTTAATCCAGTGTTGGAGATTTCTTTCCCTTAACTTCGAGATTGGCCAGTTTTACTTTGTTTATTTATTTATTTTTGCTGTATTTTATCCAGCTTTCCCAGGTGTTTGGAGAACGGTAGGGGCTGGGAAACAAAGGGCACTGCTTTGGCCAGAATGCCCGATGCTTTTACAGTAAGAAGAAGCTCTCCTAATTCGTGTTCTGCATGATTTGATGGCTTTTCAGGAGGAATCAAGGCCCAATTCCCTCACAAGTTAGATGATAAGATGACGTTTTCTCTCGCTGGAAGGAAGGCATCTGAGTGAACATGTTAGACAGAGCCCAGGCAGAGACCTGGCAGAGAAACTGCTTTATAAAAGTTCAGAGCTACTTACGGGGAATTGAAAATGGAACCCATCTCTGAGGCTTGGCACTCTGAACAAAGAGGCAGAGGTGCTCAGGAGATAATTAACATCAGTAATCTAAGCAGAGGCTGCTTACAAGCTGCATTAGACCTATGAAAAGGCCCGAGGCTGCCTGGAGGTGGAGAAGAAAGATAAACAAGCAAATGTTCAGAGAAAGGGAATTTATAACAGTTTTGTTAATGACAACACATTCTATTTGTACATGGAAGTTTTATTTCTTTTAACCCTTCTCTAACCAGAGTCTTTCATAGCTTTTAAGAACTCACTCATTAAATAGCAAGCAAGAGAATGTATCCAGTGTTAGATTTCTTTTATGTAAATCACCCCTGTCCTGGGTAGTCCAGCCACTGCTCCAGTGCTTACCTTGATCAGGCTCCCCTGCCCATGTGAGGGGCCATCTCCAGAAACCTTCTGGAGTAACTGAGCGTCACTGACCTTTACAGGATGTTCAGCTACCTGGAAGGATGCAATTGTCACAGATATCACAATGGAGGTGTAAGTCGGTAGGAATGGATCCTTCTAGTATAAACCAGGGGAGAGGAAGCTGCTTTCTGGCTACTTAATGCTGATATGAGTGAGCTACTGCAGCAGATGCTGAGAGCATTCTGGAGAGGGACAAAGCCCAGCCCCCCTGGCCTCCCTCCTTCCCGCAGCCAGGCGTCAGGCGTGAGTGGTGGCAGTGAGTGAGGTCTCTAAGGAGCTAATGACTGGGAATTCTATTCTTACCCAGCTTGTATGACTCCAATCACATAGCGCAAGCAGCCTGATTATGGGAGCTAAATAAGTACAGGGACACAAATATCCCCAGGAAGAAGGATGGGGGGAGAAGAGGAATATGGGGAAAGAAGGGTCCTCACTCTCTGGCTTAAAGCAGGCAGCGAAGGAGAAGCTGCTTTCTTGGGCCTAGAAAGATGAAAGACAGAAGCTTTTGAACCCTGCTTTGCAGGGAATGGGTCCGGTCACTCTCAAAGCAGGAGGGCCCCTTTACCCTTTATGCTGGGGTGCCATGGGTTGATCTAAGAGCATGATGCCTGGACACCAGGTATGCTGATGGCTGGGGGTTCTGGGACTGTCCTCGTTCTGATAATGAGGATGATAAAGAGGACAATGATGATAGCGAAGTCTTCAACACTGCTTACTGCTTGCAGTGCTCTTCTAAGCACTTTATAGATAATTCTAACCCTCGTAGCAACCTTGCAACTTAGATAAACTGAGGCACATCCCTCGAGGACACAGTAAGTGGTGAAGCTGGGCTTCAAGCCATGTTCTGAAATAGGGAGCTTGCTGCATTTGTCTAAGGAGCTACATCTCCATATATAATAATACTAATATCAACAGCAACGAACCTTTGCTGTATTCTAGGCACGGTACTGAGCATTTAGATACGTGAGACCATTTAACCCTTAGAACAACTCCATGAGAATAGTTGCAGTATTAGTCCAGTTTTGTAAATGAGACCAGAGATGAATCATCTAACCACGAAGGAAAAGTCAATAGACTGGGGCACCAGCTTTTGTGTCTAGAATGCATGCACCATCAGAAGAGAAGGGTGACATAACAGGCCTCTTAGGGCCAGGAAAAGATGCTAATTAGCCTTCTGAGAGGAGACCCACCCACCTCCACAAAGAGGTGGTCACCTCTGTTTTTGGTCACCACCTTTTTTGAGTCCTACCCGTGTGTCAGGCTATGGGGCTATAGGCTGTGGGTTCAGACATGGGGAGCAGAGCCTCTGGGAGAGGCAAACATGCCTAAAGGATGGATGGGAATAAAACTGAGAAGAGACTGAAAGGCCTTGATCCAGCTTCTGAAAGATACAGAAGCAATGACCTCAGCGTGCTGTTGTCCTCCCAGCTATAAACAATGAAGAGTGGCCTAATTCATCAGGAAAGGACAGAGCACTCATTCTTTCACTATCAGTTTTGAGAGCCCAGTGTGTGCCAGGCATGAGCTAGGTGCTGAGGACAAAACTAGACCCGTCCTGAGCTCTGGGTGCCTTCCTGACTGTACCCCAGAGGCAGGAGGAGAAGAAAGGGAGAAGGGAGAGATGCTTGGGAAGATGAGGGAGTGCATGAGGGATGGTTTCCATTCTGCAGGAAAGCAGGGGGTGGAGAAGCAAGAATGGGAGGCTTGAGGCATGGTTCAGGGCACCAAATGGCATCTCCTCTCATGGACTTGCCAGGCAGTATTGGGTGGCAATCTGAGGGCTGAGGTCATGAATTTAAAGTAGAAGCAGGCTCAGCAGCAAGGTTTGCTTCCTGCAACGTGGCGCTGTTTGGGTGAGACACAAAGATGGACCTATGTGGGGAGGACCAGGCTGGAGACAGCCTTGGCAAGGGGAGAGCCATCAGGCCTGCGGAGTGTGAAGTCTATTATGAAGCGTAAGCATTTGTTAACTGGAGTAAGGTCATGGGTCATGATATTGGAAGTATTGATTAAGTCCAGAGCTGCTGAGTAAAACCCTGCTTCCTCCTGGAAATCTGAAGACCTTATCTCTCACTGACAGGCTCTAATGATTCTAATGCAGCCAGGACACTTTAGTTCAAAGAGATGATTAGCATTGTCAATTAGGCCAGAAGTCATCGATTTTCTAATTAGCCTTCGGTGTGTGCGGTGGGTCTTCCCTGGAGAGGGTCTGTGAGCACAGGCTGCCATCCACATGGGAGAACTCTTCATTCGAGTGGGGCTTGGCCAAAATATTTCCTACCTTAAACAATACTTACTTTGAAAATTATAAATGAACATTTGCAATATTTTTATGTAAAACCATGACCTTTTTCTGCAAGTGTAGAGCCAATGGTTTTTCCCTGCCTTTCTTCCATAAGTCACACCCGCGAGACTTTCTGAAGATTTCTACTTGACTTACTTAAGGCCTTGAAACATTTGTGTAGCAAGGAATACAGGCCTTGGGATGTTTATAACCCCATCCCCAAATCTACTACTGCTAATCTTTTATAAAAAAACAAAACAAAACAAAACTCAGCCACATCTAGTGAGGAAGCTTGTTTTCCTTTTTCAAAGGAAATTGCCTCAATGGGCTGTTTCCAAAGTGTTCAACTTAATTTTCATAGAAAAAGCTCCTTTTGATCGGCTTATATGATATTTAATTAAAAATACGTAGCTCCACAAGAGTGCGACTGGCATGATGATTTTGGACCAAACACACTGGCTCTTGGTAAGCAGAGGATGTGAGGGGTAGGGGCTGAGTGGCCTGGGGCGAGGCCCACCTCCAAGGGCATCAGCCCTGGATCTTTTCTGGGTCTTTCTGAGGCGCTGTCTGTCGGGTAGTGAGCTAGGGTTTCCCTCAGGTTCTTCCACAGCAGGGAGCCCGAGTCTCAGAGGCCAGACCAGCGCTGGCTGCAGGGTGGGAGTTAAGTAACATGCCACCACCCACACTGACGCCCACGGTCAGCACGGAAGGGTCCCTTTCTCTAGGCTTGGAGTTGTCCCTTTTCTTGATCATCGTTCAGACAAAAAGTTCACCTTGGGCGAGGGAGGGCATTCAAGAAGTCTCCAGGGCTCGGAGAGAGTTTATCAGGTTCCCTCTTCTCGTGGGGACAGCTGAGCATTCAGTGTCCAGAATGGCCTTTCCTACGAGACTAGCTGTTGCCCAGTGAGTTCTTCAGAGGTGAGGGAGGCACATAACTGCCCAACTCCAGGCTGAGCCGGCTTCAGCATGTAGAGAGCCCTGGCTCTGTGTGTACCACTGGAGGCCAAGGGCTCAGGGAGAAGGGCTTCCCGCCGCCTGCTGCCCGCTGCCCCGCAGGAGGAGGCGGGGTGGGAAGCATGGTAGTGGCGTGGCGTGGATGAGGAAGAGACCACTGGCTTCCATCACTGGTGACCTTGCCTGCAGCTGCTGTCCGAGCTGGAGGCCGAGCTGACCATGTTCTGCACGACCTGGTGACCTGGCATTGGTACCGAGTTGGTGACAAGGGAGAGCTGGGCAAACAAAAGGGCAGATTTACGGCTCCTGTTTTTAGGATTCTAGACCCAAACACCACTTCCCAGCAAGGGAACCGCAGGCCTCTGGCTTCTGCAACCTGGAGAACCCCTGCTTCATGGCTGGAACAGGAGATGTCCAGTCCGTGGAGGCAACGGGACAGCTGGGATTTCAGAAGTAGAATATTCGGAAGACATAGGGAATAGGAGCACTTGCCCAGAGTCAGTCAGGATGGCCTAGAGTTACAGTCATTGTTTGAGACTGAGAAACATGGACTCTTCTACAGCTTAACACGCCGCCCTGTGCTTCTGTTTCCTTGGCAGAAAATTGGAAGAATATACCAGTCGTAGAGCTCTGGGAGGGGGATAAATGACATAAAACATTTATAAAGTCTGCTGGCATATTAGAAGTTTCCCAGAAGTGTCAACTTCCCGGACTGTCAAGCAGGAGACACTGATGTGGAGAGGTGAGGTGAGAGGTCAGACCTTTCTCAGAATCCCCTGCCATTGCCTGTGCCTCACTAGGGGTTAGACGCTACATGGTTCAGCCTCTCCTGACCTCAGTTTCCCTTTCCAACAATATGCCCTGACAGCAACACCAATTTATAGTTTGGGGTCTCTTGGGCATTCTCATAAAGGCATTTCTGAAACAACATCAGAGCCACTTGGCATTTGGGAATTTCTAGATTAGATCACAGTGTTCTCCAGTGTGAATTTATCCCAACATAGTCTTCCACTGTTGCCTTGAAAATTCCTGGAGGCTTAGAGTGCGGTTCAGAAATTTTCCTCTGGTTCTGCCTCTGGCCTCCTTCATCCAGGCTCCTCAAGACCTATTCCCTATGTCGTGGCTTTGAAATATTTCTGCAAACTCTCTGATACTCCTTTCTTTAAAGGTGGAGCCTAATCCACGCCGCCACCCCCCACCCCCGACACACACACAGAGTAAACCAGACTTAATAACTCATTTCTAAACAATAGACTGTGGAGGAAGCAACGCTATGTGACTTCTGCAATTAGGTCATCAAAATGAGAGCTTCTCTTGCTCTGGAGAAAGCCAGCTATTGTGTTATCGGGACACTCAAGTATCCCTGGGAGCACCCAAAGGAGAGGAACTGAGGCTATTTGTCAAGGTCCAAGATCTTGCTAGTTCTATGGCAGAGTCGCCTTGAAGATGGCCTCAGTCATGGCTTCATGTGACTACAGCCCTGGCCAGCTTCTCAACAGCAACCTCAGGGAGACCCCAGACTAGAACAATCCAGCCAAGCCGCTCCAAAGTGCTGATCCGAGGCGCTAGGATTAGCATGTGTGTTGCATTATTGAGCTAAGCTATTAAGTTGGGGATCATAGACATGCAGCACTAGATAACGAATATTCACAGTCTCCCTGGAGTTAAATGTAGCTGGGTATGCTGCTTCACATCCTGGCCAGTATGTCTGCTGTCCTTGGTGAAGGTAGCAGGGCCTAGCAGGTCAGGAGCAGTGCTCTGAGAACAAAGAATTTGGCTCCTAGACAAAAACTAACCCAACCTTTTATACAGCCAAGGGTTCAATAGAGAGGCTGCCTTCTCTTGAAGGACAGGAAGGATCCTGGACATGGAGCATAAAAGTGGAGCATCCAGGCACACCCTGGTAGATTAGCAGTTAAGTCCTTGACCTCCAGCTGGCATAGTCAACATACATCCCAAGGACTCATGTTCATGAACTAGGGCCAGGGTGAAAAACTAAGATGAGCAGCTACATAAAAATAAATGCTTCCTCCTCTCTTTTCCTGCTTGCCTACTCACGTTTATTCCTGCCTGTACCTTTCCTTTAAAAACAAAATAAAAGTAACCAGTGAGCTGTGTGCTCAGAATCCTAACCAGACTCGTGGATTTGCCCCTTCCCATTCCTCTCCCCTGGATGTTGGTGTTCTCCAGGCTTCAGACTCCAGGGGGAAAAGGGATGCAGGGGAGCACATTCCTGAGAAGTGGCACCTTTTGTTTTTCAAGTTAATATACTGTGTGACAATTGTGAAAACTGACGAACATCTGTTTTAAGAGAAAGTAGCATGAAAACAACACTATGAGATGAAATGTAGAGAGACAACTGTCACTCCTTTGCCTGCCCTTCACCTAGCAGAAATCCAATCCCTGCGCCCAAGTAGGTACCATCTGCTGTTAGAATATGTCTTTCCTCATCCCTCTTCTCGCTCTACCTGTGATACACAAGGAATCTCAAACACCCTGCTGTTCTAAATGACACCTGTACTCCGAGGGTGCCCAGAAATATCTACAGACATATTTTGCTATTAATGTTCGATTCCATACATCTCATTAAAACAGCAATACATATGGTAGTCAAAGCCGTCCATAAATTGGCCTGATTCTCATCTCCTCTGACTCTGTGTTAGAATCCACCTAGTAGAACTTACCTATTATTCTCTGTGGCAGCAATTACAGTTGTCAATCAAAATCCATTCCCCTTCTTTCCTTCTAAGAAAACCCACCTAAAAGACCATGGTTCTGAGCTTCCCTTGCAACTATAGTAGGCCTTGTGACTAGGTTCAGGCCAGTGACACATAAGCAGAAATGCTATGTGGAAATTCTGGAAAACTATTTAAAGGAAGCTGACTCAACTGGATGGAGGGGTCCTTTATCCTCCTCCCCTTTCTTATTTATGCTGCTTAGAATTGGGATGTGATGACTGGAGCTCCAGTAATCATTCTGGATCATGAGGTGACCTTGGGAATTAAAGCCATGTGATAAGGTGACAGAGCAGAAAAATAGAATATTAGAAAAAGAGACACGGCACCCTTACGTACTAGGTTCTGTCCAAAACACCTTTTCTGTATGAAATCATTTAATATTCACAACAATCTTATGAGACAGATCGTTTTATGATCCTCATCTTAGAGATGAATAAAGAGAGAGGAAGGGTAACTTCCTCACAGTTTGGGGGAAAAAATGAAAATCCACAGTGTGATTCTGGTGTCCGTATGCTAAACAACCCCTTGCACCGCCTGGTTCCTGATGACGGAGGAATGTCCACATCAGCCCGGGGTTGCCTAACTCTGCACTTCTTTTATGTGAGAAAGAAATAAGCCTCAAGCTTGCTTAAACCCCTGCTATTTTGAGTTTTCTATTGTCGGCTGCCAAGCCTATGCCTACCTGATACAGTCTCCAAATTGATTTTCATGCCTCCAGGCGCCTGTTCAAACTGTTCCTCCTGCCTGCAATGCCCTTTTCCGTGTACAGGCCTCTGTTAATGCACCTCTTCCGCAAAACAACATCACAGTTACTTGTTTACCCGTCTGTCTCCCAAGCTAGAAAGTCACCTTTCAGAGTGTAGGGACACTGTCTAAGTCTATGCTATACCCCCAAATTCAACATAGTCTGGCACATAGTAAGTGCTCAATAAATCCTCCCCGAATTTAATTCAATTGGAAAGAAAACGCCAGTCTTACATCAAAGCAGGAGAAAACTGTGACATCAGATATGCTGGGGTGCACAGCTTCCCTTT
Source organism: Solenodon paradoxus (assembly GCA_004363575.1). Classification (NCBI taxonomy): domain Eukaryota; kingdom Metazoa; phylum Chordata; class Mammalia; order Eulipotyphla; family Solenodontidae; genus Solenodon; species Solenodon paradoxus. The sequence goes on along the minus strand of RJWH01001793.1, from coordinate 153,072 downwards.
CCCTCTCCCTGGATCAGTGTTGCTAAAAATCTCTCTACTGGCTAATCGATCCTTCAACAAAGTTTGCTGTTTATTCCACCATGAGATGAAGCTTACTTTTAATGAGCACACACTGTGTGATGAACTTTTTCCATGTTACCTAATCCTCCGTAACACTGAGAACTTTGTGACAGATGAGGAACTGAGGCTCAGGGCAGTCAGGTGAAGCTGTCAAGGTCGCACAGAGGGTAAGGGGCAGATGTGATGAAGCAGGCCTATCTATGTCATATACCTGTACTCTTAGAAATGCTCCATCCTGTGGAGAGCAAATTCATGCAACCCCTATGGAAAACAGTGTGGAGATTCCTCAAAAAGTTGAAGATGGAAACGCCATATGATCCTGTCATTCCACTTCTGGGTGTTTGCCCAAAGGATAAAAAACTCTCATCCGCAGCAATTTGTGCATGTTTATTGCAGCCCTGTACACCATAGCCAAGAACTGCAAACCACCTAAGTGCCCAACATCAGATGAACGGATCAAAAGATGTGGTACATATACACAGTAGAATACTACACAGCCCTTAGAAGAGATGAAATGCCGTCATTTGAATCAACATGGATGGAACTAAAGGGGATTATGCTAAGTGACATAAGTCAAAAGTCGAAAGTTAGAAACCAGATGACCTCACTCATAGGTGGACGTGGACAGACAAAACAAAGGAACAGATGAAGCAAAACCAGCCCTTGGACACTTGGCAATAGAAACGAGGTTACTGACAGGAAATGGGATTGGGGGAAGAGGGGCAAATGGTGGCAGAGCCCACTGGACAATGGTGAAGAACACTTGGTGATTTGGTGGAGGGCAGAGTGTGTTGACATACATCTAAAGAATGGGAAACCTATATATATATGAGGTTATTTTAATGTGAAGAATAATTACTACAAATATATATACACACACACACACACACACACATTATATAATGTATGTATATGTGCATATGTGTGTATGTATATACATAGCCCACCCTGTGACACTGAGCACACTCTTCTGGGAGTCCACAGACCTAGTTTCTAATCAAGCTTGCTAACTCTGCTTGGGTCTCATTTTCCTCAGCTGTAAATTGTGGGTGACTTCTCAGGACCCTCTAGCTCTCGTGACTTACGATTCTGTGACTTGAACTCACATTAAGTTTAGGTTATTGAGGGTTTTTTTTAGTAAAGAGGCAAAGGATATAAGCAAACAATTGCTGGACTCTGATAGAAAGGTGAACTTGGAGTTAATTCTGCTGATGCAGACCCTGCCTGACTGTCTGGATCTCAGGAGTCATCAGGCCCATCCCTCTTCCTTATATCATGTCCAACAGGATCACCTAGTGGAGCCACCGAAAGGACACAAGAAGGACATTTGCTGGAGCAGTCAAAGTCTGTCAGCAGGCCTCTGTCAGCATTGTCCCTGGGATGGAGGGGGTGCCCACCTGGAAGAGTGGGCTCTGTGGGCCTGTGTATATTGACATTCACCAGGGAAGCTCCTATCACATCAGGGATTCCAGGGAGGCTGTCACCTTGGGAGTCTGGGAAAGGAGTACTGTGTGTGAACAAACACAGCGTGTGCTCTTGGAGGAACCAGAGTGCTGGAAAAATCCCCAAGGGGGTCCAAAAGCCACCGAATGCTAAATGCAAGCAGGATAGAAGACAGGGAGGTCACCACCTCTTTCAGATGGCAGTACTCTGCCAGACGTCCCTTGTGGTCCTCCACTGCCCCCTGCCCCCAAGCCCAAGGTCCTTCTGCAACAGAAGTCCTGAGTTCAAACCCAGATGTGATGCCATCCTTCATGTGAATTTACAATTCAAATAATTTCTCCAAAGTGTTATTTATGATACAAGCAGAATGCACTGAAGTGATTGTTCTACTCAAATATAGCAACTCAAGCTTGTCACACATATGTGATAATGATCCACACCAAGAGTTGTACGGCAATTTACAGCTTATAAATCATTCCCACATCCACGACCTCATTTGAGCCCCTTCAGATGTAGGAGTATGGAATTGCTGATATTCAGTAGTTTTTGATCTACAGAGCCCACTGGACAATGATGAAAAAACCCTCAATACCTAAACTTAATATGAGTTTAAGTCACAGAATCATGTCACGAGAGCTAGGGGGTCCTGAGAGGTCACCCACAATTTATAGCTGAGGAAAATGAGACCCAAGCAGAGTTAGCAAGCTTGATTAGAAACTAGGTCTGAGGACGCCCAGAAGAGTGTGCTCAGTGCCACAGGGAGGGATATATATATCCCTATGGTGCTGGTTATTATTTCTGCTATCATCCCATTTTGCGATGAGCAAACTGAGGCTTTTACTCCCTATGTATATTATCCAAGGTGTTTTAGTCAGTGACAGAACCAGGACATTTTTGAGAGTATTTTTGAGAGCCTGTCTATGCAGGGCACTTGCTGGGTATTAAGCACATCACCACGGAGAAGCGTCCATCCTCCATCTGCATGGCCATGCGTATGCACACAAAGTACTGGGTAGTGCCTGGAAAGTGTTAAAATCAGCACCCATGGAGAGCTCACTCCATGCCCAACCCAATTCTACTCTGTATTTCTGTGTTATATGTTTATGTTTTTATTATTTACTCAATATTATATATGTATAAGAATCCTCACATGGGCCAGGCCTTTTTTATAGGCCAAGAAATTGAGGCACAGAGAGGCTAAGAAATGTGGCCAAGGTGTCACTAGTAATTGATAGAGCCAGGACCATAGTCCTAGCAGTACGAAGTGGGAGTCCACTCTAGTAGCCTCTGCCTGGGTGCATCTTGGCAGGCCTCTGGAGGAGGTGGCCTCTGAACTGAGACCTGGAGAACAAATAGGGCAGAGTTCTCTGGGCTGAGGAAAGGTGTGTGCAGAGGTACAGAAGTCTGAGAAAGAAAGATGTGCTTTGGGGAACCAGCCTGGAGCACAATGTGTGTGGGACGAAGCCCTGAGATGGGGTTAGACCAATAGGCAAGAAACTGGTTATGTGGAAGGTTTGTATTTTATCTTGTAAGCACATCATTAAAGTTCTCATCAGATTAGTCTGCCAGTAATATCAGAGTGGGTTTGTGTTGGAAATGGGAGGCAAGGTAGAGGGAACTGAGGGTAAGGGTCCACTCATCATCCCCTTCTCTAAACCTCCGTGTCACCAATTGTCCTATCAAGTTCCTTCCAAATCCTTGGCCTTCTGGTCAAATCATTACTTTCTGCTTTAGATGTGTCCCTCCCACTACCTCATCTCTTGGGAACACTTGTCAAAATACACTGCCGGAATTGCTGTCCTTGGAGGATTTGTCTTCTCTGCTGTCCTTCGAGGCTGACTGAGGACGGTTCTAATGCCACGCTGTCCTCTACTGTGTTCCAAGCCACCTGTAAGTCAGGCTCCAATTTTTCCTCAACAGTCAGTAGGTCCTAGGGAAGCTCGGACCTTTCAGGAGCTACTTGACCTCATCCCAAATATACTGCTTCACTTGGCAGGGTAGCGTCCCACGCCCCTCCTGGCCCCAGAATGAGATCCATGGTATGCTGTGTTCTGGTGTCCAGTACACAAAGTTGAGAGCTATTTCTCACATGAATAATTACTGAGCAAAGAGGTGAAATCATTGTTCGAAACCCCCAGGGCCCAGGGCGCGCACGCCCTCGTGGCTCAGGCTATGAGACGCTGGTGTGCACACATTGTAAAGTCCAGCGACCCAGGTTCATGCCCCAGGGCCGGATGAAAAACCAAAATAAGGAAGAAAGGAAGGAGGGAGGCAGAGAGAGAGAAGAAGTGAGGAAACTTAAAATTTCAGGGCCCCCACGGTGGTTCCCATCTGCGCTCTCCAATGCCTCCATCTGGAATCCTGATCTCACCAGTCATCGATCAATATTGGGTTGGCTGGGTCACAGAGTTCCGGGGCAGAGGTGCTTACAGTGCACTCTGGACTTGCAACAGGACCCTTGCACTGGGTCCTTCTCAGACTGGAAGTTGTTGATGATTAGCATAATTTCTGCAGCACCCTCGAGGTGGTGGGAGGACTCCACAGTCCTTGGTCCTTGCTCTGGCATTAGCCTCATCCTGTGGGTCAGGAGCCAACATGGGGATTTTCGCAGACGTTGAGGTATGCTATTCCCGTTGTTAGTCAGAAACTGAGAAAAATAAGTGTAGAATGGACTAAGGGCCCCACTGGGTCTATCATGAGACAGACCCAGGTGGAAGTCCATTTATCACCTGGTTTCCCAGTGCCTCCCATTGGCAAGGACATAAAGTGGGTCCCCAGAATTAATGTTTCTAGAGCCAGTGTCCAATTGTCCTTATAGGTCTGGGAAATCAGCTACTTTGATGAATACATAGTTACCCTGGTAAAAGGCCATGATCCCTTTAGGGCAGGCTAGAAGAAGATTCAGGGCATTCTTGTGATATTACTGCAGGATCTTCCCTCAAGAGCACTTGACCCTGTGTTCCAGGCTCCAGGTGGACCTGAGCAGGAATGAGAAAGAGCTGAGAGGCCGTGCTCCTCCATTAGCAGTCCAACCAGGTCTCTCTTTACCGGTCCTGGAGTTTTCAGCAGTTACAGAGTTAGGAAAAGAACAAGGACAAAGATCTCCCCTCTTCACTGGACGAGTCTTCCTTCTGTCCGCTGTTGCCACGTCCTGTGAGGCAGGCACCAAGTTCTGGGCTTTGTCCTTCTGTGAGGCTGCGGGGACCGGCACTATTGCCCTAGCCCAAGAGGTTGACCTGGACTTGTCTAACTGCCCCCGCGCCCAGCCCTCACCAGATGTCATCAGTGCCAGGCCTCCAGATGCAGTGATCTTGTAGACAGACAGTCCTTGGGTGGAGCTACTGACACGCTCCCTCTGCTGCGTCCTCCCAACCATTGGAAACCACATGGTCTTGCCAGGCTGAGTGGTGGGTGCATAGGCTGCTTGACTCTTGCTCCCCGGCCTGCCCCACATACTGGCACATCCACCCCACCAACTTCTCCCTGGCTCCCACAAGCTGAGTCCATCCAACCAGGATGTGAATGGGCAGTCTTCTCTGTGGTTTTCTTCACAAGTGCTTCTTTTAGTGCCCGCCCACCCCGCCTCCATTCCTAGCAGGGTGTGAATGGAAGGAAAAACCTCTCCTCTTGAGCAATGTACCCTGCCAAAGGCTCACAGAGCTGTCTCTGAAACCAATGCATTGAGATTGTGTGGCAGGCAGGGTGCTGGTGTGGTGGTGCCCTTGGTACAGCCTGCAGGGAGATGGGCTGATAGCTCTGGATTTAGAATGTGTAATCTTTCCATATTCTGTTCTAGACTCTGACCTTAACTATAAAGCCAGGGCACAAAGACATGTCCTATAGGACATCTTGGTAAATACATATTTCAAGACCTTGGGCGGTGGGGCTGGGGATAATGGTTTCTGGGTCCTCCCAAGTGGGTGGGTCTCACATTAATCCATTTCCACATTTCTACCTCCCAGTTTTTATGTATTCCCTGTGTCAAAGAAATTTCTGGCTTCTCAACTCTATTTAGTGGAAACAAAGAAGAATCCAGGCTTCAGTCAACCAAACACAATTAGAATTCACAATTAGTGAGGTAGATTAGCACATTCAATGTAGAATTTTCAGATTCAGACCATCTAATACCGTATTCATCTTTCCTTGGTCTTAGTCCCTCACAATTCATCCTCACATGAATTCCTCAGATTTTTTTGTGATTCAAATTAATAATGTCATATGTTTGGTGTATATATTTTCTCTTCCAGAGTTTCTACTGAGATCTGCCTCTGCTCATTCTTTTCAATCTGAAGATAACAAGGATGGTGACTCCTCCCCCTGCGAGGTAACTGCACATGGTGGCTCCATGTAGCATTTCCAAGCAAAGCAGGAGCAGCTCATGGGGGAGAGGGGAGATGCTGGCCAGAAAGCCTCAGTGAAGACGAGAGGTTCGGGAGACTTTGAATACATGAAATCATCCTGTGTTCCTTTATTCACAGTCAGGGCTCCACTCTTTGCTAGTCAATGCCTTGTTTTCACATTAGGTATGTAGAAATTCACTATGATTTTTCCACTGAATTTGTAGTTTGACCTCTTATAAGGATCAAACTTTATATTGGCTTTGACTATCTCAGTCCTGCTCTAAATGAGCTCTCAGAAAGTCTTTTAGCAAGGTCCTAGAAAGCAATAGATTTCTGTACCTGCCTTGGGCTAAGATTTAGGAATCTGAACTTTCCATTTTTGTCTGAAGCTTCCCGATGTTGGCAGAAGCAACTCCACAGCCTCCTATTCTCCCCTCCACCTGTTCCCTGCAATTCCCTTCTCTTCACACAGTTCCCTGTCTTAGTTTGGGCTCTCCTGAAGACAAACGAGACTCTGATTTGGTTGCAGGTGGGCTGTCTGGGGTCTTTGCAAAGACAGATGGAGCAGGGAGAGTGAGACAGGAAAGGGGGAGAAATAAACAGAGGGGCTCCACTGTGCTGGCCACTGTGGTAGTCTCACTCCCACTGGGGTCTTCTGACATGTCTTACAGAAGGCACCTCCAAACTGAACTCAGAGAAATGGGTTGGGGGCACTTACGTCCATGCTTCCTCCCCCTTTGGTTGAAATTGGCCCTCAGGAATGTTCATTTTCCCCACACTCAGGACTGGCTGCACTGATCTTGGCTGAATTCTTCCACGGCACTGGAAAACTTGAGGCAGAAAAGCAGACAGCGGCACACACGTGAGTGTGACCATTTCACAGCAGCACTGAAATCTGGAGGACAGGCAATGTGCCACAGGCACTGAGGCATTACTATAGAGCTGCCACTGCCTTGCCTGCAGTGGGTGCTTCACCCCAGGGAGCACTAGGAACAGCTTAAGCAGCTGATTCATCGCTTGAGCCATAGGCTGCAAGAGTTCCTGGCTGGATTTTCATGGCTTCAACTCCAAACAGGCAGATTATAAATCCCGACACCGCCCCCTTTCTTTGAAGGTGTGTTTGCTGCTGCCACTTAAGACACCAATTTCTATGTCTGATAGGATTCCTGATTATAGACATAAGGACCAACTTAGACTGATGTAGCAATCTGAAAAGGAAAGCAATTGGAAAAAACACTAGTTAATTGGAAAAAACACTAGCTAATTCATAAAATTCCTGAGAAGACTGGAGAACTAAGTTCAAATGACAGGCAGGAAAGAAAGCAACCAAGTCAGTCCTCCATTCAGATTTACCGAGAATCTCCCAGGTACTGGTGGGATGCTCAACTGGGAGCGTGGGTGAACACAGGGAGGGCTGAACAATCCAGCCACTGAGTGGGAGCCCAGATGCTTCTGCTGGTCTGGAGTCCTCAGCAAAGGATGTGACACCTGGATAGATGGAGGAGGAGGCATGAGGAACCTCCTGGGTCACGGTCATCAGACAATCCTCCTAGATACTGGGCAAGCTCCTCTTGCCTTATGGCCCTCAGGACCTAGACATTTACTTCCCGGCCTCTCATAGACATCTCTTCTTAAGAAGGTTATTAGAATTAATAAGCTCAGTCATTCAGACTGTAAATCTACTTTGCTATGGGGAAAGAAAAGCTTTAAAACGTGTACACATTAAATCCAGTGGAGTAATTTATAGGTACCTAGCTGATCACTGAATCCAGCTTGGCAACCACGTAAGTCTGATTTTCACTGTTTAACTTTTAATGACTCCTTGCTCCCTGAGGCCTGCCTTACCCGCTCTCTAGAGGGGACTGCAAGAGACTCCATACCAGAATCTAGTACCGAACCCATCTGCATGCATAATTCTGCCTCAACCTCGGAGATGCATCCTGACCTCAGTCATGACTCAAGTTTAAGGAGCCCTGTCTAGTTCATGAGCCCAGGTGTAAGCCTCGAACTTCGTTTGTATCCAAGTTCTTATCAAACACCCCTACTTCAGCCAGAATATCTACCTTGAAAATTTGGCAAGCACCCAGGTTCTTCAAAGTCAAGATCCAGCCTTGCTCCCATCTGGCCTCCCAAGTTTCTTAATTTCAGTATTCTTCCCAGAAATCTTTCCCAAAGTCCAGTTTGCTGCCAGTTCTTCTTGATGGTGACCACCTACCCATTTGACTCTCCCAGGTGCTTGATTGTGGGAAGGAATAGTTCCCCCACCACCCAAACTAACCAGGTAATTTGGGTCTAAAGAACAGGACAGACACAATAGGTTAATTTACATATAGAAGTCCTGTACGCCAGCACACAAGGACAAGGTTTTTAGCTGAGGAAATATCCACACTTACATCAAACTTAAGCCTCTCTTACCTCCTCTCCTCCTCTAGTAGGTGTTATCTTTCTACTTAAATAAGTGTAAGATTAATGCAAGAGTCTTGGCCCAGGAATACTCTGGAGATATACCTCAGAGTCTTAGTCCTTGTTAAGATTAAGCAGGAATGATTAGTCTTGGGAATATGGGGAGGAATGAGTCACAAATTCCAGGATCTAGATTGGGATTAAATACCCGGAAGAGGACAGTCTGTGGTCACCAGCCTAGGATGGTGCTGTTCAAAATGGAATCAAGTCATTCTACTCCACACACCCATGGTTCCTGCTCAAAGAACTTCCTCCACCCCATAGCCTAGTCCATCACTGCTGGATTCTCTTTTCCTTTTGAAATATTTCCCTGAGACCACCACCTCCACCACCACATGGGCCCCTCCACACGCACTCAGTGTGCTCCTTAGCTGGCTTTTCCCAGCTGCCTCCAGCCTGGCAGGCTTCTCTGTTTCAACCACTCCTGGTCTGCCCCTTCTGCTCTCGCTGAGTTTGGGACTCCCATTTATAGCACAGCTTGTTTCCTTCCTTCCTTGAGCCTGCCTGCTTATGATTCACGCCAGCTAGAAAATGGTGCTTTTGTGTTGGTTTCCAGGAATGAAAATCCATTGATTTCAGGTAAAAACTTCAATCTCTACAAGAGAATGGTTTCAATCAAATTGTTTATTCCATGAGAAAACAAAGTTTCTCTTATCTGTATGTTATTACATTTTGTTCATTCACTTAATTCCTATTTATTGAGCAACACTATACATTAATACTGTGTTAAGACTACAGAGATGACTAAGATATTGTCTGACCCTCAAAGGGCTTACAGTCAGGAGGACAAAAGTCCTACACTGAAAGACAATATAGTAAGCACTAATTTTGAAGCATGAAAATATGCTTAATTTTAAAACTTATTTTAATCATAACATCATTTGGCACTATAAAAAACCCCAGATAGCCATAAAAATCCTGAGATAAAAAGAACAAAAATGGAATTATCATGCTCCCCAACTTCAAACTATAGTTTAAAGTGAGCTATACTACAAATTAATCAAAACAGCATGGCATTGGAATAAAAACAAACACACAGAGCAATGGAACAGAACTGAGAGCCCTGAAATAAAACCACACATACTTGGACAGTTAATTTATGACAAAGGAACAAAGACCCTACAGTGGAGCAAGGACATGCTCTTCAGTAAATGGTGCTGGGATAGCTGGATAACGACAAGCAGAAGAATGAAATTAGACCACTATCTAATGCCATATTCAAAAATTAATTCAAATAAAGACTTGAATGCAAAACCTGAAGCCATAAAACATATAGGAGAATGTATAAGTGATAAGTTCTTGGCATCGATCTTACTGATGCCTTTAAGGACTTCAGTTTGATGTCAAGGGAAACAAAAACAAAAATAAACAAATGAAACTGCATCAAATGAAAAAGCCTCTGCACAATTAAGAAAGAAGCTCTCATCAAAACATGAAAGTATCTTACTGGATGGGAGAAGATGTTTGCAAATCATACATGTGATAAGGGGTTAATGTCCAAAATATATAAAGAATTCATTCAACTCAACCAAAGTGAAACAAACAACCAAATCAAAAAACAGACAGAGGATATGAGTAAACACTTCTCCAGAGAAGACATTCAGATTACTGACGGGCACATGGAAATATAGCCACTGTTTTTTTCAATCTTCAGATCTGTTATTTGAAAGAAAAAGCAGGATACAATTGTGTGTGTGTGTGCGTGTGCTTATGTAGAGAGAGAGAGAGAGACAATGACTTTGTACTGACTCACTTGAGCTACCATAACAGAATACTGTAGACTAGGTGACTCAAAAATAACAGAAATTCACTTCTCACAGCTGGGAGGTCCAAGATCAAATTCTGGCTGATTGGATGACTGGTGAAGCTTTCTAGAGAGCAGTCCTCTCTCTATGCCGGTTCCTGGAGCAGCAGAAACAGGCTCACAGACTGTCAGATGCAGCAATGACTCCAACGAGCAGCTTGTTATCACATATGATGTCAAGGACAGATGTCCTAAGACAAATTAGTTTACTCTTTTCAGACTGTTGACTTGTGGATAAATTTGGAAGTCATCATTGTTCATAGGTGTTGGGATTTCTGTCTTGCTGTTGGGATGAGTGACCTGAACATACACAATGGTCCCCAGAGAGATTAACATGTACTTGATGTTCCTCGTGGTCTCCGCTGGGAACACAGGGGCCAGAAGACCCTAGGGTGCTCTCCTGGAGATTGCTTTTCTCCAGAACTCTTGGGTCTCCATCCATTGCAAAGAATAAAGGGAAGGAGAGAAAAAAAGAAGGGAGGAAGAGAGGGAGGGAGGGAGGAAGCCATCATCTTTTATTATTAAGGAATGCAAACAAAAACAATGAGATATCACCTCATAACTATGAGAATGTTATTTAAAAGGCAAGAAACAATAAGTTTTGGAAAGGATATAGAGAAAAGAAATCTTTTTACAATGTGGGAATGTAAAGTGGTACAGTCATTATGAAAAAGAATACAGAGATTCCTCAAAATGTTAAGATAGAAATTCCATAGCATCCAGTTATCCTCCTCTTGGGTATTTACCTGAAGAACATGAAAACACTAATTCAAAGAGATGTATGCATTCCATCCATGTCCATTGAAGCTTTATTCGCAATAACCAAGAATTGGGAACATTGCAATTGCGTATTAGCAGATAATTGGATAAAAAAAGATGTGATATATATAATAGAATACTGCTCAACAATTTTTTAAAAAGGGAAGAAAGAAAGACAGAAATCTTCCCATTTGTGACAGCATGAATGGACCTAGAGCATATTTTGTTAAGTGAAATAGATGGAAAAAGACAAACAGCATAATTTTACTCATATGTGGAACAAACAAACAAAACTAATAAGCAAACATAAACGAAACACACTTTGTAAGAGTGACATGAGTAAATTGAGTAAAAGGAGTGAACTGTATAGCGAAGGATGAAAACTAGATTTTTGGCAACAGACACAATGTATTATAAACAGATGTTGATTTATAATAGTGCACACCTGAAATCTAAATAATGTTATAAGTCAATGTTACTTTAATAAATGTGTCACATAGAATATTTGACTAGGATCAAGTGCATAGAAAAGATTGGAGCTGGGTTCTAGGAAGACTTAAAAACAGCTTAAGTTCCGACCTCCCAGACAGCACCCAGAGGACTGGAGTGGATGAGCAGCTACTGAATTCGGGCTATCATGGTCAGGAGGAAACTGAGAAGCCTCAAGAAGTGGAGGGAAGTGAGAAAAGAGCTAAGTAAAAATAGCTGAATACAGGATATATCAATCCTCATTGTTCAGTCATTAAACTCTTGATCGACCACGCTATACCTTAAGAAATGCATTTTCTATTAACAAAAAATAAACCTATGAAGAAAGTAAAAAAAAGGAAGGAAAAATAAGTCATTTAATTTCCCAATATCTTAGAAAGGAGTACAGGATGGAGTAAGTTGCTGAACCAGGTGAAGAGAATATGTACCATATTATGTGATTCAAGCAAGAAAAATTAAAAAGACTAGGCAAAAGCTAGGTTTCGCTAAAAAGAAAACAAAAGCCCAAACCCATTTATTATTCTTTTTAGAATCATAAGAAATTGATGATGTGAAATTCATATAACATTTCCAGTTTAAAATCAAGAATTCAACGGCATTTAGTACATTCACAATGGTGTGTAACAATCATCTCTATCTGATTGCAAAACATTTCATGACCCCCAATGTCCACAGCAGTCACTCCCCACTCCCTCCAGTGCCTGGAAACCACTAGCCTGCTTTCTCTTTCTTTGAATTTCCCTCTCTGGCCATTTCATACAAATGAAACCATGGAATATGTGACTTTTTGTATCTGGTTTCTTTCACTTGGCATGTTTGTGAAGTTCATCCACATTGTAGCTTGTATCACTTCTCCATTCTGCATGTACATTTCAGTGCTTATTTTCAACATTTTTAGGTGTGTACCAAGGAGTGGATTGCAGGGTCATATAGTAACTCTATGTTTTACTTTTTGAAAAGTGAACCATTTACCTTAACTAAGAAATTGCTAAATATAAGCCAAAAATGGTAGAAAGAAATGACAATAGAACCTCTATAATATCCTGTACTTGGGGACAGTTGGATTCATATTGCTGATGGATCATCAAATCTAATTTATGTCTTCCTGAACACACAACTAGACTACATTTCTTAGCCTCTCTTGCAGCTAGGTGAGGCCATCTGTCTACATTCCTTCCAGTGGAATACGAACAGAAGTAATGTGTGGCAATTCTAAGTCTGGCCCGTGAAAACCACCCCCAAGCAATCCTCCATGCTCTTTTCTTTTCTTCAGACTTGATGCAGACAAACATGGCAACCTTAGAAATCACACATAAAAGATGGAGGAACTACCAAATGGAAGGAGCCTTGGTTCCAGAACTTTCACTTGGAGGAAATTTCCTATCAATCAAGAATACTTGTTTTAGACAATGAGAGAAAAACAACAACAACTTTTCTTTTGTTAAGCTATAAGAGTTTATGAGTACTCCATTACACTTGCAAGTATTACCTGGCCCTTACCTAAGTGGCAAAAGAGAAGACCATACCTTGCTCAGATAGACTTGATGCCTGGGCTAGTGTAAGAAACTAGAGACTGGAAAGAGTGCAGAAGGCAGGGGCAGCTTGACACTGAAGTGGATTTAAGTCCATGTTCCTTCTGGGTCATGCCCAGAGAGATACCCAAGAATCGTTCTCTGGAAAAGCTTAAATGGGACAGCAGCCGGACCACTCTGAACTTCAACTGACTGTGGTAGCCCTAAATTAAAGAGAGAAAGAGAGAATTACCTTCTAATAATTGTTTAAGTCAGGAAAATGGTGAGTTTTTAAAAAAGTGCTTCTGTAACTACAGTGAGTAGACTTGAGCTTCCCTCAACTCAGAAATCTGTTGATGCTCATCTGTTTTTATGCTTTGTTGCTTTCTTTGATAACTTCCCATCTGCCTTCTCTTAGTTTCTTAGGAAAGTGCCCTTTGCTAATGTTCAAAATCAAAGTTACTGCAATAAAAAGAAAAAAAGAATGTGTCCTTTGAAAATCGGAAAGACCAGCCTGATAGGGAGTGACAGAATCGGGGCAAACGTTGGTCAGTCTACAGTGAGGGAGAAGAGCACCCCTAGAGGTCAGTGGAGGTAGTGCAGAGACCACCGTTTCTCAGTCTGGGCATCATGGTATTTGAGATAAGTAACTTTTTCATGTGCAAAAATATTCCAAGAACTTCAGGATTCCTAGCATCCATGGCCCTACCCACTAAATGGTAATAGAGTCCCAGTCATTGTGATAAAAATCAAAACTCACCCAGACATCTCCAAACACTGCTAGGCAGGGAGAGTACCCTAACTCCCAGATTGAGACTCGATAAATGAAAGAGAGAAAAAAGCAAATATAATTAGAAAATTTAGAGGTCTGGGAGGAGATTTATAAGGTACCCTGAACTCTCTCTGCTTTCTTCATAGTAAGACTCTTCTCTAACAACTTTGTCAAGAGTTTTGTGACTCTCTTCACTACTCCCGTTGTTCACTCTGCCCCAAGTCAGTTCCCCGGTCTCCAATGTGGATCAAGGTTTTTGATTCTCATTTTCTCAGAAAGTTATTTTGAGCACACCCTTGTACTCAAACAACTGAGGGAATGGTATGCAGACCATGTAAATTCCAAGACTCAGGTGCATGTCCCAGGGCTGGGGTGAAAAATGAGAGAGAGAGAGAGAGAGAGAGAGAGAGAGAGAGAGAGAGAGAGAGAGAGAGAGAGAGAGAGAGAGAAGCATCTTCCTCTTCTTCATTCTTTCCTCTCCTAAAAAATAAGACATTCTCCCCCCACCCCTCCTACCTCATACTCCAGACCTTCCTCATGTCCTTCTAGCTCATTAGTATGGACATGACACAATCCATTATGTGTCTAAAGTCCACCTATCTCCTTGTTAAAGCAAGAGATTGGAATATTGATCAGGAAGGCATCTGAGGCCCTCAAGTTTAGGAAAACAGCATCAGCAAAGTGTGGAGACAAAAGAAATCTGGAGTGCTGGGGAGATGCTGACAGTTTGGGGGTGTACTGGCAGAGAAGGTATGAGAGAGACTGGAGGCAAATGCTAACTCAGTCCTCACCTAGCTGATGGGCAGAAAGAGATTGCCCTTTTTGATAAATCTCTGAGGTATGTTCCTCCCATGATGGTGACACCATAGGAGACCTGAGTCTCTGGAGAACTGAGCTCAGAGACAATGCCAGATGAAATAAGATGACTGTATCGTCTTGTCTTTTACTCTCCTGGGAGTCCCCCAGTTAACATCAGACTCCTGAAATGACAGTGAATAGGAAGAGCCACACTCTGAGAAGTAGTCCTTGAGAACAGACCAAGAGTGAGGTTCAGTCATTGAACACAAAGTAGTTGGGTCACTGGCCAGGGTGCCCACAGACACATAGAGATCCCTCGCCTGAAAAATTCTCTCTCATGGAATAGACCAATAAATCACCTGACAGCATTTACTGATGAATTCAATCAGGCAGTTGGTTTGACTATCTCCAATTAGCATTTTCTCTTAATTTTACATGTATCTCCCACTTCCCTACACAAATTTTAACATCTTTGAAATAAAGATGTGTCTTAAAATAGATATTCATGTTTATTATAAATTTTCTTTTTTTGAAGCAGCTGTTAAATCAATGATGCATCTTATAATCAATGGTATATCAGAATTGAGGAAATAAGGTAATTACTAAAATTGATTTCCATTTTGATGTAGTATCAACAGGATTATTCACTGGGCACCTGGAAACACCTGTGCTTACTCAAGCATGCAAAACCACTTGTGGGCAATCTCAGAATTCCCTCCCGCACACACACACGCTGTTGAACACATGTGCACCACCCCCACATTTGGGACTGGCTATGAATTTGGATGGCATTGGACCCTCAGGGAGCCCAGAGAAATGCAGTCTGCTAAATCCTACACAGCCTTGGAAATGCCATGAAGCAATCGCTTCAGGCCCACGATGCCGCTGACCGTGCTGATTGTCTCCATGAGGCACAAAGACGCTGCTCCAGGCCTGGTCATGGAGTGTCACACTTAACAGTTGCTGCCAATAACAGAAGCATCCTGTGCTGCGGCACACCCTGCCCCACTCAAGCACACCAGCCCTGGTCAAGGCTCAGCGCTCCACAGGCACTCCACCACTTCTTGGCTTAACTTCCTAAAAGAAAGGAAGGATGTGGGTGATGAGATGCTCAAGGTTTGTCATGATTTGCAGAGGATGATGGGTCACGATTAAATCCCAAGACACTGGAGACGATGAGCATGTGATTTGAAGAGGCAGCAGGGCCTCTAGGGGATTCCAGGAACTTCCCACCAGGCAGAGTCAAGGCCTGCAGGGACCCACATACCGAAGGGAGGGGAAGTAACCCAGATGACCCAACATGGTGTCTCTAAGTTCCAAATGGGCTTCTGAGTGGGTTCCTGCCCAAAACCTGAAATTGGAAGCAGGAGCGGTGCCCAGTGGATAGGGCACGTCACAGTTGAAGGTCTCTGGCGTTCACAAGGAATCTAGGCTCGGGCTATGCTGAGAAAAACTAAATTCTCCTGGTAGTGCTCCACAAAGGCCTCTCTGCCCAGGACACCTCTCAACCTAAACATTCTGATCATGGACATTCCCTTCCCGGGACAGAACACCTTGCCTCTGCCTGATTTGCCTTTGAATGAAAGGCTTTGTGTTCTCAGGTGGGTTGAGATGGTTGGGGCAAGGAGTAAACTTCATCATGACTCTGAGCTGCTCTTTTGGCTCCTTCCCTCCAGACCAGGGAGGGAGACTGACTGAAGGGACCAGGTGTGCAGCAGCCTGCGAAGGATGGTCGGCCAGCACTACATGGTTTCTGTGGACAAACCCCAAGGAGATTGATCAGCCAGCATCTCCAATTTGTAATTTCACTTAATACTATTAAGGGGGCAGTTTGGGCC
The DNA here is from genome assembly GCA_004363575.1 of Solenodon paradoxus. NCBI lineage: Eukaryota > Metazoa > Chordata > Mammalia > Eulipotyphla > Solenodontidae > Solenodon > Solenodon paradoxus. The sequence continues at coordinate 136,795 of RJWH01001793.1, read as the reverse complement.
ATTTGCTGGAGAGGGCTGGCAAACTTCCAGAATCCTTGGCTAATGAATCTCAAGTATTAATCCCATTAGTATTCTACTGTCTGCCACTTCTAACTAGGTTTCTCCCTCTCCCCATCTCTTCCCAATCTTTCTTCCCCTGGAGGATGCTCCCTGCCACTCAAGGCTCAGGCATGTTCCCGTAAACTGGGATTTGGCTGGCCTTCCTCACAGGCTAATTTTACCAGAAATTGAGAGAGCGGCCTGGACAGTCACTCCTGGGGGGTGGTTGGGGCAAGTCCCTCAGGAGAATCACTCTCATTTTGAAAAGCTCCAAGAGGTTATGGAATTCTCCCTTTTTTCTCTATAGCCATGGCTAGCAGTCTTTAGCCCCCTGCCCCCACAACCATCACCATGTCTTCATTTCTGACAGACAAGTCTAACGTTGTTATGCAGATGGTGTGTGACCAAGACATTTAGAGACCCCGTTTGATAGCATCTCTGATGGGTGGCTTCTGTTCTATGATTGGACATCTCTAAATCTAGGAGATGTCTAATCTTTATGTCATATGACCACTCTTCTTTTATCTGGACCCATGGGACTTTGGCACAAGAGCAGAGCACACAAATGTGAGATTACATCCAGTTCTGATAATCACCCGCTGTGTGATTTGGGGTACATAGCATCCTGAGAACAGTTAGGGCCCTCATGCTGCTTTTTACAGGGTTGGATCCCCTGGTTTCTGGCAGGATGAAAAGCTTCATAGTAATTAGTCTGTAGTCTGCTCTGAATGTTATGATTTGGGGCACAGATGATTGAGTCTGTTTCCTCATTTGTGAAATGGAGAAAACAATGTGTTGGGAACTTCTGCTTCTGGGTTGATGGAACAGAACTTCACTCTGCTCTTCCTATAATGTACACCTGAACATTATTCAAAAAAAAAAAAGACAACCCTCAAACCTAAGAAGACTGAAACATGGAGAACAGAGGCAAACAGTCAGGACCTCAGAACCTGAGGAATGACATGGTAGTGTGGTCCTCGGGTTTTCTTTTTGCCTCAGAAACCCCAGACTAAGAGCTGAAGAAGCCAGCAACCCAGAAAAGCCAATAAGCACAGAAGGGAAAAAAAAGAAAGAAAATGCTCTGATGAAGTCTTGTTGAGTCAAAGGACCAGGAAAGGAGCCTAGCAAGTTAGGAGATTTTTAGATAATAACAGCTCACTCCAGTCAGATCCCACAGAAAAAACTATGATCTTACCCTCACCCACGCCAACAAAGGTTGAATAGGAAGCTTAAGTTTCTACCCTGAAAAAACTGTAATGAGGCTGCTGCTAGGATGCTGAAGTTCAATTAGGAAGATGGAATTTTCACTCCTGATATCTGGTAACAAGATGTTCCCAGTCTTGGAGTCAATGGAGGTCACTTGGGAAACCTGTCTTCCATCATACCCCTCCCATTCTCCTCCAGAGGGGTGTCAGGAGAGATCTAGGAGGAAGGTCAGAACTTTAATTATCAGTAAGTGGTAACAAAACATCCATATCACTGCTGGAGGAGAACACATGGGGAACTGCAATTGACCCCTGAGCAGCAACAATTAGGAACTCCCTAACTTGACTGTCAACAGAGGTCAAATGAAAAACTGGACTTGTACATTTACCTGGAAACAATAAGGTAGATACTCTCCCACCAATCCATTCTTTTGCTGGAAATTTGCTAGAGAAAAATATTTGCTCGGTAAAATAGAATATTTAAATAAGATCTGTAGTCTCCTAATATAATATATCACTATCAAGTTTTCTGTAAGTCATTTGTCATATCAAAAGCTAGGAAGATAACCAACTTAAAAAAAATACACTATATGTTAATACTGAAAATGCTATGATTAACTGACAAGATTTTAAAGCATTCAGATAAGATGCTTCAATGAGAAATTAACACTTTACTTGAAACAAATAAAAAGGAAGCCTTAATAAAGAGAAGATATAAAGTAAAGTCAAATGGAAATTTTATAGCTTAACAAAGCAATATCGGGAATGAAAAGCTCAGTAGATAGACTTAACAGCGGAATTGACGGGGCAGAAAAAAGAAAGAATGTGAATATACAATAATAAAAATTACCAAATCAAATAACTCAGGGAAAATGTACTAAAACAAATGAACAGAGCCTCAGGGATCTGTAACACTATAACAAAAGGTCTAACATCCATGTCAACAGCATCCCAGAGGAGACTAGAAAGAGAATGGAGTTGCAAATTACCCAAAGAACTAATGGCAGTAAACTTCCCAAATATGAAAAGAGATATAAACCTACAAATTATAAAATCAGTGTGAACCCCAATAAAGATAAACTAAATGAAATCCATGCCAAAACACATAAAAAATAAACTTCTGAAAACTAAAAACAAACAAAAATCTTTAGAGAATAATGACAATATCTGTAGGAGAAGAATAAGCCTAATGACAGTAGATTTCTCATCAGAAGTTATGGAAGCCAGAGAAAAATGGTACACTATTTTTCAGCCACTGGAAAAAAAATAATGTCAACTTAGAATTTACACCCAGTGGAAATATTCTCCAGGAATGAATGGAAGTTAGGACATTCTCAGGTAAAGGAAAACTAAGAGAATCTGTCACTAGAATATCTACCCTAAAATGATGTTTAATGATAATATTCACTAGAAAATAAAAGAAGAATTTATAAGAAGGAATCAGGAGGAAAAAAAAAATAAGGAAAATAAAATGTGGCTAAATACATTAAGTTTTCCTAAATTATATTTGAGGAGCCAGAAAAATTATAACATAGTTTAAAATGTTTGTAGAGGAAATATATAAGAAAATGTTATTGCAAATGAGAAAGGGACATAATAGATAGAAGGGTTTCTCTACTACATTCAAAACGATTTTAAAAAGATGACACCAGTAGACTATTGCATCTAACCCAATGCCTAGTGCAACCACTAAAATCTTCTACAAAAAGATACACTCAAAATGATACATCAAAATAGCATTCTAAAAGTATTTTAATACAAGAAGCCAGAAAAAGGAAATAGAAATGCAAAACAGAAAGACCAAACAGAAATAAAATGTCAGATTTCAGCCCAAACATCGGTATTTGTATTTACATAAATGGTCTAAATATATCCCTTAAAAACACTGTGAATTAAAATAAATAATAAAACATTTTAAAAGGCTGGTCTAAGAAGAAGACATAGCAATTCTAAATGTGCACACGTCAAAGCTGTAAAATAATGCAAAGCCTGAAAGAACTGAGGAGAAAAACAAACCACAGTTATAGTGGAAGATGTCAGCATACCTCACTCAGCAATTAGAAGAGCAATTAGAAAAAGATCAGCAAGGATATAGGTGCTGAAGTTCTCTTTTGGGGACAATGCTATAATTATGAATTCCATTTACTTTATACTTACAAAGATATTCAAATGATCTATTTCATATTGAGTGAATTGCGGTAGTTTGCTTTTCCAGGAAGTGGTTCATTTCACCTAAGTTGTTAAACATACATGAACAGACTTGTTTATAGTGCTCCCTTGTCCTTTTGATGTCTGCAGTGTTTTCAGTGTTTGCCTTTGTTTCATTCCTGGTATTGGTCATTTGTGTCCTTTCTTTTTTTTGTTGTCAGTCTTGCTAGAGTTTTGTCAATTTTATTGATCTTTTCAAAGAAGCAGCTTATGGATTTTCTCTATTGTTTAACTGTTTTCATTTTCATTAATTTTAATGTTATCTTTGTTGTTTCCTTCCTCCTGCTTATTTGAGTTTATTTTGTTTCCTTTCTAGATTTTTGAGGTAACTATGTAGATTGTTGATTGAAGAGTACTTTGGAGAGGGGTGAACAGAACCTATAAGAACCAACGATGGGAGCTCCAGTTATCCTCAAGGTGTGAAGAAAGCAAGGGACTCCACCTCCATGTAGATATTGCCAAAGGATGTAGAACCATTTTCTCTTAAGATGAGATAATGATTTCCTTTAAAATATAGCCAGTTTATCACATATCTTATCTGAGCTTTCCCCTAATATCTCATTACAGTTAGAAAAAAATAAAATCATTAACTTCCAAGTTCAAAGAGGGTTAAGAGTCAAAGATAGAAATGCTTAAAAATTTTAGAAAATGAAATGTTGGTGTGCAGATGATAACTGACTTAATATTAAGACCAGAAAGACTGAACTTAGGAAAGTTACCAAGAAGCAAGTCAATTAGCATCCCCAGAGTTTTGTAAAGGTTTTGAAAATGGAAGCACCCAGCATATCTGAAATGAAAGTTATGGGGTAAGTCTGACTAGGAGGACTGATTGAAAGTCATTAGAAGAAGCAGTAGAGCCCTTAAATAGAATCCCTAAATACTATGTACCTACTTCAATCCCACCCTCGCAAAAGAGTTGAGACAGTAGAGATTTATTCACTCAAAGGACTGGACAAGAGGGGCTCTGTATTTGGGAATAACAACAGAGATGATCTGAAGGTAGCAAAAGGAATTAAATCAAATTTTATATACTGAAATATGACTCCCCTGTTCTCTCACTCCTCCCCTTCCCCCTCTTCCAAAGGTTCATGGAACATTGGCAGGCAAACCTATACCTACCTCTCACCCTTAGTCAGGAGATTAAAGAATTTTTCTTGGTGAAAAGGAACCAAAATATAAAGAAATGTGTATTTGTTCCTCTATACCACCACTAACCTCTTCCCGCAAGTCAAGGTCCCTGCCTGATAAACAGGGAAGCTCACTAGTGGCCAGCCCTGCTGAGTTTCCAATCAGATTTTAGACCTCTCATTATTAAATTTCACTGGAGAATCAAGGATCAACAAACAGAAGAAAACATCTAGACAAATCACCCTCTCTCCAAAAGAAAAAAGAAGGAAAAAGAGAGTAATGAGGAAGCAATAATGAAAAAAGCAAAAGAAAACTCTCAAAAGTTTTAAACAGAAATAAGAGAAAATAAATAACATTCATAAAACAAAAATGAGATTCTATAAGAGACTACTCAGAGAATAAGAAAGGGCTCTTGGAGATGATAGATAGGTATAGATAGCAGAATTTTCCATTTTTAAAAGGATAAAAAAATAAGTTGACAAACTCTCCCAGAACAAAAGGTGGGGGAAGAGAAGATTAAAAAAAAGTTAAGAAAACTAGAAGACCAATTCATAAATGATAGGGGTTCAGGAAGGAGAGAAGTTAAAAATGGGGAGAAATTAGTGAAATATGTTTTAAAAAAATCTCTTCTATACCAGGATATACATTTTCATAATGATACTTTTTATATTGAAAAATTTCCTAGTAAATAAAAAAAATGTAATAAAATAGGATACATATTTAAGAATTTTCCAGAAATCAGAGCTAAATAGAAGAATATAAATTTTTTACAGGAAAAAATGAAGCTACATGGCAAAATTTACATAGGAAGGATGAAGCAAGAGACAATAGAAAGTAGAGCAATGCCTTCAAAATTCTAAAGCAGAAGCTAGCCTGCAGTAGGCCATGGGCCAAATCCAGACCGCAGCCTATTTTTCTACGGATGCTGAGCTAAGAAAGTGTTTTTAAATTTTAAAGAATTCTTAAAAAGAGCATAAAGCAAAACCAAAGAAGGATATTTACTATCTGCCCCTTTATAGAAACTTGCTGGCCCCAGAGCTCTAAGGGAAATTTCTTCTCAACCCAACTGAACTATTAAATAAGCTTAAGAAACATAAAGTATACTTCACAATTCATTCTGAAACCAGTATTACCTGGATGCCACACCAAAGACATCACAAGAAAAATATAGACCACTATATAATATGAATGTAATATCATTGCAAAAATACTAGCAAACCAAATTTAGCAATATATATATATATATATATATATATATAAAGGATTATGTACTGTGATCAAATTAGATTTATCACAGGTATTCAAGGTTGATTTAACCTACTAAAACTAATTAATGTAATACACCATATTAATAGAATAAAGGATAAAAATCACATGATCAACTCAATAGACAAAGAAAATTCATTAAAAAACACCCAACAACAAAGGAATAGAAGGGAAATTTCTCAATCTGATAAAGAGCATCTATGAAAAAGCAACATCATACTTATTGGTTAAAGACTGCATGCTTAGTTTGCTAAGAGGAGGAATAATACAAAGAAGTCTGCTCTCAACATTTCCACTCAACATTTTACTGGAAGTTCCAGCCAAGTCAATTAGTCAAGAAGAGTAATTGGAGTCACACAGGAAAAAAATAAAATTATATTGGCAGATGATGTCAACTTTTATAGACAGGAGCCTAAGAGACCTACTTCAAAAGCTAATAGAGTTAAGAAATGAATACATCAGTGTGGCAGGATACAAGATCAATATATTAAAAAATCAATTACAATTCTATACACCAACAATGTACAATCCAAATTTTTTCCCTTAGGCCCTAGGTCTCCAACCTGGATCCTTGGGCTTTACAGGGCATAAACCTTAGCTGCCTGAGCCATAGAAGTGTGCCCAGGACTATTTGAAAATTAAAACATTAAAAAAAAAATCCCATTTATAATCATAGCAAAAATAAGAACGTTCCTAAGAATAAATTTAACAAAAACAACAGTGCAAGAGAAAGAGTCAAGATGGTGACTGATAGGAGTCAAATCTTGCTTCCTCTCCAAAGATCAACTAAGAATTCGCCTATTTTTCAGAAACAAATCTGAAGAAAGGCAGTTACCACAACAGCAATCACCACCACAAAGGGTAAGCTATCAATATCAAGTTCATTGAAACCTAGGCTTACCTCAAGAAACAAGAAAAATCGCAAATAAACAATTTAACCCTACATTTAAAACAACTAGAGAAAGAACAATTAAAGCCAAAAATTATTTGAAGAAAGAAAATTAAAAAAAACTTGAGCAGAAATAAATTAAATAGATAACAAAAAGACAATCCAAAAGACCAATGAAATCAAAAGGTGGTTCTCCGAAAAAACAACAAAATTGACAAACAATTGGATAGGACCTCAAAGAAAAAGAGAGAGAAAATTCTCATAACTAGAACGAGAAATGAAAGGGGAGAAATTACAACAGATACCACAGAAATACAAAATATCATGAGACTACTATAAATAGCTCTAGGCCAATAAATTGGACAACTTCGAGGACATGGACAGATTTTTAGAAAAATACAGTCTCCAAGACTGAACCTGGAAGAACTGGAAAACTTGAACAGAATAATCAAAAGCAAGGAAATTGAAGAGGTAATCAAAAAATCTCCCTAAAAAATAAAAGCCCAGGATCAGACGGCTTCTCTAATGAATTCTACCAAACCTTCAGAGAATTAACACCTACTTTTCTCAAACTCTCCCAAAATATTGAAGAACAGGGAGCACTTCCAAACACTCTCTATAAGGCTAACACAAACACTGACACCAAAAGCTGACAGATGTCACCAAGAAAGACCAATATCTCTAGTGTATATAGATGCAAAAATTCTCAACAAAGTATTAGCAAACTGAATACAACAATGCATCAAAAAGATCCATCATGACTAAGTGGGATGTATACCAGGATTGCAAGGAGGGTTCAACATATGTAAATCTATTAATGTAATACACCAGATAAGCAAGAATAAGGAGAAAACAACACGATGATATCAATAGATGCAGAGAAAGCTTTTGATAAGATCCAAAATCCATTATGATGAAAAAAGAATCCTACTTAAAATGGGAATAGAAGATACATACCTCAACATAATAAAGGCCATATATGATAAAATCAGAGCAACATCATAGTCCATGGCAAAAAATTCAAAGTATTTCCTCTAAGGTCAGGAATAAGGCAAGGCTATCCACTCTCACCACTGCTATTTAACATCATACTGGAGGTCTTAGAGTAATTAGACAAGGAAAAAAAAAAACATATATATATCCCTAAAAGCTCTGACAAAAAACTGCTGGATCTAATCAACGAATACAGTAAAGTGGTAAAGTGGCAGACTACAAAATCAATGCACAAAAATCTGTTGCATTTTTGTGTATAACCAACACATTAGGAGAAAACAAAATCAAGAAAATCCCACTATTTAAAATAGAAGTAAAAAGAGTCATTATTGTATAATACACTTAACAAAGTTGGTGAAAGACCTGTACAATGAAAACTACAAGTCTTTCGTAAAAGAAATAGAGGAAGATACAAAGAGAGGAAAGACATCTCCTGCTCATAGTAAGGAATAATCAACATCATTAAAATGGTCATCTTACCTAAAGCAATATGCAGATTTATTGAAATCCCCGTTAAAATCCCGCACACTTATTTCAAAGAAATATAACCAAAAAAAAAATCTTAAATTTGTATGGAAAAACAAAAGACCCTGAATAGCCAAAGCAACTATGAGTGAAAAATAACAAGTCCAATGGGTTTATAATCTCGGATATTGCGCTATACTGAAAAGTGATATTGATCAAAACAGTATGGCATTGGAATAATAGTAGAGGCACAGATCAGTGCAATAGAACTGAATCATAAGATATAGACCCACTCACATACAGTCATTTAATCTACAACAAAGGAACCAAAAGCATGCAGCTGAGAAGGGAACATCTCTTCAATAAAAGGTATGCAGATACCTGGACAGCCACGTGCAAAAGAATGAAGCTAGACCACTCCCTGACACCATTCCCAAAAATTAACTCAAAATGAACATGACTTGGACAAAGTGACTTGGACATAAGATCGGAAACCATAAAATTCTTGGAAGATAATATAAGAAAGACATTCCATGATACCGGTCTTAGAAAGATCTTCGGGGACTCAACTCCAGCCTCAAGGGTAACAAAAAAATAAAATAAACAACTGGGACTACATCAAACTAAAAAACTTCTTCATAGAGAAAAAAGACTTCACCAAAACAAAAAAGACATCCTACTGAGAGAAGATACTTGCATTCCATATTTCTGACAAGGACTTAATATCCACAATATACAAAGAACTGTAACAGAAAAAAAGGCAAGTCAATCAAAAAATGGGAAGAGGAATTGGAGAGACATTTTTCTGAAGCAGATTTGCAGGTGACCAATAGGCACATGAAAACATGTTCCTACCTGCTGGTTATCAGGGAAATGAAAATCAAAACAACAATGTGATATCACTTTACACCTGAGAAATTGGCTATTATTCAAAAGTCTGGAAACAACAAATGTTAACAAAGATGTGGAGAAAAGGGAACAATTTTACACTGCTCATGGGAGTGCACTGGTGTAACACCTATAGAATACAGCATGGGAATTCCTCAAAAAGCTGAATGTGGAAATCCCACATAATCCTATCATTTCGCTTCTGGGTGTTTACCCAAAAGATACAAAAACACTAATTCACAGGGATGTATGTACACCCATGTTTATTGCAGTCCTATTCACAAAAGCTAAGAGCTAGAAATTACCTAAGAGCCCAACGTCAGATGAACAGATAAAGAAGATGTGATATGTATATACACAATGGAATACTACACAGACCTTAGAAGAGATGAAATTCTGTCATTTGTATCAACATGGAGGGATCTAGAAGGGATTATGCTAAGTGAAATAAGTCAAAAGAAGAAAAGATAGATACTAGATGGAGTCATAGCTGGAATATGAAAAGACAAACAAAGGAACAGACCAAACAAAACCAACCCTAGGACACTTGCAACAGAACTGAGGTTACCAATAGGCAATGGTGTTGGGGTGGGGTAGGGGCAAGTGGTGGCAGAGCCCACTGGACAGTGGTGAAGAACACTTGGTGATTTGGTGGAGGGCCAGGTTTGTTGACATATATTGAAGGAATCTAGAAACTGTACATATGGGGAACTTATACATGTGGGTTTATTTTAATGTGTAAAATCGAAGTCACTGCAGTAAAAAAAAATAAAATAAAGAGAGGAAGGAAGGAGAGAAGAAAGGGAGGGAGGTAGAGATGGAGGGAGGAAAGGAGGGAGGAAGGAAGGAAGGGGAAGGAAAAATACATTTTATTTATTTAGGTTGACTCCCCTTGTCCCAGCTCCCCAGCCCAAGGTCTCGAACCCAGGTCCCTGGGTCTCAGCCTCTTGAACCAAAAAGGCATGCCAGAACTGGTTTCTAGTGTGTTGATAAGAAGTACTTGTTCATTTCAATATTCTAAAAGTATGTTGATGATTGTAAAAAATAGAATACAATAAATTGAACTATCAAATTTCAAAATCTTTACACATTAGCAAGATATTGAAATGACTCATAGAATGATAAATATGTGCAAACCGTATTTACCAAAATACATAAAGAACTACAACAATTCAACAACGATTAAATGACTTAATTTGGCAAATTATTGAATAGACATTTCTGCAAGGAAGATATACAAAATGGCATAACCTTGTGACAGTGATGTGCAGACTACACACAGTGCAAGGACCCAGGTTTAAGACCTGGGATCTGGGTGGAAAAAAAAAAAAAAAAGAACTCAATAATTAAAGTATTTCTTCCTACTCCTTCCTTCCATCCTTGGATGATTCTTCCTCCTCTCCCTTGCTTCCCTCCTCTCTTTAAAAAGAAGATATGCAAATAGCCAATACATGAAAAGATATTTAGCATCATTAGTCATTAGGGAAATGTAAACCTAACCCACAAGGAGAGATCAGTTCACGCTTACTGGGATGGCTAAAATAAAAAAGACAATAACAAGTGTTGGTGAGGATTTAGAGAAACTGAAACCCTTATATATTGCTGGTAGGAATGTAAAATGGTGCTGTCACTTTGAAAAACAGTTTAACAATTGTTCAAACCATATGACCTAACAATTCTACTCCAAGGTGTACACCCAAAAGTAATAATACATGTCCACACAAAAACTTGTATGTAATTGTTGATATCAACATTATTGAAAATAGTTCTAAAGTGGAAACAAATCCAATATCTATCAACTGATGACTAGACAAAAAAATGTGGTGTATCCATGCACTGAAATATTATCCAGCAATAAAAAATGAAACACCGATGGATGTCAGAACATGAACCTTGAAAAGACTATTTTAAGTAAAAGTAGTCTCAAAAGATCACATATTACGATTCCATTTATGTGTATGTCCAGAATTAGCTAATTCATAGAAACAGGAAATAAAGTAGTAGCTGCCTGGAGTTGGAGCAAGGAGTTGAGGGAAGAGAGGTGAGTAGAAATAATGAATGCCTGCTAACGTGACTAGGGCTTAGTGAGGTGGGGGCTGAAAGTGTTCTAACATGAAATTGTAATGTTTGCACAATTCTGTGACTATACTAAAAACCATGGACGTATACAATTTAAGTGGATGAATTTTATGGTATGTGGAAAAAAGCCATAAGAAAACACATAGAAGTTTCGGGTAGGAAAACTTTCAAGAAATTTAACCTCTCATTTATCTTTTCACAAGAAGCTACTTGCAGATGTATTCTACCAAAAAGAGTGAATAAATCAAAAAAGGAAAACATGATGGAATACAGAAAGCAAGAAATAGAGAGAGGCGAAAGGAATCCTCAGATTAATGAGGAAGGGCAGCTCATACTAGCAATCGTACGGTACATTTAGAGAGTGTCAAGTTAGAAGTAGCAGAAAAACAAATGTCACCCGGAGGGAAATCTTTGAGGAGGGAAAGAAAGAAAAAAAGGAACAGACTACCTAGTGGGTTTGCACATATTGAGTGATGTTTATTTTGACAGAGAACTTGTATAAGTTTGTGGTAGCTATATGAGTAACTAAGCCAAAATGAGACAACTGTTATCTCTCCATAAAACATAAAGTTGTCCAAAAAATAAAAGGGTTTTATTATATCCTCCAGATCAGCAATGAATTACGTTTTCAATGACCATAACATCACAAACCAAAACATTGATAAACAGTGAATACCCACAAGGTGACAATACTTTCAGGAAGAAGGGGAAGAAGTGGTGATTTGAGTGTGAGTGGCGGTAATGTGGGAAAGGGTGCTGTAACAGAACACAATAATCAGGTTCCATCTAGGAACCAAAAAACAACCACTTAAAAACCAGTAACTAGCAGCATAATATTTCTGCTTAGATTAGGGGGAGACTGAAGACACAGAAGCAGCAGAGTTGAAAGCAGTTCATTCTGGGAAGCAGGAATTCAAAAATGAGAGGCAAGGATTGCCATTTTTCATTACAGACTTAGGGGTACTATTGAATTAAAAACAAAATGTATATGTTTGCATTAGCTTGAGTTTTTAAAAAATAATTTTTAAGACAAGGTAGATAGTGGTACTGGAACCTCCTCACAGCAAGCTGACTTTCTGGAGAGATGACGCTGTGGCAGCACTGCCACTGCTCTTCCTCCACTTCCACCTTATCAGCTTTGTCCTCAGAGTTCACTTGGTCCCCAGCACCGGCTCCAGCACAGCCTGGTGTGCTATGCTTCTCTACTGGTCTGTCACAGGCACCCAGGTCCTTTCCTGTCTCTCTTGCCCCACTCTCTGCTCATAATCTTTGGCGTCTGGGCCAACTTGACTTTGAATCTGTCATTCTCAGCCAATTCGTCTGTGCCAGTCTGATTCCCTTGGTGCTCCGCTATCCCTGCCAGTACCCAGTCTGCTTGTCAGCAGCAGCTGTCAGTCCCACCTCTCCCTGGACCTAGAGTGGGTAGCACTAAGCACAATTGCCCAGAGGTGGGCTGGAAAGATGGGCACAACGTCTTCTCCTGAAATCTGAATGCCGCATCTGCTAAAGACCACATGGGCTTACCAGCCCCCAGGTCACTCCCCTCACTCGTTCTGAGTCCACAAAACTCATGAGTTTCCCAATCTGTGATGTCAAGTCTTCCTATTTGTCTACTTACACCGTCAATTTTTTTAGGCTACATGCAGCATATTTGCCTATATAACATTTTATCATTTTTAAAAAATCTTGTTTTAGCTCATCTGTGGAATAAGTACTACAAATAGTATACAAGGTAAATTCAAAGCAGAGTTTCTCAAGCATATGGCTGGCAGGATGAAAACGGTCTTCTTAAGACCCTTTCCATCCAGTGGAAAGACAAGCTTAGGTCACGTGATTCGGAGTGCTCTGCTAACCACGTGCCTCATGGTCCTGCATATTATTGATGAAGGCCGGAGGGTATAGATCTCGAATTTCTTGTGTGACAAAAAAAAGTCCTATTTCCCAGCACAAGTTAAGTGAGGAGGACTTTGCATATTCTGACCTGAATTCCTGAAGCCCTCCTACATAGATCCAATCATCTGCTAAGTGGCCCCAGGGAGCGTCTCCAGAGTCAACCAACGAACTATGTAGTTTGTCTTTCTTTATCCAGTCTTCAGGTATGTGATTTTCCTGGGGTTTGTATTATATTTTCTTTAAGCTTTGTGTCATTTAGTCTTTATTCGAAGTCATTGATCAAAATATCAAAAAAAGGCAAGGCCAATGAAATATCCCTGTTGTGTTTTGCTGTAATAACATTAATCAATACTCTTCACGGCTATTAAACTAAGTCTCCATCTAATATAACATTATCCAACTTATTCCCTAGTTTGTCCACAAATATAATTTTGGCAGCCTTTGTCCAATCCCTACTAAAATCAATAAAGCCCACGCTTCTCAGTTTCTGTCTACAGTCAGGCCATGCAGACAGAGACTGGTCTAAGGGGCAGAAAGTGAGGACGGGCTCACGAAGCTGCATCAGACTACAGGGAGGGGACATGTCATCGCTGTAAGGGCTACTGCAAGGGCATGAGAAGGCATTGCTGCGAGAAGAGCCCAGATCAAGAGTCTATTAGAGTAAATCTGTCTATTAATGTGTCAACCAAATCTTTCCCTCGAAAGAGAGCCCCCCATAGAGCCTAAAAGTCTTGACACTTAAAAATGGAGACCACACAGTGCTCCCTGGCGGCGTAGGGGTTGGGCACAATTCACATGTGTCCCAAGGTCCTGGGTTCTTGTCCTCAGGACAGGGGAACAACCAGGATGTACAACTAAATAAAATAAAGCGCTTCTTCTTCCTCCCTCTTTCTGCCTGCCTGCCTCTGATATCCCTCATCCCTGTACCTGCACCTTTCCTTTTAAAAATAAAAAAATGGAGACCATTCAAATTGAAGCAGGGATAGAGAATTAGGAGAGGAGGTCCCCTACCTACGCCTTTCAACGCCCTCACATGACAACTGGCTTCCTCACACGTCAGAGGGTGTATGTGAATTGCATATTGTATTAATTCCTCTCTCAGAAATATTAATTATGCTCAGGCACAGGGAGAGGGTCCCAGTTCACCCACACAGCTCAATTCCTCATTCCAGGCTCAGCAGCAATAGCTTTGGAAACACGTCAAACTGGACCAAAAGGTGACACATGACTCCTTTCAGTTCAATATAGCCGTCACTTCTATGTGAGACCTCCCCTGTGTCTCCTGTATAGATCATCACTGTACTCGTCAGTGGATTTGCAGACTGGTTTCTGTGTCTCTCACATCCACCAGAGTCAACAGCTTGACTGATGCAGGTACCACGCTTTTCATCTTGACTCCCAGGGCTGACATGTACTGGGCCAACTCATTTGCACAGTGAAGCCTGGCCTTAGGGGTCCTAGATAAGGCGAAGGAGATATTATTTCCAACTGCCCTTCCTTTCTTCTCTACCTAACCCAAGTAAGTCAACCGGGCTTGGTGTGTATGTAGGTACCCAATAAACGTTCATTGAACTAATGAGAGAAAAACGTTTTGTCCACCTAGGAAGGTCCAAGGATTACTCTCATAAGAACCAGCCTTCACTGCTCACCCCTGTCCTCAACCAGTCAAGACCAATGACAGATCTATGGCCTAGCACTGTGGACTTGCCCTCAGTGGCCCAGCAATCTGTAGGGGTCGAAGGGGCCTCTCCTGTCCAGGGGATGAAGAACTGCCTTTGCGAAGCTGCCCAGCAACCTGCAATGTCCTCTTCACCGTCACCAGCATTGTGACATTTGGCACACACTTGGGGAGCACCCGGCAGATCATAGGTAAAGCTCCCACTTTCAAGACGTGGCTATCCTTTCTTAGGGAGATAGTCAATGCAAACAGATCTCTAACTTGCTGGATGGTGCGAGAGTCAGGAAGAAAATAAAGCAGACAGTGAAGGGCTAGAGTGTGCCGGGGAGAGGGTGCCGATTTGAGTAGAATGATGAGGAAGCCCTCCACGGTGGGGAACATTTCATCTGAGACATGAATTCCACTGGCTACTCATGGAGAATTCCGCATGATCTCCTGCCTCTCGTGCTTCTCCCTGCTTCATGCCGTTTCTCCTGTAGGTCAAGCCTTTCCTGCCCAGGACCTGGGCTCCAGACCTTCCCAACTCCTGCTCTGCTGCTGCTTCACCTCTAAGGTTTTGCTTAAATGTCACTTCCCCAGTGAGGAATGCCCTGACCACCTTGTTCAAAATTTCAATAGCTATCAGGCCCTTTACTCTGCTCTATTTTTCTTTGACATACCACCTTCTAAAATACTATGTAATTTTTTTTTAAAGGAAAGGTGCACACAAGAATGAAGGCAAGTAGGCTGGCAGGCTAGGAGAGAGAGGAGGAAGGAGCGCTTACTTATTTTTATTTAGTTGTTCATCTTAGTCACTCTCCTCGACTATAGGACGTGAACTGGGGTCCTTGGGGTACATGTGGACTGCACTCCCAGCCAGAGGCAGTGGACTTAACCGCCGCTCCATCAGGGTGCAGCAAATGTACTACATAACTTACTTCTTTATTACGTTTGTTGCTTATTGCCCCTGTCTCTTCCTTAAAATGTAAGCTTCTTGGTGCAGGAATTTCCATCACTCAGTTCACTTGGTTCCAAGTATGTAGAATAACACCTGGCACAGAGCAAGAGATTAATACATACCTCAACCATGAGCTCATTCATTCAATCCTCAGATGCCTACCTTGTACCGGGCACTGAGCATTCTCACACAGGAAGGCCCTTTAAGGGCACTGGGGGAGGAAAAGTCCACCCCTACTTCCTTAAGAGCTTCTGGGGTCTAATGCTGGTGGGAGGTGGTATGCTTGGCTTGGGATTTCTCTATAGGCTCCACTTCCCTAGCTAGCTTGCCCCCTACCCTCTTCTCCAAAGAGCACAGATGCAGGACTTTCCCAGATCAGGGACTAGATATGGGATCCACAGAGGATGGGCATGGCCAGAGATCTGGTACCCAGTGAGCGAAAGGCAAGGAGCCAGGCTAATGTGGGCAGGGGACTGAGCTTGCCAGGGTGGGCTGGAGTTGAGGTAGAAAGGCCCAGGACCTCCTGTAGATGCCAAGCGAGTGAGGGAAATCCCTATCCTGTGGACTCCCTTGAGATTCTGTAATGAGCCTGGCAATGCCAGCCCATTTTCAACTCTACAAGGCTCCTGTTGCTCTCAGCAGTGTGTCTGGGAGAATTAACTGCCTGAATGCTTAATGACAGACATGGGGAGCAGAGAGAGAGAGAGGAGAGAGAGAGAGAGAGAGAGAGAGAGAGAGAGATAGAGAGAGAGAGAGTGTGTGTAATGAGACAGTGCCTTTTTCTCTCTTTAGAATGATTTGTTTTGAATGTATTGCAGATTTCCCTTCAGAGCCCCATCTTGCTCGCACTCCTGCACCCCACCACTATTCCTGAATCTCTGCTCAGGGGACTGGCCTCGTGTCTCCCTAAGCAGAGCTTCCCAGATGCCCTTCCCTCAAGCTCAGGAGTAAGCACCCTCACTCCAGCGACCCAGTCCAGGCTGACAGTCACTTTCTCCAAAGACCCTCATCACTTGAGTGCCAACAAGTGCCCCTTGGGACAGGTCAGAGTTAAGTCCAGAGCAGTGCATTTCTTTCCCTGCTTCCTGTGCTTCTGAGCTATGAAATTATCCGTGGAGCAAATCAATAATTCATCAGATTATCCACATTTAGTCTAAATTAGATCTTATTGCCTCAGGCTGGGCTTTGAAGTCCTGCTTCACCTGACTCCACCACCCAGCCAGCGCTCAGTCCAGCCAGCTGGCTCCCCTGCTGGGCCCCTTCTCCCTGCCACATGTTCCCTGCACTGCTGTCCCGGCCCCCTAAACCAGAGCCCATCAGGATCCCCTTGTCCAGGAGCCCGTTCTCTTGCTCCTGTATCCAGCCTGCTCTTCGAGGTCCTGCCTTACACCCTGGGCAGCAGACAGAAATATCTTAGAATTAGAAGCACACAACTTTGCATTTATGGTATTCCACTTGTCTCCTGTTTCCAAACTGTGTCTTCCTCAGAGTTGTTCAGCAGCTCAAGGGCAGAACACTATACCAGACTCTTTCCAGCACCTCCTAACTCCAAACTCAACAAGTGACTATTTGCTAAATTGTGTAAACTTGTTACCAGTCTTCTCTCAATCCCATCCCTTTCTCTTAATCCAAATTACCGTTAGCCCCTCAACCCTCCATCCCCTTTTCTCTCTTCAGGTTAGATGGCCCAGAGCAGTGGTTTAATCCCTGGGGGACAGCGAAGAGGGGCGTAGGGGGCCAGGCTTGGGGTTTTAGAAAATGAATCTGGGTATAAACCTACTGAGAGATAAAAGTGGGACTGGGGTGGATATAGACCAGTCGATAAGGTGCTAATGGAGTGGAGCAGATGGGAGATGGCAGGAGCTGATCCAGAAGCAACTGAAGGCATGGGAAGAAGTAGGTGAATTCAGGAGATAATCAGGAGGTAAAAAGTTGATCTGTTTGTCTAGTCCTATACAGTTTCCAAAACACTTTGCACCTGCTATGTCCTTCAAGGTCTGTGTCCCACAATAACTGCGACATAGGCAGAGTGGATATGTATTATCTCAGTGCAGGTGATGAAGTTGAGGCCAGGAGGAGTACGGTCCATTGCCCAAATTCATACGACTGGTTAGGACAGGCCTGGGGACCCACATCTAGGTCTAGGGGTCATAAGCAGGGCTCTTTCCAGTCTCGGTCCCGTGTGGGGACTCACAGGGAGCTGCCTGGGAAGGCCAGGTGTTAAGTTAAAGAACCCTGACTCGGCTACCTGCCTGAGGCTATTTACACAGCTCCAATTGATTTGTTGTAACCTGTAATTATTTTTGCTGAATTTTTTTTCACGCTCCATTTGCTTTTTACTCTCCAGCAGACAAGCTACAGGAAAAAGCAGCTTGGGAGATAAGTGGGAGCAGGCGCATCTATCTTTGATTCAGGATGGAAATTTGGGGACTCCAGATACCAGCTTTCTGGTTGACTCCCCCTCATCTCCCTTTGGCTCCTTCCTCAGGCTTCTTCCACCCACGGATGGGAGGTGGGAATCTTGAGTCCATTTCTTGTCTCAGCAGCTCTCAGTCTGTCTCTGGGAAGAGTCCCTAACTTCCTTTCTGCCATAGAGTTATTTCCCATTGGCACACCTCTCAAGACAAGAACGTTTTGGAAGAATAAAGGGAAGAAACACTGAAAGGATACATTGTGGTGAATTTTCTCAGGAAATTGAGATTCCCCCTTACCTAGCCGCAGGGACATTCTACTGTGCTTGGGGGAACCCCTCCCTCTCCAAGGTGGTTTGGGCATTCAGTGTTATACGACACTGTCGGAACTTGTAGGGTCCCTTTTAGGAGGTAAGTGCTACTCACAGGGCCTTGTCCCTCTGTGTGTAGCTGTGTGGGTATGGAAAGCACCTCTTAACATTCACAGAACCTGCCTCATCCTGCGCCCCTCTTCACTGTCCCCCAGCGAGCAAACCACTCCCCAGTTCCTCAAACAGCAGCCCCACCTTTTGCTATGAAGTCACCTCTTTCTCAAGGGAGGCTTTGGTAAAGATGGGGTTTATTTTTCTTCTGTCTTTTAAGATTACAGTGGAAACACAAAGAAGCTATGAACTCCTGGTGAAGAGAGCCTAAACTGCAGCATTCAACGCTCAAAGCTGGGATGACCTTCTCAGACAGGAGTTGCAATTGCAGGGAAGTTGGAAATCGCTCTCATTCTTCTGTGACATGACTTCAGTCAGCAAAGCAGACACAGTTCACGTCTCAATCTTGTTATTGTACCACATTGTCATTGACCAGGCAACTCACCAACACAATTCATGGACTATTGTCATTCCCACACAGTTATTATTAACCATATTTTACATATGGAGAGATTTTTTTTTATTTCTAAAGGAAAGTTGCAAGCAGGAAATGAAAATGAGCAGAGGCCGGAAGAAAGAGGAGGAAGAAGCCCTTTATTATATTATAGTTGTTCATCGTGGTTGCTCCCACCAATTCCAGGACACAAGCCCAGGACCTTGCAACGTATGTAGACTGGACACAGCTCCCAGCCCACCAGGGTGCACCAAGATTTTCTTGATCAAAAACCTGTCTAATGACACTAAGTGATGGAGCAAGGGATTCAAATCCAAGTCTGATCAATGGCTATTTTCCACTACATACTCCAACCACCTCTGGTTGGATCCTTTCTACCAAAGGTATTTATCTGCATTATCAACACCTTGGAAAGACCAAAGAGAAAAATGGCAAGTAAATCTATTTCTGAAGGCAGCTTATAGAGTCTCTTAAATGTGTACCAAACAGATAAATAACTAAACAGATAAATAAATAAGAAGCATAAGCAAATGCTGAACTCTAGTTAATGATCTAGTTAAGTGTACTGATGTCTTCAACTTACATTGAAATGTGTCAAAAATAAGGGTGGACTGATGGATAGAATAGATGGAACATGATAGAACAAAAATTGCAGAGTGTGCAATTCTGCATAGTCTTCTGGATGTTTAAATGTGTACACTGGAGGGAAAATAATCATAGGTGGCTCACATGACCTCATGCTGCCCATCATGCTGGCTTAGTCATTAGTCACTGAGGTCTTCCTACAGGAAGAGTCCTGGACTGGGCACTTGAGAATACAAAACAATGAACAGACAGGCAGTTTGGGAAATTTAGGATACCTGGAGAAAACAGGCCAGAATCATAATATCAACCATCATAAAGGTAGTGGGTTCTTTTATCTTCTGCCTTAATGGAAGAGAAGCAGGATTACCAATTGTTAGTGGCACTACATTGTCCAAAAGCCTCTTCTGTTTGACTTTGATGATGGAAGACTCACTGCAGTTAAGTCAGAAATGGGCAGTGGTGAAGGTGACCCAGAAGTGCCTTGGGGGGTTGCAGAGGGTCCCACAGTGGGGAATTCACTGTCGATTCCCTGAATGTGCTAAACAGCCCAATGTTAAACATTCTCCCTTTCAGTGGCAGAACAGTTGAGTGAGGTCAGAGTCAAAACAGCCCCTACTCTGTCATTTCCACCAACTTGAGTAGTCATTGCTCTTTTCACAACTTCACTTCTTTCTGTTAATTTTACTAAACTATTATCTGCAGGCAAGATTCCGTTTACAGCTTCTATGACTTAAGTGACTTTCAATTTAAGAATGGTTTTCATATTTTAAGTGGTTAAAAAAAAAAATCAAAAGAAGAACAACATTTTGTGACATATGAAATTCAAAGTTTATTGTCCATAAGCAAAGCTTATTGAAATATAGCCACTCTTGTTTTTGTATGTAATATCTATGACTGCTTTCAGCATACAACTACAGAATTAGATGGTTGCCATCAAGACCACATAACCAGGTGCACCTTGGTGGCTCAGGAATTAAGTCTGCGGCTCTGGCATAGTCCATATAAAGGCCCAAGTTTGCAATCCAAAACGAACTAAATAAATAAATGCTTCTTCCTCCTCTCTCTTCCTGCTTGCCTGTTTGCCCACTTGCCTTCATTCCTGCCTGCCTGCCTTCCTTTAAAAAAATAAAAATAAAAAAGACCTGCTTCCTTTCTTTTAAAAAAAAACAAAAACCTGACACACCCAGGTGGTGTGGAGGTTAGGTCAACCTCCTTTGAAGGAGCGCAGACCACATACTCCTGGGTTTGAGACCTGGGTCCTGGGGGAAAACAACCAGTGTGAACAAATAAAATGTAAACACACTATAGTGCTTCTTCCCCTCTCTCTTCCTACCTGTCTACCCACCTTGGTTCCTGCCTGCACAAGCGTGCACACATACACACATACACACACACACACACAAACAGATGGCCTGCAAAGCCTAAAATATTTGCTCTCTAATGTTTTGCAGAAAACTTCACTGACCAGTGACTTTACTGCTCCATCTCCCTGATTTCACAGAATCGCTGTTAGATAAGAAAGATTTGGGTTGCGTCAACTCTTAAGATTCCTTTGCACCTTAGAGATTCAAGACACCCAGCCGCTCTGCTCTCCTCTCCCTCAGACCGCCCTCGCAAAAGAGGGAGGGACTGGGAGGCATGTCTTATGCAACCAAGAGAAAAGCTGAAGTCGGAGCAGGGAGACAAGAAGACAAGCAGCCGTTTTCGCCCCTACTGTAGTCACCAGGCCCAGCAAAGACCTCAGCTACGAACACCTGCAAAGTCTGGCGCGTGCAGCTCTGTCTAGGAAGGACTGAATGGCGAGGACTGTGCACTTTTCAGGAATTTGATGAGAAAGTGGTTAAAGCACAACTATTATTAAAAAGTAAACTGGGAAGGCCCTGGTGGAGCAGGCATTGGGTGCAGTCCTTATACATCCCAACATCCTGAGTTCATGTCCCAGGACCAGCAGGAACAGCTAAATAAAATAAAGTGCTTCTTCCTCTTCTCTCTTCCTTGTCTTCCTGTCTGCATCTTTGCTTTAAAAAAAAGAAAATTACATAAAGTTACAGTTAAACTATAAAAACAAAGGTAGTGATACTCAAACTGTGTCATTTATAAGTGCTGAGCTACATTTTATTATTGACTATGCTCTTGAGAGTATTTATGTCTGTTGTGTGTGTGGTGGGACACTGTACGGTGGCATACTCTTCTCAGCTTTCCCTCCAACGACATCACATTTGTGTCTGGATGTTAAGCATAATGGCAGTATTTGCACATTGGCAATTGTCAGGCAGCCTTCTCACCTCAAAGCTGTTACACACCTGCTTGAACGCAGCTGGGACCAGGGCTTTGGGTCACAGGAGAGTCCCGAGAGAGTCAGTGAGCTCATGGGGAATGACCGAGGAGAGGGTGGACATCATAGAAGAAGCACATTGTGGCCACATTTTTCTTTTCCCAAGAAGCCTTTAAACCAGAAGAGGAACATTTGGGGACTCAGGTTTTGGTATTTTGGAGGTCACCCTAGAGCCTGATCATCTGCAACCATCACTGTGACCCACATTCTTTGGCTGCACCTCTGGAATGCTAATGTCTGGTTGCATAGACATTGGACACTGGGGCTCAGAGGAATGAATTACTTGTCTGGAGTCAACCAGAGTGCCAGAGACAAGCCTGGGATTCCAATGTAGGACCTCAAACTCGCTCTTTGAGGGAGAGAGACATGGTCTTACCAAGTACCACCTGTGGCAGGAATGACTGTGTGGTGGATTTACCTGGCTGCCGACCTGTCTCCTTCCCTTCTGTCTCTAGATGTCTGGAGGGTCTGTCAATCAGAGCGTCTGACCACTCTCATTCTCACTTCGCCTGTCCCTCTGCTCTGCAACCTTTCTGACAGCCCTTCTGTCAATTTCCTGGACTCTTTCTTTTCTCTAACACAGGCTCATTAAGAACACAGGATTTTTAGCACATACAGTGTTCGGCATATGGACAGGGTGACTATGGCTTTGGGACACTCCTGGTGGCTGTCTTGTCAGGCAAACTGATGTCCTGGCTCTCCAACAGGAGGGGACGATAGGTGGCATTCTGGGAGTGGCCTGCACTGTCATCACATGAAATGCTGTAAGATCGTCCCCTCTATTCTGGATCATGGGACACAGCAGGCTCTTGGGAAGTTATGTTGGAAAGGGACCCAAGAGACCATTGTTTCCAGTCATTCAAGTGAGGAAACTGAGGCCAGAGACAGCAAACAGCATTGCAGGGCAAGTACCATTGCCTAGTAAGTGATGGCGGCAGATTCAACTGAGGCCCCTCCATAGCTTGTTCTCTGCTCAGAAAAGAGCTTGAATTTGGCCTCTTGGCTCCAGACATAATTTGCAACTCACAGAACCATTCCTTTTTAAAAGGTAATCTAGTGTGTATTCCTGAAACTCTGCTGAGCAGGGCGGAATGAATTCCTGCTGCCTGCAGCCCAGCTTACAGCTTGACAGAGAAATGGACTTAGCAGAGAGCTTAGGTTAGACATAGACAGTGAGCATCTGAGCATCTGCATTCCGTGACTAGTGATCATAAATATAAGTGTACGATGGAGGAAACGACATGGACTTGAGAAATAAAGACCCAGGTCTTTGGTGCTTATTTGTTATGTGACCTTAGTATGTGACTCTTCAGCCTCTCTAAACCTCCCCTTCCATGGGATGGGGTTAGTAATACACACTCAACAAGGATATTGTGAGGACTAAATGAATTATTCGTAAGTACTTAGCATAGCACCTGCGCATAACAGATGTTCAAGTAATAGTGATGGGTGTTATTACTCAGTGACAGATAATGCAAGATGCAGGGAGTGGATAGGCTCAGAAACATGTGAATTAGGGAAGAAAAGGATTTATGTGCTAGGTGTTGGTGACCATAAAGAGTAAAAATTCCTCATATTTGCATTTTTCCTGATAATGTGCCAAGAACCCTGAGAGACAAAGCAGTGTTGGTCCTAGTTCCAAGCTAACATGCAGTCACATTTTTTCAGTTTAGATTTAAGTATGGCCTGGTAGAGTAGCGGTTGGGTCCACCACCTCTGGCTGAGCACAGTTCACATACGTCCCAAGGACCCGGGTTGGGGACCAGGGGGAACAACTAAGATGAACAATTAAATTAAATTCAATTAAAATGCTTTTCCTCCTCTCTCTTCCTGCCTGCCTGTTCACTTTCATTCCTGCCTGCACTTTTCTTTTTTAAAAAAAACTTTCTTGTTCCAGGTGAGTTTCAATGACAGCATGATAGTGGTGTCCAAGCAACAGCCAACGAACTGTTAGAGCCCAGACCCTGACTCTGGATTCTGTGCGCTGGTGTCTCTTTCAGGCCTCACTCATTCTTCCAGTTTGGAGAAGGCCTCGGACATACAAAATGTCCAGAGTTTTGAAGAGGAAAAAGGAAGGAGGAAGAAGATGCCATGTGCTGACTCATCCCACATTTCTCCAGAACACTGGTGAGGGTGGGGTCACCTCTGGGGCTTCTTTCTTTGATGGCCCTTCCAGAGTTGGCATGCACCCATTCCCGGCTCATTCCCACAGGACAATTGCTTCTGGGCTGCTGCTCTGGGCTCTGTGCCAGGCAGACTCTGGCATTCAACCCAGCTGAAGCCAGAGTGCAAAGAACTGAAGACAGGACAGGTGCTGCATGTCAATGACAGGAGGGAGGCAGAAAACTCTCCCTGCTCTGCTCATTGGTACAGGATGGTGGGGCCCCGGAGAGCCTGCAGGAGAGAGTGTGAATGTGTCGCTGTCCACACGTGGAGCACAGGCGGGCAGCTGGGTGATGGGGTCTGGGCAGGAACTTTTCCCCATGATGGAAACAGAAGAGGCACGTATGTTTGCATGAATGTGTTTGTGGCATGGGTGTTTGAGTGCGTGCTGTGTGTTGTGAGAAGGGTGGGTGGGTGTGAATGTGTGTGTGAGCTGTATACATACATCCAAGATGTAAATAGATGGCAAAGAGGCTGATGCTATCAAGCCACAGGCAAAAACTTTGCAGTTAAGTGTTTTCAGCCTGATCCTATGTAGTTGACATACTTTGGGTCAGTGTTGTGTGTTTAAAATTGTGTACAAGTATATGAGTGTATGCTGTGTGTCTTTGTACAGAAGGTTCTATAGATGAGTGTTGGGTGTGTTCTATATGTATCTATGTAAGTCTGCGTGTGCTTCTGACCAGGGCTGGGGACAGGATGTGAGTATGGGCCAATGACCAATTTCTTTTGTGCTGGAGGCCCAGGGTTCTTTCTCCCATAGTCTATTACAGTTTATCCATCTTGAGTGAAATCCTAAAGGTCCAGTAATTCAAACAAGGCTTTGATCCCTTCCCATCCCTAACCCCTAATGTATCTACTTGCTGCTCAAACCAAGCCACCCACAGACACTTCCCTGCTAGGTCCCACCTGCAAGAGAAGCCTCAGATTCAAAGGTGGGACAATAAAAAACTATCTTCCTCAGCCTCCCTCCCTTCTGTCCCTCAACCAGCAGGATCTGCAGCTGAAATGAACGCCCACACTGGCTCTGCTATGCAGAGCTGTGACCTAAACATCCCGTTTTCCTGCCCGGGGTCTAGAGGGACTGGCTGGAAGGCCCAGATAATTTCTTGACTACCCTGTCATCTCAAAGCTGCTAACTCTAACAGGCCCCCTCTGCTCTGGGGCTGACATCTTTTCTTTGCTCATTTTTCTCTTCTTTTGTCTAATGAGGTGCAGGAGGCTGCTGAAACTGACAATAGAATTACCTGGGCTGCTAGATTCTGTCAATCTCCATTAGGAGCCCAGGGAGAGACCCGTCAAAGCATTGGGACACCTTGGTGCTGTTATTGCAACCGAGCTCACGGTGAGAGCAAATAGAACAACCTTTCCCCTAGACATTCACCCTGGGAGGATGAGTCAACCTGGCTTCCAGCCCGGGCTGCAGCATCCACCCCACCAGACCAAGCCAAGAGTCAGAACTAGGAGAGACGTGTGTTTCATTGTGGGGTCAGTGAGGTTCACCCTGCCTAGACCTGCCTGAGTTTCACTCAACAACCTTTCTCCAGTTTAGTGGCTTGTGGCAAGTCCAGGACCTTTCTAGAACTTCCTGAGTAACTTACCTCTTGGCTACCTACACCTTGGAACTGCTGGTGGATTGTCTTTCTGAACTCCCCAGCCCTTATACCCTTTCCAGTTCACACCATCTCAACCCATTGTGAAACAGTCTTTATCCTCGACTGACTCAAAAAGACCACTCAAAGGTTAGTCTTTACAAAAATGATACTGGAACAGATGGACAAACATTGGTGGGAGGAAGGGGGAAGAGATTCATCCTATACCTCACACCTTATACAAAAATGCATTCAAAATGAATTTTAAATGATCATATAGATAATTTTACATACAGATCATATATAAAACATAAACCTATTAACATTTCTAGAAGAAAATATAGGAGAAAACTTTTGTGATCTTAATTTGGCAAAAAGTTTTTAGATATAATGCCAAAAGCATGATTCATTTTTAAAAATGACACCAAAATGGAAAGCTTTTGTTTACAATTGGTCTTATTACTAGAATGAAAATACAAGTCACAAATATTTGCAAATCACATTTTTAGCAAAGGACTTGTATCTAGAATACATTAACTTTAAAACTTAACATAAGAAAGCAAACACACAATTTTTAAAAATGGGCAAATGATCAGAACACTTTTCCAAAGATGTAGAAATGGCAAATAGGCATATGAAAAGATATCCAAAACCACCAGTCATTAGGGAAATGCTGAATCAAAAGCACGGTGGGACAATACTACAACCTAAGGAAGGACTCAGTTTTTTCACCAGCACTACCAGCGCCAGAGAGATTGTGGAAGAGCGGAAAGGTTCACACACCGCTGATGGCGATGCAAATATATGGCACCTGCTTTAGAAAGCAGTTTTAGCAATTTCGTATAAAGTTAAGCATACAGTTACCGTAGGAGCTCACAATCCTGATTTTCTTAGGAGGAATGGAAAGACAAAATCCTGGACATCGATGTTTATAGTAGGTTTACTCAAAATCACCAAAACCGAAAACAACCCAAGTGTTCTTTAAGCAGCAGGTGGATGGATAAGCAGGTACTTCCACAGAGTGGGAGGCTACTTATAAATAGAGAACAAACTGCTGATTGACACACACATGGATGAGTCTTAAATGCATTTTGCTAAGTGAAAGAACTCAGATCTAAAAAGCTACCTATTGAATGATTCTACTTATATGACCTTTTGGAAAAAAGTGTAAGCAGCAGACAAAAAATAGAGGTGTGGTTGCCAGAGGTTAGTGGTGGAAAGAGGGGCTGATCACAAAGGGGCAAGACAAGGGAGACTTTGGAGTAATAGATTTGCTCTAAACTATATCTGTGGCTGTGGACAGACAACTCTGCATTTATCAAGAACTATTGCACAGTACATCACAAAAATTGAATTTTACTCTATATAAATTTTTTTTAAAAAGCCAGATGTTAGGGGAACTCAAAATAGAATACAAACTAAGAAGTGAACCAAATTGTATTACAAATGAATGATGTACCCACACTGGAGGGGATGGGAAAGTAAAAAACCAACCTAGGTAACTTTGGGAAACACTGAATATTCTAAGACTAAAGAAAAAATGTTGTATGTACTCTACTCTGTAGATTTTTTTTTTTCTCCTACGGACATGTGTTAGCAGTTCTGAAACCACTTTGTGCATGCACACTAAGATTTAACAGACAACTGGATCTAGTCAGTTGTCATTACTCATAGCAGTTACAATCTATAAATTGCTGTGAACAGTTATCAAACTGAGTGAGTGAATACAAACCATTGCTCCTAGAGGAAACATAGAGTCAGGTTCCTGGGAGCCCCTGGTCACTGTGTTTTCCTCATTGGATCAATATATAACCTTGTTTTATGTGTATTTCTGATTAAATAAACATAACTTAATGAACGCTGTTGATGCATTAACATTGAACTTATGTCCAAGAGCACTAGAATGAAGCTCATCTAGCACTTATTTTCTCCACAAGGCATTTCACAGCTCTTGTCTTAGGACAACACACAGCACTATAGCACTTCCCTTACTTTAAATAGTAAAATCGCCAACAAAAAGCACAAGGATATTGAAAATGGGGCACTAAAAGACCATTGAAAAAGGACCCTTGTTTACTGTATAACAGCCAAAGAAAGAGGTGGAAGGTCACCTTGATCAGCCTCAGCTAAGAACATGCATCTTGGGCAACTCAAACTTTTCACTGCTCTACAAATGTCTGCAAGTGACCACCAAAGCACAATGAGTAATGATTTGGAGTTACAAGTACAGGTTAATAAGAAGATGAATTTGCAAATTGAATCCACCCTGGAACCTGCTTTAAGTTAAACGGGTGCCATCTTGTCTCTAAACTGCTATGTTGAGACTTTCAGGTGAAAATTAAGCAGGTTGACTCAGCAATTCTGCAACTACACGAAACAGGAGATATCTGCTGACCTGCAGCGGACCCCCCACATTACAGCTTTCTGTCTGGAGACTTTTTGCCCATCAAGGACAGACAAATGAATTTAAGAACCAGTCCAAAAGTTCCATAGCAAAGGACTTAAACTCAGATCAGCACTTGTCTGCCGGATCTTTCAGAACAGACCTGTGCCCTAACCCTGGAAGCACACACCTTAGGACTGCCCACTTGATTGCGAACCTGAGTCAGGATTGCTATTCTTGAAGAAATGTCTTCCTGATTATATTACAGCCTGATTACTTTTTTCCACCAACACCACGAAGCGCAAGGATCTAACTATTGAGAGTCAGATGAGGGGAACAAGGTGTCAACCCAACCGTCTCCCCATAGGTTATTTTCCTAGAGCATCCTGAACTTTCTAAACTAGGTTCAGACTCTGAGTTCAAGCCGAAGGGCCCTTAGACATCTAACAATTATTTTCTGGGCACTTCTTTCCCAGAAGAGCAAATTCTGTCCTGGGGCAGGAAAGACACATGTCACAGTGAGATCTGACCTGTAATGACACTGAACTGCCTCATTCCCATCTCCAGGATAAGAGTGCCTGCAAGTTTTATAGGAGTAGAGGTTCAGGGATAAGACACTTGAAATCCAGGCCTCATTTTACCCAGACTGATGACTTTTCAATACCACCAACCTTCCAGAAAGAACCACTAAAATCTAGTGCCTCAGGCTCTGTCTCAGACCTCCTTTCCTTTCCTCACTCACATGTGATCTCATCCATTCTCATTACTTTAAGTACCATCTATATGCAAATTTATATCTCCAACTCAGACCTCTTCCCCTAAACTCCAGACTAATTTCCAAATGCCTTCTCAGCTTCACCACCTGGATATTTAACGGGCATCTCCTAAACAGAATATCCTCAACCCCATTCATTCCCTTTCACTAAATGTCATCTCAGGCTAGAACACTGGGCAACATCCCTGAATGCTTTCCTTCTCTGGTATTATTGTACATCCAGTCTAGCCATCAATTGGCTCCAAGTGCTTCTACCAGCCCCATTGCTACCACCCAGGCCCACTGACTACTGGGTTCCCTGCCTCTTGCCTTGCCCATACAGTCTGTCAAACAGCAGTGCAATTGCCCTAACTTAAAAATAGATAGACAGACAGACAGACAGACAGACACATAGACAGATAGATAGAAAGATAAAAGGTCACGTCACTCCTCTTCTCCATACCCTACAGTGGCCTCTCTTTGGAGTAAAATCTGAGACTAGGAGATGACCCAAGGCCTTAGTGAGCTCCCATCTCTCCTGTCGGGTCTCCTTTCCTTCCACTGTTCTCTTGCTTGATCCCCCTTGCTGCAGACACAAGGCTCCCTGCAGGTCCTGAACAGCCAGGCTGGAGGTCTTCGACAGACAGGAGATGTGGACTGGAAAACTCTGCTTCCCGGGTGGGGTCCGGACGCTTAGCTCTGGGCCAGCCAGCCCCCTGTTCCCACCCCCACAGCATCCTCAGCTCTGAACATCCTTTTTCCACTTCAAGGGTGGATTTCCATCTCCTCTCCCCACATTTGGAAAGTGTCCCTAATCACCAGAGAATCTAATTACCACTCCTTTTAAGTGAGCTCTCAGTCTCTGTTATGCAAATGTGGCTATAATTGTGCCAGGCAGGTTTGTTGCTGTTTTATCTTTCCTCCCCACCCCACCCCACCCCCTTCCCCCTCCCCCTCTTCAAACTGGAGTTGCAGTTCCCATTTTTTTACAGTGAAACCCCTGTGGTCCCCAGCTCCCCGAACCACGGAAATCGCCTTGATTACCCACTCCAGATCCCCAGAGCCACAACAGGCCTGCCTCAGGGCAAACAGAAGGCAAAATAAACAGCGTTTAGTGGAATTTATTTTATTTCTTTGGAGATGCAAATCAGAAGGTTCCAGATGAGCTCGGAGCGTTGGTGTGGGGCGGGAGGAAGTGGGCTCCGGGAACTGGAACAAAGACGGCAGGAAAACAAGAGGCTCCTCCGCAGCAGCTAGAGGGACTGTGATTCAAAGTGGGGTGCAAGATGGGGGAGATTTCAAAGCAACACCAAGCCCAAACACTTACATTGGCTGTCTTGTCTTATTGAAGGTGTCGCAGCTGTTGGGAAACTCTGGCCCCATTTCACTGGCAGTCTTGACCTTGGACTGTGTGCATTCTGGACCCTAAGGGGTGGCCACATCGCTGCCCCTGAGGGGTCCAGGACCACCCTCGGATGCCTTTCCTGGTGACCCTAGTGGTTTCGCCAAAGTGGGCAGAGCAGGAGGGAGGGCAAGTGCTTACATTCCATTTGTTCATTCGCTCTGTAAACTGAGTGCCTACTGTGGCCTGGCAATACCCCAGGTGCGGGGAATACAGCCGGGAACCAATTAGACAGGAGCTTCCCAGCAACGGAGGCAGACAATGCTTAAAGGCTATATTATGCCAGGGGGCACTGAGTATGAAGAAGAAACACCAAGATGAAGAGTGATGAGGACGGTGCAGTTTAGAAAGCAGGCAGGTAAGAACTCTGAGTAAGGGATGTCTGAGCAGAGCTGATGGTCCTGGTCACTCAAGTCTTCTCCTTTGGCTTGATCAGACTCGGGAACAGAAGTGTCAAGGACCTGAAAATGCCCCCGGGGAGAGTTCAGGATCTACCCCAAACCAGCTGTGTGACCTTGTGCCCATTTGACCTCTCTGAGACCCAGCAACTCCCCTGTCCCACAGGAGCTGGAAGACTACTGGTGACTCCTCTGAAGACATCTTCTCCATGTGGATCTGAATCGAGAAGGCAGTTTCACCCTGGAGAGGGAAGGAGGTTGGCGGCCCTGTGATGAGGCATGTGTCCGCAGTGGCAGCATGACACAGATGAAGGAGCTAGCAGGACTAGAGGGTAAGGGAATGCTGTTTTAGCTTAGCTGTTGCCTTTTCTCTCTCAAAGACCCATTTCTCACTTTCTCTTCTGAAGAAGCGTGACATCACAGGGGTCACCTTGAAATCAACATTTGTGCATATGTAAAGATCACTGGCAAATATAGATCTCTTACTAGTAACAGGTCATTTCTGCTATACTTCTCACTGATGACAGGGACCAGATTTATATTATTTTTATTATCACTTTTAATTTCTGTCACTTGGCACATAGTAGGTGATCAGGAAATGTTTAATGGGTGAGTAACCATTCGGACAGTCTCATCCTCCCCAGTGTCATGCATGGCATTGGCCAAAGGCAAGAGATTCTTCAAAACCAGACATTTTAACTTAAGTCTATAAACAGCATGACTCAGCAAAGGATGAGGGGACTTTGGGGATGTAATCCTCCATACGTGACTTCTGGGCAATGTTAGGATGTTGGAACCAAGGCCCCAGACTTCCAAGAAGACAGTGAATTGCAAGGGGCGTCTCTAAAAAGAAACAGATTTATCTCATCTCACCTTTTCTCTGAACTCCAACATTAGAACCTAAATGCTATGATTAGAGAAGAATGAGTCAACAATTATTCTTTTTCAGGGTTATGTGTATGTTTGCATTTAAGTTGTGCTTATGGAGGTATTTCCACAAGTCAAGTATTAGCTGAAGCTAAGAATTGTGTTAGGCCGTTTCCATGGTAACCCATCAGCTTTCTTTGCTTTCCTCCCTCCTCCTTCTCTGTTATGGGGATGTGCCTTGCCTAAGCAGGGGGGCCTGGATTAGAAGAGGAGCTATCATCCACATGGGCCTCAACTACTCCCGGGGGTGTGGCCAGGACTGTGGACCATGTGCCTGCCTGTGGCCAGCTCTGAGCTGGTAGATGGACAGCTCCCTGCTCCAAGGTCACTCCCCCAGATTCCTGCTCAGCCCTCACTCCACCCTGCCAGCCAGGCTGGTGCTGTAGGCACAGCTGTGCCCAGGGACTTAATTACACGCTTGGGATTCTGTTCTCTCCAAGACCAGGTATTAGTTTTTAAAATAGAAAGATGGCAAGGGGTTGGAAGGGAGGCAGGAGCTGGGAAGAGCAAGAGAGAAAATGACAGAGGGATAGAGTGGGTGGGGGGAGCACAATAACCTTTTGACCTTTTGCTATTTTAAGCAAACAACAGTGCCCAGAGATTACAGGTGGCTGCACAGTCAGGAGAATTTAAACTCAGAACAAATGTCACCTTCGCCCAAACATTTTCCAATTTGCAGATTACTCATTTGACAACACAAGGTAAACAAACCCATAAAACCTTCCCCTTCCCCCTGCTATATGTCTAGCAAGGGTCCCACCTTTTTTCTCTTAATATTTTCTAATATATTTACCTTCTTAGAGCAAGGAGACTCATCCAAAGTTTCTTAGACTTAAAGTTTTGTTTAGAGTAGATAACCATGTATCAGCCAGCACTGCTCTAATCCCATCAGATGGACTATTTAATTCACTTCATCCCTAC
Organism: Solenodon paradoxus; assembly: GCA_004363575.1. NCBI lineage: Eukaryota > Metazoa > Chordata > Mammalia > Eulipotyphla > Solenodontidae > Solenodon > Solenodon paradoxus. Next base: position 104,380 of record RJWH01001793.1, on the reverse strand, counting down.
AAAAAAAGCCTTTACTGTAGATGCTATTAAGAGCTCCCATTTGACAGAGAAGGAAATGGAGGTACAGAGAGGTTAAATAATTTGTCCAAGGTCATACAGCAAGTGAGTGGCATATCAAAATAAGATTCCAGGGTTGGTGTTTGTAACCTCTCCACTAATGAAGCTGAAAAGTTAGAGGACATCTTGGCCCACCCTCTCATGTCACCCTGTATGAAAGTGACTGGCCCGAATCATACAGTTTATGTACTGCAGGTGCCCAGGTGATTAAGCCACAGCTGCTGCCTCCCCTTCTGAAAAAGGTCAACTGGGGCAAAGTTCTTCCACCCCAGTGGCTGCCCCTTCCAGAGGTTCATGTCTCTCGCTCCCTTCCCTCTGAGTTGCCCCCACCCAGATGTCCCTGTCAGCCCTGCCTAGGTCTCGCCCCCCAGGGTGAAGGGAGGAGGCTCTGCCCATCAGTCCTGCTAAGAATGACAGCGCCGCCCACCAGCTTGTCATCTCTGCCTGGCTCATCCCTGTCAGACGCCTGCCAGCTTCCAGCTGTCTGTCAGCAGCTGCTGTGGGGTATAAATAACCAGCCTGAGAGGCCCCCTGGCAGAGAGGGGGTGCAGGGAGGAGACAGAGTGGGGGTGGTGACAGGCAGGGAAGAAACTCAGGGTCTCCTCTGGGCTCTGGGCTCAGATCTGCCCAGCTGCACCCCAGAGCAGCTCCTCGAGAGAAATTTAGGGTTAGGAGGAAAACGCTGAGCAGGGGACTGGAGCAGGCCAGTGCAGTCATTGTCAAGGCCTTCCACCTAGTGGGCCCCGTGCAAAACCGACACCCCATTTTTTCCCTCTGCCACCCCATTCCTGAGGAGGCATATGGGGGGACTCCTCACGAAATGTGTGAGGTGAAGGATGTTAATCCTGCAGAGAGAAGACAGTTTTGGAGAGGAGAGGGCCCTGGAGGCACAGAGTAGAGCAGAAATAAGAAGGTTCTGGCAAAACTGGAAGGATGGGAGAATAATTTAAAATTCATCTAACATTTATCAAGCCTCTACCATATGTTGGATGCCCACACACATCACCTCATTTCTTGTCGGAGAGTTCCAGGGGTGGGCATTATCTCTCATTTACAGATAGGGACACAGAAGAGCGATAAAGAGAAGCAAGCAAAGTAGGACTGGGAGGAACTGGAGAGATCATCAGGTCCAGTCTGCATGTTCTGCTGTGGAGACACAGAAAGTTAGTGACAAGCCCAATGGCTCCTAGCCAGGCGGCCCCAGGGTAGGCTGGTGGTAGTCAGTAGGCAGCCTGTGGTGGGTGCTGCCAGCCTGCACAGTGGCCATGAGGAAAGTCCCACAAAAGGCCAGGGCAGGGACTCCCACGTGGAAATTCTTCATGGACCTATTTTGTGGGTGAACCAAGGCTGCTCTCCTGACGTCTCAGGGTCAAGCTCATGGTTCCGCCCTTGAGGATGCGTCAGTCCCTGGAGGAGTGGCGAAGCAGTGCTGAGCCCTACCCTTCATTGCTGAATCTGTAGGTGTACAGTTTATATTTTTGATCTGCTGTATATGATGATGTTTTGACATCTTAAACAGTGTTCTGTTTGGGGAGAGACTGCTTCTCCAGGGCCCACCAGTGGCAGCCAGCAGAGGGCTAGAGCGTGCCATTGAGATGCCACCCACCTATCTGGAGCCCTTCTGCCTGGCCCTGGCCTGTAATCCCAGGAGGCAATATTCCTCTGCCTTAGCTAGACTGCAGGGCCAGGTACCAGATACTGCCGCGCCTTGGTGGAGCAGCCATTAGGTCAGTAACCTCCGAAGGAGCAAGCCACATACCCCTGAGTTTCAGTCCCCAAGTCCCAGGTCCCAAGGCAGCGGGAGGGTAGCAACCAGTGTACAGTTATATAAAGATGCATCTTCCTCTGCATTCCTGCCTGCACCTTGCCTTTAAAGAAAGAGACCCTGGGGTACACCGCTGTGGTGCGGGCAGCTCAGTCGGCTGGCGTGTGGACTGTGGGCCACGTAAAGCCCGAGGACCTGGGTTCTCAGCCCTGTTGGGGGCAGGGGCAAAATGAAAACAACTAAAACAGAAATAGGTTTCTCTCTCTTCCTTCCTCTAGAAAAATGAAAAAGACACTGGACATTGGATCCATCTATATTTGGAAAGTAGAGAAAAACACAACAGATAAAACAAAATAGAAACAAACTTTTGAACAATGACAGCAGGGCTGAGGTTGTCAGAGAGGAAGCGGGTGGAAGTTGGGTTCGTGTGGTGGAGGAGGTTTATCTAACTCTTTTTTGTCTTTCATCTTTCCCTTTTTGTGTGTGTGTATGTATGTGTGTGTGTGTGTGTGTGTGAGTGTGTTGCTCTGCTTCATTAATCAAAATAAAGGGGGAGATTTTATAACAAATAAAAGAGATGATGAAGGACTGACCTGGACTGTTGGTGGCGAACGGAATGCAATACACACAGACGTGATTTACATGAAGCACCTTGAACTTGTATGATGTCATGGTGCTGTGTTCCTTTAATAAAACCAAAAAATAAGTAAAAAAGAAATACTAGACTTTTTGCTAAACTGGGCAAATGGAATCTTAAAGAATTCACTTAAGTATTAAAAAGATCTGTGACCCGGTTTGTATCCCTCGGCTGATGAAACAGGTCACACGGGTTCTCCTTCCATACACTGCATATTTTACTAAATGCCTCTAATGGGTAGAGGTGGCTCCTGGTGCTGAGCTCTGACTCTTGGTGACCAAACGGGGACGACTAAGGAGGGGGACGATCGCAAGCGGGGTGTGGACTGGCCTCCTCAACCTGTCCCTGGAGACAGCAGAGCCCACGGAGTTCAAGCTTGAAGACCGGCTGCCAGACACCCAAGCGATGAATGAAGGGGAAGCCCCTGAGCCCCGATGACTCCAGCCTTGCCTCCCTGCCGCCGCACCTCACACCCTCCATGCCCACAGCTTCAGGTCTTCCTGCCCACGTGACAACTGCCAATGCTTCTTTTGGGACTTGGCTTGGGAAACTTCTGAACCTGTCTTCAGACCAAACTGCCACCAGTCCCCACATCCCCCACTGGACACCACATGCAATTCCATCAGCACGCACACGTTCCCCTGCCGGCCTTCTAGCTCCATAAGGGCTAGGGTGGTTTGCCTCTCCCTGTAGACTCCGCACCTGGTGTGGTGAATGAACCAGGCTCTACCAGGGTGCAGCTTATAATCAGGGGTGATTTTTATAGTTATCCAAGGAATTAAACCCTGGGTGACAAGGCCTAAGTGCCTGATATTTTATCAAACTACCCAGATTTTACCCCCTAATCTGCTTTAGAGATACTCCTACCCTGGAAAGTTCCCAATTTGAAGGGGTAAACTCAGCTCAGGCCCCCAGGGGAGCTCTAATTTAGTGGGGGGACAGCCCTGGCCCTTGAGAAGTTCCCAGAATGATGGGTGTACATATTAGTCATGATACTGTCCCCTGCCACTTACTGGGTTCTTTTCATGGGGCAGGAAATGTGGCCCTGGAAGCCCGAGGCTAGCTGACAGTCCAGAGGAAGAGCCTGCATTCTATAGCAGGTCTCAGTGAAGGCCTGTGGGTCCTGGCCTGCGGAGCACCCTTGGGCAAAGGCAGGGCGGGCTGGTCAGCCCCAACAAGCTCCACGGTGGGCCTGCTGCAGAAAGAGCTGTGTCATGGGGGCAGGGGGTAGCAAGTTGTGCTACTGCCCGGGCTGCTGAGGAGGCTGCACACACACCACCCGTCCAGAACAGAGATGTGGCAAGCGACACAGGAGCAAGTGCCGACCAGCACTCCAGAGAGCACTGAAGCACCAGCAGGAAGGAAAAGGGTCTGAGGTCAGATGGAGTTAGGCCATTAGATGGGGACTGGAGATGACAGGACTGGAAATTGGAAGCAAGGGGCAACAGGTCTTTGGGGCAGAGGAGCCTGAGGATGGGGTGTGTTAAGGGTACTCTGGGGAAGGAGAGGAGGTTGGAGACCTGAGGCCCCACATTCCCACACCTGCCCCGGGCCCCCTCACCCCTTTGCTCCAGCATCAAGGCCTCCCTGTCCTCAGTGGTGGGGCCCCGACTTGGGAACCGCTTCTCAGGGGCTTGAAGAAGAATATGCATAGCTGATCCCTCCGTAAAGGCAGGCTAGGGGAGGGCAGACTCAGTCTGTGGAGATTAGGAACGATGACGGGGCAGAGGACCTGGGAGAGAGACAGACAGAGAGGTGTTTAGCCTGTGAAAGAAGCAGAGAGCAGAGCGGGAACAAGAACAGGACAGCCCTTGCTGTTGTCGTAGCAACACAGACACAACCAGCGGTGCTGCTAACACCCCTGCGTGTGAGGCTTTCCTGAGCCAAAGCCCCAGGACAGAAAGGAGCAGGGACAGCAGAGCTCCATGCAGGCCTCACCCCAGGAGCCCACCCTGCCCTGGCTGGACCCTGCCCTGGACCCAGGACCTCCGGCCTGGGCGGGACGGGAGGGGGCGGGCGTCCTCTTTCAGAGATGGGCCCAACTCTGCCCTCACATCCCGCATAGCCCCGGGCCTCACCACCAGGCCAGGCCCCATTCTGCTCTGTGCTCTCGAGGAGACACTGGGCACCAGGTGGGGCCCAGGAAGGCAAATCCCTTCAGCTAGCAGGGGCAGGCCTGGCCTGGGAGGAGTCTCTGCCAATCACATAAGTTGAGCTACCCCCTGCCCCCCTCTTTTGCTCCCTAGTCCTCAAATCATCTTCTCTTTCAGCTCCTGTTTTCTTTCCCAGTGGCAGCTCCTTTCTTCCGCCACCAAGCTCACACTTCCTCTTCCCTCTGCCTTCACCAGGCTCTCGCTCTCTGAGTCTCTCTCCTCTCCCGGACCTGCCTTCTCTATTTAAATCGATAGTGAAGCCTAGGAGTAGGTGGAAGCACACGGCGCTAGGACAGCAGGGAGAAAGGTTTTAGGCGCTGGGACAGCAGGGAGAAAGGTTTTAGGACTGGGCCTTTTTCTTCCTGCCACAGTAGAACCAGAGCAGAGATCCCTTGAAGCATCACCATGGGGACACAGGTCACCCACATAGCCCAGTCCTCAGAATCTGCACCCCAACCCAGCTCAGCCCTCCCTGGGTAGCAAGAGTCAGAAACTCAGAGGACAAAGGGGTTGTGTGCTGTTCCACAGCTCATTGTCATTACAGACCCCTGGAGAAGATGGAACTTTCTGAAGTGTGGTCCATTTGGGGTCCAGCCAGCAGAAATTTGAGGTATTCAGAGTTTGGAGTTTGGCCAGAGTCCACTGAAAGCCCCATGTAGGGAGTTGTGTGCTGATGCACCTGGGCATCAGGGAGGAGGCTGGGTTCCCAGCACGGGGCCACCAGAGTGGCAGGAATACCACCCAGCCTGAGTGTTGGCCACATCAGAACTGGATGGGAGGGGGCACCATGGGCCTAAACTCTGGTGTGGACAGGTTGGTTGGGAAGACCTCAGAATTAAAACTAAAGTTTAGTGATGAGAAAGTGCCTTTGATGCCCATTCTGCTAAAACAGAAATACGTGTCAAGTTGTAAGTCACCAGTAGCATGAGAACTGTTCCTAATGACCCATAAATGTACTTCATGAAACTTCAAATCCTTATATTCGGGGGGAACTGCTCACTGAGGAATGCCCCAGACAGGAGAGGCTCCCGTGGGGACAGCTACACTTGGCATAGGCCATCAGAGTGTGTCCCAGGACAGCATCCTGGCCTCCTCAAAGATCTGTTGGCCAATGAGATTCCCCTAAATAGATCCACATTCATATCCAGAGACACCTGAGTCTCTTAGGTCCCAGGGTACAGGCTAAAGAGTGGGGGCTATTACCCTCAAGAGCCTTTCCTCTTGGTCTAAGGCCTCACTTTGGGGAAAATCTGAGTTCCTGGGTACCCCAGGCAGCAGGGGTGGCCACCATCAATCGGCAGCATCTGGGGCTGCACATGTGTGTGTGCACAGATTGTGTAAAGTGACTGAAACACACACACCACACAGCGAGAAAGAGAAGATTGGGTCAGCAAGTGCAGGTGAGAGAGGAGACTCAGCAAGGCCCCATGACACCCAGCTTCCTTCCAGAAGTCACCAGTCTATACTCCTATCTACAGTGTTACCTCGTGTGATTCTTAGAGCAACTTCACAGGGATCACTTTCCTTCCTTTCCAAGATGAAAGCTCTGAACTTAGGCTAAGTGACTGGCCTAAGGTCACACAGCTCCTTAGATTTGACAAAGCATTTCCCAGATGTTTTCAGTGAGCCAGAAATGCCTTCTTTTTCACAAAGAGCGGCGCACTGCTTTACAGCTCAGAGGCCTAACACACATCAGGTCTAACATTGGTCTAAAGAGAGCCCAGGAACTGGTTCCTCTGAGACCTCCTGAGTTGGGATGTGTGGAATGTGTGAGCAACTGCCCAGCAAGAGAAGGAATAAATAAACTAAAATGCTAGGGAAAAAGCAGTCCTCACAAGACTTGTGGCCTGAACCTCAATATCAATGTATCGCCCACGTGTGTGTGTGTGAGTGTGTGTGCGTGCGCACGCGCGCGCGCATGTGCGCATGTTGCCTGGGTGTTCAGGTGTCCTCTCCCTGCTGTTGGCATCCTTACATCCAGACCAGCTCCTAGAATGGAGTCTCTGACCCAGAAGAAGGTACAGCCCCAGCTCCTGCTCCCAGGCTTCTCTTGTGGGCTGGATATACACACAGACTTGACACAGGCAAAGAAAACACAAACAAATGCAGAGTAATAACACAGCTGTGGGTGCCTGACACAGTCATGCCAGGGGGCGGATGGAAGAAGCAGAGAAACAGAACAACGGGTACTGAGTGGAAGCAGCAGGCTCCGTGTTCAGGGACTCACTCTCAGAGCAAGTCCTGCTCACTACCTGAGTCTTGTCCCTCCAAACAACCAGCACTGAGCACTGCTGGGGGGATGCTTAGATCTGGGCGCTCTGACACAGATCCTGAGGCCCCACTGGGTCATCAGCAGGAAGGTGAAGGGGCAGGAGACCAGACTTTGCCCCTGCCAAGGGGTAGTGAGGAGGTGCCTCCCTGGGGAGCTGGGCCACCTCCAGTCACCAGAGAAGAGTCAGCAGCTGCCAGAGATGAGGTCTGACCCAGCTATGCCTTAGCATTTCACCAGGACCCCATCCTCAGGTCTGCAGTCTTCTTCACACTAGAACAACTGGTGTTCTGAAAAAGCCAGGAGAGAGGCCACTGCAGGGATGAGGCAAAAGGACAGGTATATCAGGTCACATTGAACCCATAGCTTTTCCTCCCCACTGACCTCATTTGAGATCTTCTGGAGGTTGATTTAAATCAAGCTTTAAAAAAAAAAAACCTACCTTGTATCCCTTGGTTTATGTTCCCTAGGCTCCAGTTTCCTGCTTGTAATTTGGATCGCACTGAAAAGATATAAACATCTCTCTGTTTGAAGAGCCTCGGAGGAGCTGACAGCGGCTCCCTGGCCCTTAAGTGATCAAAAGAAGCACCGGGTGAAAGACAGGGCCTTCCCACCCCTGCCCTGCGGAGACCCCGGGTGCTGGGAGAGGCCTGCCTTAGTGGGGAGATTGCAGGGAGAGAAGTAGAGAGCTCTGCTCCCTGCACCATGGCTCTTTCTGCAGTTTACAGTCGGGTACCTAATTTATAAGCTGTTTTTACTGCTGTTGTCAAACAGCCACAAACCAAAGAAATAAAGTAGCCGGAGGAACAATGTCTCCCCTTGGCTTGGCCCTCCCAGCCTGTCTGCCGTGTCAGGGCCTCCAGCCCCTGGACCAACCCTCCAAAGTGATTCCCTCAGGACCCGGTGAGGGTGGGAGACACATTTAAGGAGGCTGGTGGGGACACAGAAGCTGGAACCTCAGCGGGAAGCTCCCAGGCCCTCCAAGAAATGAGGGCAGGCCTCAACCTCAGGACCTCCTGATCCAGCAGCCCTGGAAACCGCTCTCTAGTCCTTTACATGGCAACCTCGCCAGCTCCCCCAATGCCGAGTGGAGAAGGGCCAAGGATGATGTTTGGCAGAAAGAAGGCAGTATAACATCGTTACCCAAGGCTCCATGCTGCCTGGGACAGCCCAGCCATCACACTGCCTGCCGAAGCCCTCACTGTCCCTAGCGATGGCCTCCAAACTGGCACTTGATGGTTAATGCTGCTCCCTCTGGGGAACGGGGTCCTCCACAAGGTCATAGCTTGTCCTCACTGTTGGACTGGATTTGTAGTGGGCAGGTGATGGATACCAACAGGAGGTTTTAAACAGAGCAATTTGGGGAGGGGAAGACGGCCAGGAGCAGGGATGAAGGTGCTGGGTGTTAAGAGTGAGGACCACCCAGGGGAAACTGCCAAGTACTCGGGATACTCCCACTGGGCCCTGGGATGAAGGCAGGGGCCGCTGGCCCTTCTGACAGTCATCCTGTGTGGTGGTTTGGGAGCACTCGAGTGTGGTCAGATGCCGAGGGCCCTGAACCGTCTCCTCTGCAGTGAGAAATGTCAAGACACGGCGCTCGTTAATCACACTGGAGAAGCGCAGAGGAAATATTGCTTCTCCCAGGGCATCAAGAAATGTGTCACGGAAGGGACAGCATTTTGAGTTGAGTATTGAAGACGGAGCTTCTTGGCTAGTGAAGACAGATTTCAAACCATGGAAAGCAGGGGAAGTCAGGGTTATTCAGTTGCTGAATCCTGTTTGCGATGACTCAGAACAAACAGCTCGGGCCCCAGCTCCGGGTCAAGGCCGGCCTCCCGCCATGCCACCCAAACCACACGCACCCCTGTAGAAACCCCTGTCGAAACCCCTGTCCTTAGAACAGTCACCCTGAGCGATTCTCCTGTACCCAGAACACAGGTGAACACAGAGCCCGTCATCCGGCCCGGTCCAGGCCTTCCCGTGCTGAGAGCAAAGGCACTGGTCCCACATCTCCTCCCCTCTCAGCTTCCGATCTTAACTAGCACCCTCACCCACCCTCCCGCCCACCCACCACAGCCCTCTCTGGTCACCATTCACTCTGCAGCCACGCCTGCACCTTCCCTGTGTGAGGAGAGCCAGAGCCCTGGGGAGGGAATCTTGACTCAGATACAGTCCTGCTTTCCAGAGAGTAGGAAAGCCTGGTGGCAGTGACGTCACGACCATCCAGCCAGAGCGCCCCCTTGCGAGGGAACTGGGGAATCTATAGTGACTTGCTCAACGTCACAGAGCAAGTTAATGGCACATGGAGAGGTGCATCTTCATACTCTAGGCAGGGCTGTGTTGTAATAGGTGTGGGTTTGGTATCAGACAGGTCTGGGTTTGACTCCGAGGACTCCCGTGTTCGAGCTGTGTGACCTTTGAAGAGTTCCCCAATATGTCCGAGTCAGTTTCTTCATGTTGAAAACAAGGGTCCGGTGCCTTGTTCGCAGGGCCCTGGTGAGAGTCAGGCTGGATGATGAAAGTGCCCGGAGGGAGAATGACGGCCACAGATGGTAACACATAGGATAGCAGCAGTGGAAGGAGGAAGAGCAATCAGCAGCTCGTATGACTGTCAAGGGCTCTTTGAGTGTTGCCCCACATCAAACTTTTGCTGTAGACACTTTGACTTTTGGGTTCAGTTGAAGAAAGTTGAATACTCTGAGAAAGCAAGTAACTTGTCCAAGGCTACGCAGCTAGCAGGTGGGAGAAGCAGGCCCATGCGCCCAGCCTACAGTCCTGGTCCTGCCTCATTAGCCTCTGACTCTCAGCCTATGAGGCTCTATTGAACACTCTGCGGAAAGAGCATTATGGCGAAATTTTTGCTCTTCAGGAATTTACAATTTTAGGAACAAAGGCAGAACTATAAAAAGATAATTGACCATTCAAGTCCCATGTGAGTTCCAGCCCAGGAAGGATCACAACAGGTTGAAGTAATCAGGGAAGGCTTCACAGAGGAGGCAGACTCCAAGTGGGCCTTGAAGGGTGGGAATGTTCTATAAAAAAATTAGAGAGGTAGGAATAGATATTCCAGATGTAGAAATGGAGGTATCAAAAGCCCAGAGGCAGGATTAGTCTCATACGGAGCGGGGAAATTGAGTCCCACATTTACATATCATCTTTCCACTCATTCATTTCTTTACTCACCCATTCATTCAAAAAATCTTCCTTGAGCACCCACTATTTGTCAGGCATTGTGTTAAACCTTGGAGATAGAAAGATGAACAAGGTATGGATGCTGCTCTCAAATCACTCAGGCTAGTTCAACTGTACAATGTGAAAAGTTATGGTGGATGAATTCAGGTGCTGGGGGTCCCAGAGGAGGGACCCTTCATCCATCCTTGTGGGGTCAGGCAAGGTTTTCTAGAGGAAGTAGTGTCTAAACAAAAACATGAGGGACACAAATATGGAATGATGTAAAACATTCATATTCACTATCATCATGATCAGCACTATGAAAATAACTTACATTTATCGAGCCCTCACTAAGTACCAGAGACGAGTTTGGGTACTTTACATATATTCTCTTCTAATACTGACATTCCTGTGAGATAGGCACTATTCATTACCCCTCTTTAGAGATAAAAAATAGAGGCTGAGAGACTTACCTACAGTCACATAGCCAGGAAGTGGCGAGTCAGGATTCAAACGTGGTCAGATGGGTCTCAGCCTATGCCTTCAACAACGCACCAGACTAGAAGCTTGCTTGGATGCCATAGGGCACGTGAGTGTGCGGGTACATGTGCAGGGACAGGGAGGGTGTTCTTTTCACCCATTGTTTGTTGAACCTGTAGTCTCCTCACAGAATACCCCAGGGTCACGCCAACTCTCCACCCTCCAGACACACGCCTTCCTGCCCCTGCAAGGGCCAGTGCTTCAGAGTACAGACCTGGCTCTCCAAAGGTATCTGCAAGCAAAGGGGACCCCAGGAGCCAAAGGCATCACCTTTTATTCTTTTTTTTTTTAGCCTTTCCCAGCCCTTCAACCCCTTCTGAAAAACTGACCCCAGGGAAGAGATGGGGTTGGGGCACGGAACTCCCGGGGTGGGCGCTGGTTGCCAGGGCAGTTCCAGTGAAGTCCTGTCTGTTGTCATCAAACTCCCCCAGTGAACAAACTAGAACTGTGAACCAGAAATAAGTGTCCACACCTCGTTCTCCAAAAGAGGGGGCTGATGCGCCACAGGGATGGTGGTCCAGCTCTGCCATTAACCACTGGGAGGTCTCAGGGTCTCCCCACAGAAAGAGGCGCTTTGTCCAGACAAGTCCAGTCTGTTTGTAAGGCGATAGGAAAAAGGTGAGATACAGTCCTGGCTATACCCTCCTGCAAGCCCCATGAGATCATGATGTAAAAGATGGGGGTACACCTAGATGAACCTTCCAGAGATTTAGGGGGAGGAGAGAGCAGAGCCCCTGGCTTGGCTCACATGGTGGGGGAGGGGTGAGAGTAAACAAATCAAGTCTTTGAAAAGCTTTTCAGTCACCTAGTCCCCCTACCTTGGACATACATGGCCCCCAGGCTAACAGCACTCGGAATACTTACCAACCCCAGGGTGAAGCCTTGGTCACCAGAAGCCTACCACAGAGTCAGAGGATGCAGACTGAACCCCAGACTAAAGCAGCAGCAGAACCCAAGTCCTGTGGTAATTGAATTCAGGATCCTCCTTAAACCTGAAGGTGAAGCTGATTAGGCTTAGGATTATCAAATAACCAAAATAAGTTTATAGTCCTACTTCACAGAGCAGATAATCCACTTAGAATACAATACCCTAAGAGGAGGCATAGACTGGAAATATATGGAGCTCCCAAATGAGGTTATAATGATTCTGAGAAAATGGAACCACAGTGATGTAGGTTAGAAGAACTAAAGTAATTTAGCTATATTCCTACTATTTGCGAATGGCAGGGGAAGCTGGCCCTTCCAAATGACCGGAATAGAATGCCCAAGGTCAAGGAGATCAGGGGATGCTATCACGGTGACTGCTGAAATGTCTTTTATATTTTTTAACAAGGAAATGGACATTGGTACAACCCGCAGAACTTATTCAGATCTCACCAGTTTAACATGCACGTGGGTGTCGTTCTGTGCAATTTGATCACCTGTGTAGATTCGTGTGACCACCACCATCAACACACGACAGTTCCATTCACACAGCTTCCCCATGCCATTCCCCTGAGTCACACTAGACCCCTCTTCTCCAAAACTACCCTTCGTGCCCAAGCCCTGGTGACCACTAACCTATTCTCCATCTGTATCATTTTGTCATTTCAAGAATGTCATATACATGGAATCATGCAGTATGTGACCTTTTGAAATGGGCTTTTTTTTTTTCATCTAAATGATGCCCTGAAAAGCATCCAAGTTGTTGCATGAACAGCCCATTTCTTTTTGTATTCTGTGGCATGGATGGGCCAGAATTTGTCTGACCATTCACGGTTAAAGGACATTTGAATTGTTTCCAGTGTGGAGCTATGAACATTCACACACAAGTTTTTATGTGAACATAAGTGTCTCATTTGTTTGGGACACACATCTAAGAGATGATTGTAGGTCACATGGAAAGTATTACTTTTTAAGAAATGGCAGTTGGAGGCAAATGGACAGACAGGCACAGCTGAGACCCTCAGGGGCCGCCATCACATGACCAAACATTTCCACTATGTTGAGGCTGGGGCCAAGCTGAAAAAAAAACTGATACTTATGACCTTACAGAGACTGAGATGCAGGTGACATAGACAGGAAATGACCAGAGGCAATTGGAAGCAAGAGCTCCAGATTCCAAAGCTATTCAAAGCAATCTCAGAAATGGATTTTAAACAGCAGAGGGATAGGGACCTCCAAAAGACCCCTGACCACACTAGAAAGATGGATGACCCCGAAGGATCTTCAGCCATAAGCCCTGAGCCCTGCTGCTAAACTGCACAGAAAGGGACGGAAATGGCAATGACCCAGTCCCCACATTACCTGACTGGAGGGCCTGCCAGGTGGAGGGCACCGGCTCATTGACTCCCTCCCTGAATGAACATTTGGTGAGGCCCTACTATGTGCCGAGCACTGTGCTTGGCTTCTGATGCAACCAAGAGAAGCTAGTATCTGGACAGGTACTCACTCTTTGCAGGTGACACATAAATCCTGCAGAACAGGAGGATATTGAGAGCTGTGCCCAGTACCCTACGAAACTAACATCTCCGCCTGCTGGAGCTTTAACCAAAGGCAGACATGAGAATTTGTGGAGCAGGTGAGGTGTCAGGGACCTTAGGAACAATGGCTACCTTCACTGGGCACCTTGTCAGGTGCCAGGTGCCAGCACCTGATGACAACTAAATGCTATGAGATTATCATCTACTTGTTGAGTTTCTTATGTGACAGAATGACTTTCAAAAGACACTGATTTCACATGGGGAAGTGACTTGGACAAGAAACAAAAGGGTCCTTGAATCGTCCTAGCCCAGCATGGTCAGCACTTTTCTGATTTCCTGTGCTAGATATTTGAGTAGCAACTCAGTGGTTCTCCACTGGGAGGGGTGGAGGGGGGGGGTCTTAAAATCTCCAATTTGGGACTTAAGTAGAGACTGAAAAACAGCATATTCAAAATGATACTCTAATTCTATGTTTGGAAAATAAAAATTATTTTTACAATAAGTCAGGCTTAATAAAATGTCCTTAGCTAGTGCAGATACACAGCAAAGCAGTCACTCTCAGATACCACAGAATCTCGGAAGGTGTATTGTGCTATTTCTATGCTTATCAGAGAGTCAAATGAAAAAATTAAAACCATGTTTTGGGGGGTTATCATATTCCCCTTGGCCTTACCACTTTCTCAAACACTGGATCCTGCCCCAGCCAAAGTCAGATAGCAGCAACCTGAGAGCACCAGTCAGGGGCCTCAGATGCCTCCGGCCCCATCTTGCTTTGATTAACACTGGTCCCTTCCTCCAAGAACCCCTTTGGAGAAATCGAGCTATCTCCTTTCTCTCTGGAGGTTCTTTAAGGAAGAAAGCACCTCAATTTCTAGAAACTGACTGTCCTGGCTGCAAGTCCCCTTTGTTGGTGAATTACCCAGAGGGTCTGCTGGAGTGGTCTGGGTCCTGCCACATCAAGGATTTCCTCTGGCAAATAGAGAGTTGGAGGGCAGGGAGGCTAGATAGTGGGGTCTCCATCCTGAAGTACCCGCTAAGCAGCATCTGGTCGCCCCCAAAATGTTCTAAACCTCAATCAGTGGAAAATGAGCAAGATCAGCTCCTTCTCTTTGTCCTTAAGAAAAAAGATACATTCCAGATAATTTCACCGTGATGAAAGAGGAAGAACCGCTGAAGTAGCAAAGGAAATAAATTAACGCCATCTCAGCTAAAATCACACACAATTAAAACCTGGATCTGAATGTACTTTCCTGTGCGGAGAGAGCATCTTGAAAATGACATGCATTAGTCATCCACTCCAGCCACCCTACTCAGCGTGTGGGAGATGGGCTCTGACATTGAGGCGGGCAGGGAAGGAGAGAGGTGGGGTGACTGGCCCTCATCCTCAGCTTTCTGTTCCCCCATCTGCAGTCAGAAAATTCCACTTTTCTGCACCGAGGCATCCAGGTGAGCCAGGCTGGAAGAGCCCTCTCCCAAAGACCAGTTCACCTGCCCTTCCTCCCAGGGTAGGACCCATCCTGCAGAGGGGGGGACTGGGGGTCTGTGAAGGGATTTGGATCCTTAGTCATTTGTACAGAAGTGCAAAGCAATGACCCAAACCCAGACCCTCTGCCCAGGGTCCTGACCTGTGAGGAGCCCAGTATTTGGGAGTCATCCCCTCCTACCCAGCCTCAGGGCAGACCAGTCTTCCTCAGCTCTGGGAGAGCCAAGTTTCTTCTCCTTTTCCTCCTCCATTTCCCTTTCCTCTTCTTTCTCCTTTCAGAAAAATGAAAGAAAACCCTCAGCAAAGGAAATAGGTCTTTAGCATTGGAATAAAAGAAGACAGAAAATATATCATGAAACAAAAAACCCCAGGCCCCCACACTCTGAAGCTGTTGACTAGCCACACCCAGTTCTTCATCTCCCCTGAGGTTAAAAGAAGAAGGAATGAAATTTGGGGGTGGGGGGTGGGGTGGGGGGAATAAGGATGAAACAGGATGAGCTTTCTGGCAGTGAAGATTTTAATCCTTTTGACAAGTGGCTCTTGAAGACTGTGGGGTCTCTTTTCCCTGAGATGCTGCAGACTTGTGGAGAGGGATACAAAGGAACAAATAAACAAAATCAGTGGAATTTGAGTCAGAGGAGATAGGCTGAGTCCAGTTTGGGTCTCTCCCTACCTGGGAGACCAGAGAACACACACCGGGGGCTCCCCACACAGAACTAGGGGCTCAGTGTCCATCTAACTCAAGTAGCTTCTCAGGTAGGACAGCTCCTCAGTCAGGAGAATGGGCCAAGCAGATCTCTGCCTGAAGAACTATTTAATGTAGGAACAGGACTGTGCCCCGGTCACATCAGCAGCAGCCCTCTCTACATTTTAAGGCCTAGTGTCAGCAGGTAGGGCCCAGGATCCCTGGTGTAGGCTGTCCAGCAGGGCTAGGACTAGGGTGAAGCAAAGGAACATTTAAGCTCTACTCTTCGGGTCTTGAATGTGAGGGCTTCCTTAAACATGGCGCCCTAGGTGACTAGCTTACCTCCTTCTAGATCTAGCTACTCAGCCCTCTGCCTTTGCAGTTCAATGTATTTCTGGATGGGAAGAATATAATAGCCCTGATGAAGCTGAGGTCCCAGGAGGGTCATCTGGACTCATTAGTTTTTACTGATTCACTTCTCCCTAAACCTGTCGCGATGAGAGGGAAAGGACGAAGTCCGATAGAACCAAAGTCACCCAATCAATAACACAGTTTTGATCTAGAGAGCAACCCAGTACTGCCTGTCCTTAAGCACTCCTAGGTGTGCACTTCTACCTGAGGCTAGAGGCTGAGGGGGATGGGGGTGCAGGGGGTACAGCTTGGAGGATTCTGTCCTACACAGAGAGAGAACATGGGAAGTCCACCATGAACCAGGTCTTCTGCCGGCACTCTGGAGAAATAACCTACTTAGGGGAGTTTAATTTAAATAAGGAAGGTGGGACAGCCAGATAAAGTAACTTTTCAATGTACAAATAATTACAAATAGATATCAACAGGTGTAAACCCAGATTATTCCTGAAGAAGAGAATGAATGGAGTAGAAGGATCAGAATCGGGAGTGAGTGAACGGTAAAAGCTTCCTGGAAAGAGCTGCACTGCCCCACAGTTTATAATGTCCCTCAGAGTGAGGTCCTCAGAGTCACCTGGGGAGCTGGCCTCAAACACACAGGTCAGGAACCCCACTCTGGACATACTGGGTGGTTCCAGGAAACTGTCTTATCATTTTCCTGGAGGATTCTTTTGCATACAGTATCGGAAGTACAAGTTCAGAAAGCAAAAATAAATCTAAGTGGTAACTGCAGGGATAGACCTTTGGAATGATCTTCGGAGCTCTGTGAGCACTATGATTTATGTTGGAATTAATTCAAATTTTGGAAGTAAGACCACCAAGATTTCCTTCTCTGAGAGAAAATATGAAGGAAAACATAAGGGTTAGAGACAGAGCAAAGAGAAAAGGACAGGATTAGGATACACAGAGAGGCAGTGTCTTTGCCCTGTGAACCATTCTGAAATGAAATGTTCAGAAATGAATAGAGTCTGATTGGAAAAGAAGACAATCAACAGAAGTAATGCCAAGTAAAAAGGCTGGATATGGGTAAATACTTTATTTATAACATACGAGATAGCCTGTGTGTATCTTATTTGCCGGCTTTAGAAATAAATAGCCAAAGTTTGATAGAGACACATGGTCAGAAATACACTGAACACCACAACTCAGTACACACATGTGTTCACATGAAACGGGACCAAAGTATTAATGTGATGGGTTCTATCCTACTCCTTTTCATTTTTTAAAGCTCTTGCTGGAACCCATTAATGAGTCTTCACCTGCAGTCTGAAGAACATTGAAGTAGATGGCGGGTGGTTGATTAGCACTTAGGGACCAAGCCTGTAGATTATACTGAGGTGGATCAAAAGTCAGATGACAAGGTCTCTGAGGGTCCCTACACCTGACCTCTTAGGAAACTGAGCTATTATCCCCTCCTGCTTTCTAGTATCTTCTCAAGAATTCCCTTCTCCACAAAGCCTTTCCTGATCAGCCACATCCAACTTCAGGCCTCCAAATCTTCTCACATGACTCCCATCCCTGGTCTACGTCTTTGATGTAAGAGACATGCGCACCAAAGTCAGAAAGGGAACATCAAGTGATGACTCCTGATTGGTCTGTTTTCAGATGTGCTATGGGGCACAAGATCTTTGTCCCCAGTGTCAGATCTCTGAGGCCCTTTCTCTTACTGATACAGGTTCTGTTTGGAGAGAACAGGGGTCTCCGGTCTTCTCCATGGCTCCCTCCTCCCAAAATGAACTTCTCCTGGGAATCTTCTGAATATATTAAATGAAACATAAGGGGATTTGGTTACCATATTGCCCAGTTGAGCTGTTTTATATACTCAAATTCAATTTAACAAATATAGAGTACAGGTGTATCCTTTAGAGTTGATTAAATATGGTGTTTATACTTATTCCTATAAAAAGTTGGGCACCAGGACCTTAGTGAGGAATGTGATTTCCATTATCATGTTGTTTCTGGGCAAAAACAGATTCAATCTAGATCATTTTTACCTGCAGTGTCTTTTCCAGGAATACAACCCAAGTTAAATTTGAGGACTCCCTGAAGCTCGGCACAGCTCTGCCATCTGCAATGTCTCCCTGCCTTCCTGGTTCTCTGTGCTCCAAGGGTGTCTGTGGATCCTGGAAGCTCCCCAAGGACAAGGGCAAGGGGAAAATTCAGGTTCTGTGGGACCCTCTTAAGAAAAAGAACACAAAATTACAAATACAAAATTAGATGCAAGGGTGAATTTCTTTCCAGCTAGGAAGGTCATAATTTGCAGGATGCTTAGAAATGTAGAACCCTTTCTTCCCACATCTCTTCATTCGCTTTACCAGAAATGCTCACATCAGAATGCTCCCTGTTTGCCAGTTGGCACCCTCACCCCACCTAGAACACTATACAACTCCCAATTGTCATCACCAACGCCCCCTCACCCCAGCAAGTGAGCAACCCTAAAGCCTAAGCTTCATCAGCCTCACTGTATACCTGCCTCTGTGTTCCCCTGTCTCCGTTGCCCCCAAATAACCGGAGTATGGGGCTCTGCACTCACTGATCCCATGCTGGAGAAGCCAGAGAGTGATGGGCAGCATAGCAAAAAGCAAGGTTCACGCAGGTACCTGAATCATAGTCTTCCAGAATGTTTGTCCGATGTTAGTCCGAAGGTCTATTCCAAGCACTGCAGAATCTGACTCTGGGGTAGGACTGATGAGTCTGCATTTGTATACATGCTCTAGATGATGCGGATGCCTTAGGGCGACACTCTACCTCGTTGGGCCATTATTGGGACAACGGTGACTCCAGAGTCCCCACCCAGCTCTCCTGGGGCCGGGGCCCAGCAGAGGCTACATCCAGTGGTGGAGGGTGCATGAAGGAGGTCACCCCAAGCCCCAGACTCCATTCTCTGACTTGGCCCATCTGCCAGACTCCAGGAGGCGCTCTCCTCTCCCCATTGCCCCCCACCACACAAGCTGCATGCCCACTGCTCAGTGTCAGCCCCTACATTAAAGAGCCCAGTGGAGCTGAGCTGAGCATCCTCTGTAGGGCCTGTAATCCCAGATGGAGACACTGATGACATAGAGTCCCGGGCTTCCTAGCAGGAAGCTATGCAAGACTAAGTCTAGAGATTAAACTCAGAAGGCAAAAGGTCAGTAACGAGGCCATTAAATCCTTCAGATAATTACCTAAAAGCTTCCAAAGGACTGAACTGAGTCCCCGTGTTATCCTAGGAAAGTATCTGGCTGAGAATGGCAGGCATGGGAGCCGAGTTGAGAGAGGGAGACTAACATTTCCCAAGGTAGTCTCTCTGTCAGACACTGTGATCACTGCCAGGCATGTGTAACTCCTGTTACATCTCATGACAGTCCTATGAGTAGGAATCAATACCCTATTACTACCCTCATCTTACAGAAGTTTGCAGAGTTTTGGTTCAGTGCTTGGACTCTGCCATCAGAAAGCCCTGGGTTCAGATCTCAGTCTGTTATGTACTATTAGATGTTAATTATTAGATGGCAAACCTTGGTTTTCTCCTATGTCTAGAATCTGAGGGGTAGTGGAAATTTCAGCGAACTGATGTATAAGTGTGCCGAGCATTCTACCTTACAGGTAGTAGGTATTCGACACCTATTAATTACCATTACTTGAATTAATATTTTTTTAAAAAAGAATTTGGACTCAGAGAAGTTAAGTGCTTTTCCTGAAGTGACACAAAGTGATAAGCTGTGTCTCCAAATTCTGGCTCTAAAATCTATGCTATTTCCTCAATCCCATTGGGTTACAAGAAATTTGGAGTCAGTTCAAGAGAAGGCTTCCCCCATTCTCGCCCAACAGATAATACAATTCTCTGCCTTTCACACACTTTTTGAGTACTTATTTTGTCTTGTAGGATCTGCCATTCAGGAATCAGCCATGTGGCAAGTATTATTTGCTTTTACCCAATACATTCTTTGATAATCAGTTATTAAGCATCTATGATAGGTACTAGTCCTGGCTTGATGCTGACTAGGAGGCTCTTAACCCTCCAGAAGCTCATCCTTGGGTTGGTTGCTCAGACATACCAGACAGTGTGCATGAGTTACTGTTAGGGGTGTGGCAGTGAGTACAGGCCCCTGAGTGAGCAAAGGTCTGGTAACCTTTCCTGTGTTTCATGATCAGCCTTGTGTGTGGTGACATTGGCCTCCAGGATGTTGAGAATGGCTCCACTGAAGTGACAAGGGACCCAAACACTCAGACACAGAAAGTTGGAGTCAAGTTTTGCCCTCTTCTACTCAGTTAGTCTCAAAGTTCTGCCAAGTCTTCCTTACAAAGGCATCTGCTCTCCATGCTCAGGGCTCTCCTCCCCTCCCTTCCTACAACTGTCTCCTCACTAGCTTCCAATCTTCCTGCCTTTCCCTCCAAGCCACTTGAGCACAGGACCCCACTTAAACTGTTCAGCCTGGCAATCCAGGCACTTCACCAGTTGCTCCCAATCTGCACACCAATATGGTGTTAGAATAAGGACACTCGATGCAAAGAAGAGGGTTCTAACTCTGTACATCCTAAGCTCTCGGAGTTCCCTTTCTGTGAAATGGAGTAGAAGTCAACTCAGAGGATAAATTGGAAGAAATGCGAAAGGCCTGGCACTTAGTAATAGCTCTACAAATCCCCGCCCCCTTGCCCCCTACCCTCCAGATAGCTCATTCTACTCTGCTTGTCTCCACTTTTCTGCCCTTGTGCCCTTGCTGTTCATGTTTTCTCTGCCAGTTCAAACTCTATCCCTCCATCTGGGCTCAGCTTGAAACTCAACTCCTCCATCAAACCCTCTATGAATAACCCTAGCCCATAATGGCTTTTTCTTTCTGTATTTCTATGGCACTTCCATTGCCTTGAAATGTTAAAGTGTGTTTCATTTAGTTCCAACCTGTGCCTCTCAGCTCCTTGGGCCATTATGCCCCACAGCAGGGGGGAGGGGGGCTGCGGGGGGGTGGCTTAGGAGGTACAGTGGGAACTTAATACATGCTTACTGGATCTATGAAGAGGAGCACCCCCTCTGTGCATATAGAACACGCAGACCTACAAGCCAGCTTTACAAAAGCCTCCAGGCATGGAGTTACCCCTGGTTGTGCCCTTGGAAAAGACAGAGCCGGAAATCTGTGTTCCGTCCAGAGTTCGTTCCCAGGAGGCACTGAGCTCCAGCCCTGGATGAAGGCAGACAGGCTGGCTGCCATGCCTATCTTGGCTCTCCCTTGCCCACTCTCCTGTTGCTGGTTCCACAGGCTCAGGCCAAGACCCATCAGTGGGGTGTGGTCTGTCATGGAGCTGAGTTATTGCCTCCATTCTGAGTGGTCCAGGCTGAAGGCCCCACTTAAGTTATGGGGAGAACCATTCTTCTAAGTCCCAGCTAGATATAGGGACCCAGCCTTTCACGATAAGTATATACACTGTGGTTCTTTTTTATTCCTAATGCCCAGCCTACAGGATGGAATACCCCCAAGCTAAACCCCTGAGTAGGCTTGCCTAAGGCTTATGTAGATTGACATCCTTTGCTAAGGACCAGCATGGGATCTTCCAGAATGTCCCAGCTGCCCAGATCAGGGGACAATGCTCCGAAGGGTATGAGAACTCAAAGCGTGAATGCCACTCCATTCTTTAGGATGAGAGTGTCCATGGTTTGTACCCCCAACCACAGTATTGCCTTGTCTGTTAACTTGGGGAAGGCAAAGCAAAATATGTTTTTATGTGCATGCACTGCCTCCTAGGAGCTGTGCCTGCCCTCTAAATGCTGCTGAAATTTCCCATCTGTCTTCCTAGCCTTTGCAAGAGGGCAAGAGGCCATATCAAGAGAGCCATCCCCTTCTCTCAAACCCCCGTCTTGCAGCCTAACCTTGTGTCTAAAGGCACTAAAAACCCACTGGCTTCAGGTACTCCAGCTTTAGCGTCTGGCCCCACCCAACTCCTCCCTTCGGGGGTGTTTATGTGCTAGGGAGAGGGGGGCCTCCGGCCACTCAGGAGTTAAAATGACAGCGGGACTGGAGGGGGATGGCGTGGATTGCAGACGGGGAGGAGGCGACCGGAGTGGGCTGGGGAGGTTGGGAGAGCGGCTGAGCAGCTAGCGAGGAGGGCTAGCGAGAAGCCGGGAGGAGGGGCGCGCGGAGGGGCGCGGGCGCCGGGGGCCTGCTCTGTGCACTTGCGAAGCAGAAGCGCGCGGAGGGAGCGCCGGGCTCGCCCCCTGCCTCCCGCCAAGACGCGCAAAGGCGACGCGGAGCCCGGGGCGCGGAGGGCGCGGAGGGCGCGGGCGGGGGTGGGAAGATTGTTATTCTGCCATCGCCCTCCCCGGCTCTGCCCCAGAACCACCAGAACCACTCCCAGGAAAACTCCACGGCGGGGAAGGCGCCCCCGACCCTCCTCGGCCTGCGCAAGCGGAGCCCCGGAGGGAGGGTGCGGACCAGCCTGCCCAGCCCAGCCCAGCCCCGGCTGAAGCCGAGCGGTGCGCGGCGGGCGGGCGGCGGACAGCGGCCCCGGAACCCCGGACGGCGCTCGTAGGGTGAGTACGGGTTCGGGGCTAAGACCTGCGCAGCACTAGTGATCGGGGGGGGGGGGGGGGGGGGGGGGGGGGGGGGGGGGGGGGGGGGGGGGGGGGGGGGGGGGGGGGGGGGGGGGCGTGCACCGCCCGCGCCGCCGGGGTTATGGAACCGCCAGGGCCGTTGGCGTGACTGCGGGGGACGCGGCGCGAGCACTCGGCTCCAGTTCCCACCGCCCCGAGCTCCGCCTGGGGCAGGCGGGGGACTGAGGGCTGGGGCTGGGGCAGGGCTGCGGGCTGCTGCACTGAGGCTTGAGTGGGAACTGGTAACTTGGGGAGGGTGGCGGCCGCAAGGGAGAGAAGAAGGGCTGGAGAGCCGAAAGCAGGTGGCCGACTGCACCGGCTGGACCCGAGGCGCGGGGGAGGGGGCGCTGGGCCTTAATCGGCCGCTGAGGCCCTCACCACCCCTAAGCTGTTGCTGGATAGAGGTGCTGAGGAACCGCGAAGTGGCAGAGAGGTTAGGGAGGGCGTGCCTGGGGTGGACAGACTGGTGGAAGCGCTCCTGAGCCTCCGGGACTTCCCTGCCTTGGAGCTCAGGTGTCCGTGCGGAGGGACGAGGTGGCCTTAGCCTCTGTCCGAAGTATCTGGAGCCAAGAGCCAGGTTCCTCGTGGGCCTGCTGGGTCTATCCGCAGCCTGGGATGGGACATTTGGGGTGGGGGATGGGCCGGCCTTGGGCCCTGCGAGGACTGGGGAGTGGGAAGCAAAATCTGAAGGCAGGCTCAGGGCTCCCAGCATCTCCCAGGAGACTGGAGAGGCTGGCCATCCACAGGTGGTCCGTCTGTCCTGCAGGTGAAGGACAGCACAGATACTGGCTGCCCTGCCAGCGAGGAACCTCGAATGAGGGGGACTGAGTGCCATTTAGGGCTGCGCCGAGAAACTAAGGAAGCAAAGGAGCTCTGGACTATGGCCCCACCCCCGTGGGTCCAAGGGGTGTTTCCATGCTCCCCCTTCTATCCCTGTCCTTCCTTCCCCCACCAAACCAACAGGAAGGAAAATGTCAGCTGGGCTTTGTGCTCTGTTCCTCATGCTGCCGCAGCTCCCATCTGTTGGAGCCAACGCAGCTTCTAATTGGGCGGCTGGCAGGGTCGGGAGGGGCGGGGTGGGCATGGAGCTCAGTTGCCAGAGATGCCCCGGACAGGCTCCTGTCTGAAGAACCCAGGCCGCAGGGTTGCAGAGGGAACAGCCTCCCCAGTCAGGGGCTAAGAGGTGACTGCCAGCCAGCTTAGTCACCATCCTCTAGAGATCTGGCTCTCCTTTCCCTACACCCAGGCCCACAGCAGGTTTCCCTTTCCCTGCCAGCCCCAGTGTCCTCTTTCTGAATGTGAAGTCCTCCTCTCACTGCTCCTTACAGGTTCCTCTAAAATCGAGCGATGTTCATGGGGTGGGCACAGCTGTGTGCAGGGCACTGGGGCCCCTTCACTTATAGGCCCTCTTGTTATCAGAAAACTATCACATGTGGGTGATCTGACCCACTTCCTGGTTGGCCAGGTGCCTGTGGTAAGGAGATGCATAGAGAAGGGTACAGCCTGGGACCTGAGCCTCCCAGGCCCTTTCCTTTCCTTCCTCCACACTGAGGCGTCTCTTCCAGCCTAGGACCTGGGATGCAACCTCATTATTTGGAAAGGCTGGGATGAAAGGTCTCAGTGCTTCAGGGCTTGAGACCTGCCAGGGTCTGGCAAATACCTGGCTTTGGCACTCCCAAATGCACACCCTACCCCTAGCACAGCCAGCCCAAAAGAGACACAAGTGTCCTGGGCCTCAGAGGTCACTAAGCGAATTCCACCCCACCTAGGTTTCCTCTCTAACTCTCTCCAGTTCCTCCTCACTCTCCCATTCTTTTTCCCTCCTCCTCTCTTTCTCCCCTTCACTCTTTCCTCCTCCAGCATCTCTTCATCTCCCTTCCCCTAACGCTGCCCTCCCTTTTCTTCCAGTCTCCTCCCATTCTTCCAGGGGTCTTTTCCCGCTTTGCCCCGCCATCTCTTCTGCAGACCGCAGCTGAAACCACAGTCCCAGTCTTGCAAGCCCTGAGTCCTGGTGTGGGACACACACACTGGTGGTTCTGCTGCATCCCCTTCGCAGAGGAGGAGCCTGGCCTGGCAGCTGCATGTCCCTGGCTCCCGGCATGGCTCCTGCTCCCCAGCCATTTGCCCCTCCTGCTCTTTCCTCCTTACTTTTTGATGTGGAAGGAAAAGAAATCCATTGGTTTTCTTAAAAATTCACTCAACAATTTACTGAGCACCTAGGTGCTACTTTAAGGGCTAAGGATACAGCAGTTAAATTGCTGAGCTTGTGTCCTGGCTTCCCAGCTGATTCCTTCTGTGCCTGCCAGGCTCTTTCAAAGACCCACTGCTTGGGGGTGGGAGGGGGAGGAGTGTGAATACTAGTGAGTCCTCTTGGTCTTCCCAGGATGACCTCTTAACATGACAAATCCATCTCCTTACAACACCGCTGGCAGTGCAAAGCATACAGGCCTGGATCATCCTGTCCTTAGACATTTCTGAGCCGACGGTGGAGCAGTTCATATCTCGACATTTATCTTGGTAGAAGGCCAGTACTTTAGACAGAGAGGGGAGTGGTAAATGGATTTATTATTGAGCACCTACTATGTGCCAGCCTGTGTCAGGAACTTCTCAAAAATGACTTCATTCGGTCTTCTTGATAATGCTCTAAAGTCTGAATTATCATCCCCTGCTGAGGATTTAGGGTCCAGGGAGGATAAACCACTTGTCTCAGGTCACATAGGTTTCCATTTGAAATAAGTGATGATCTGTAGTTCATTTGGTCTCTATAATGCTGTCACATCTGGTAACTTGTACAGGTATCTGGAGATTACACTTTAAATGATTTCAGTCTCCCTTGTCTCTGCAGGATGTTAGAATATGTAAAAATTTGCTGAATGGTTGGCTGAATAAGCTTTCCCAAGTGATCAGGGAAGGCTTCTCGGAGGAACTGGGAACCTGGGCCTGGTGGCAGGAAGGGCAGTGGAGCTTCTTGTCCTACATAGATCCGTGACAGCGATAGGCCGACAGCCACCCCACCCTGCATCAGGTAGAGCTGATGGGAAATTGCTGTTTTCATTCAGGGTCAGGGTATAGGAGCTTGGTCCATGGCCAGTCTAATGAGTCAATGTCACTGCTGTCCTCAGCTCCTCAGGCAAGCCTGGACTCTATAAAAGCTCCAAGACAAAGAATGGGGGTGGGAGGCTTGCGAGTCCGCAAGCACTACCGGGAAGGACAAGGACAACAGACAGGCTGGATGGGGCAGAAAGGGAAAGTGATCTAGGAACACAAGCGGGGGAGGTCTAAGGTGGACAACTGGGAAACAAAAGCAGAAATCAGGACATACAGGAAAAGACACCCAGACCAGACAGCATGTGGTGGGATTGCTAAAGGAAGGCAAGTAAGAACAACTGTGTTGTATTTCCCTGAGGACCTGCGGAGCGCAGTCCCACAGTTGTCCCACAGCTCAGAGACTAGAATACTCCCCAGGTGAGCCTTGTGCATGCATCCCGTCGCCCGTCATTCCTAAACAACTGCTGTGCTCTGCCCTGTGCTAGTTGTTAGGGTCAAAGAGACAAGTCAGATATGATGCCTGCCTTCCTGGAGTTCACGGTAAGAATACAGATTTGGGATCTACAGCAGCTGGGGTTTGAAACCAGGCTCCACCACTTCCAGCAGAGTGACATTGGGCAATTATCTCTCTCTCCGTGCCTTGGTTTCCTTGCTGTAAGTGCTGTAAGTGGGATAACAGTACACACTTCACAGGGTGGTTATGAGGATTAAGTGAGCTAATACCGGTAATAACCATAGAATAGTGTCTGGCATATAGTAGGTACTATGTAAACATTGGTAGTAGGGGAGTCTGTCTTAGAATAATGAAATGGAGCTATAATACAGAGATGAGCAGATAAAGAGGTGACCATCTCTATCTGCAGATTAAAGAACACAATATTTGGAGCAAGGCTTGAAAAGGAGTAGGCCAGGCAAAGGGGGTGGGCCTGGGACACTGGTGCACAGGGTATCTGGGCACAGGCATTGTGTCTGAAAAGATGCCAAGGATGCACTGTCATCTGTGGCTGTCAGGAATGTCACAGACATGCCCCACCTCAGCCTCTCTGTTTCCAGTGCTCGGAGCTGAGCTTGCAGTGGGCTGGCAGGTGGCCCAGAACATCCCACACGCACCAGCCCGAAACAGCTGGCCTTTGGGAAGGGGACCTGGTGCATTCCTGCTAGCATTGGTCTCATGACCTTGACCTCCTTAATGTTCTAAGTCATCATCAAGCAGTTTCTCCTCCAAGCCCAGGGCTCCCATGGCCCTTGTCCCCTGGCTTCTTTCACTTCCTGGAGACCCATGGGACGCCTGGCCTGAGAGAGCTGCCTTTTAGGAGGTGAGTTTAACTAGGTTTTCTTTAGAATAGAGTTTCTCTCTGTACATTTCTTCCTCCCACGCCTTCCCTGCTGCTCAGCATTTGATGGACATGAAGTGAGCTCCAAGATGAAGCGCAGGCAGAGGGCTCCTGGAGCAATGCCCCTTTCTCACATTGTCCTGATACTGATGAGAGCAGCCAGCATTTATTGAGTGCTTACTGTGTGCCAGCAACTGCACCAAGTGCTTTACCTGCATTATCCTTAAAAATCCTCAAAAAAAACAAAAAGACCAACACCCTATGAAGCAAGTACTCTTATTTTCCCTGATTTAAATGTAGGCAAACCAAGACTCAGAGAAGTTCAGTAACTTGGTCAAGGATATATACCTAGGGAAAAAAAATCAGAGCTAACTTTCCTGTCAGATCCCAGGCTCCTTCACCAACCTCAGCACCCAGAGGTCCTTGGGCCTGGGGTGTTTGGGGTCAGCTAGCTCATTCTCCCCACTCCCTGTAGCAAGAAGTTCCTCAAATTCTGTCCAAGCCAAGGGCTGCCTGTCCCCTTTGAAGGACCTTGCAGTGGAGTCTCTCCTCTTGGTCCCTATGCCAACATTGATTCCTTCTGTTTCTACGTGCCTCCAGGACTACACGAAGCCAGTGGCCTCAGAGAAACTGGACTCCAAGAGTCAGTCCTTGCGGCCACAGTAGGGGTGCCTTGCTGGGAGATGTGAGAGTGAGCATAGACCCCAGATAAGGCAGGGGGAGACAAAGGACAGCTTGGATTAGCGCTGCCATTGGGTGGCTAATGAGAGAAGCTTAAGGGTCTTGGGAAGCACATGTCAATCGCTTATATTTACAAACATCTCATGAAGCAGAATCCTTGGAAAAACACCCAAGAAGGGGCCATCAATTGTTAGGCAAACAGCTGGGGTCCTCCAGGAAAAAAGAGTCTGTCTGACTTACCCTTTCAGGGGATGGAAACAGGAGAAAGAAAGGAAGAAAGGCAGGAAGGCTACTCTCCCCTGTAGTGTGCCCAACAGAACATGCCGTGCGGTGATACCTGTGTCATCTGTGGCCCTGAAGGGCAGAGGTGGTGACACCCAGGAGATGGAGTGACCAGAGGGGCAGCTGGTGGACAAACTAGAGGTTTAAAAGCTGTGCCTGGGGAGGCAGGGACCTGACACTTTACCTGGCTTGCAGTCCCCTGTCCCCAGACCCCACCTCACTTCTAAACAAACCTCCCAGTGGGATGAAAGTCTCTGGGCTCCCCACAGCTTCAGGCCTCTGAACTTGAGAAGGCGCAGCTTCCCCCAAGTTGGCCCAGGAGTGGAATGATGGGAGCCCACTTCTAAGGAGGACCTATGGAATGTTTTTGTCCACGGTCCATCTTCAGCCTCTGCCCTCCCAGACACAGGTAAGACTGGGGTCTCGTCATTCAGCAGACGTCTGTGCCAGGCATTGAGGGGGTGGCCAAAATGGACAACCAGGGAGATCTGCTCTTAGGAGGCTTATGATTGATTGTCTGGGGTACAGAAAAAAAAAGTAGATTTATTATCTGGTAAAAGAAGTAATATGTCTGTTTTAGAGTGACCAGTGCTGGAGAGAAAAATTAAGCAAGGAAGGGGGATAGTGGAGTGTGTTAAGGAGAGGGATTTGCACTTGTGTACAGGGTGCTAGGGAGACCCTGCCAAGAAGGTGACATGCATGAAGATGAAGTGACAACTGGGTGGCAAGGGCATGCCAGGCAGAGGGAACAGGAGGGACTGTGTCTGCTAGGTGTGAGGACGCTGAGGAGGCCAGGTCTTGGGAAGGCCTGGAGCTGGGGTGAGGAGCATGTTTTTGCTCAGAGTGAGATGGGGGGAATCCTTCTCAGGAGTTGAGGTTGCCGTGACCCCCACCTGACCTTTTAACACCCCGGGTTTCGGCCATCAGTTCAGCTGGCTAGTTCCAACTGCCGGGCACCCTCTGAGTGCAGAGCGGGTGCTGTGTGAGGGCAGGGGAGCAGAGACTCACCACACAGCCTTTTCTGGGGAGGAAACTACCCATCTCAGGGAGGCGACACACATACTCCCCAGAAATAACAAGGGAATAATGCAGACAGTATTTAAAACCAAGTGCTAAACTGTGTGCTTTCGACTATAAATGTTATCAGAACTGTGAGCTCTGTGTGGGAGTCTGAGGAACGTGTCCTTGAGGGGGAGCCGGGACTTGGCTGCAGATGGCAGGGCTTGGGTTCTCAGCGAGCGCCTGGTAGCTTCTGCAGCAGGGAGAAGGGGGGCGGAAGTGAGTGGGGGCCAGTGGGACCTCTCACCTCAAGAGGAGGACGGGTGCTGTGTCTCTGGACCATCTCTTCCCCAGCCCCCGGTTTTTGGTGTCCCCGTTACGCTCAGGGACCAGAGAGCAGCCCGTCGAAGGTGACCCCGTTCCAATGTTCTTGGCCTCTTTCACAGAGCCAGCTGATTTCAGTCCTTTGAAGGCTTCCTGTTCTGAGAAGACCCTTTTCCAACCCCCTCATCATTTCGTAGGTCTGCAGGCTCCTAAACAGTACCCTCCCCGGCCCACCATGTCGGGGCGCCAGATCTCTGCCATTCCTTTGCAGTTTCCCAAATCTGCCGCAGCTTGTCATCTTCCTTCCTCTCACTACTGGGCTATCTGATACGTTTCTCCTAGAGCAGTTCAAATAATCTAATATAGAGGGAACGGCAAATAAAATTGCACCAACATGAGCACATGTTTTATGCTAAGAGGGCTTGTCTGTCCTTCCCCTGGGGAGGGACTGCTTGCGTCCCAGGGATTAGAACTCACTTCTGCACATGGAGTGAGGTTGCCCCGAAGTGGAGGGGGATCCTGTGGTGTCGTCACCCACTCCAGGCACACACCTTCCCACCCTGAGTCCAGAGCCTTCTCCCCTCCTCTGAGCCTGAGAGAGGGCCACCAGTTCTAAGCAGAGGTTTTCTGACACAACAGTCTCAAAGACGCAGGCCTAACCAGATGCTTCTGTCCTCAGGGCTCACATTCCAGAGGAACTGGAATTGCTTAGAGCTGGCTTAGAGTCCACACTCCCTAGCCACATGTCCTTGGGTAATTTATTTGACCTCTCTGAGCCTCAGTTTCCTCTTTGATAAATCTGGGTTAATGACACCCGCTTCTTTAGACTCTCTTAATATGAGAGTTAAAATTGATCTGTGCTTTTGATGTGCTGAAAGCTTTACTGCGTTTATCTTGTTTGATCCACATAATGCTGTGGAGTAGATATTATTTTCCCCCATTTTGCAGTTGAGGAGACTAAAGCCAGGAACATTAAGTTACTTGCCCAAGGTGACACACAGCTGGGTAAGTGGCAGAGCCAGAATTCAGCCCCAAATCTTTCTGATTCCAGCACCCTGGTTCTCAGCCACCACATTAAACGAGCTAATCTTTGTAAAGTGCTTGCTACAAAGTAGAAGCTCAATAAATGTTAGTTCCTTTTCCCCTCAGATTTCCCCAGGGCCACTCCTCCAAAGAATAGCTCTCCCCAATTGCAACACATTTCTCTTCCAGGGTCCCCTGGGACCTATGATAGAAGTAGGGGATGAGAATGAGCTGCTGGTTTATACCAAGTTAAGAAAATAATGCTTTGAGAGGGTGAGCAATTTACATAAAATCATAAAACACCAGGGCTGTGATTAATACCCAGGACACTTTTCTCATCATAGTTTTTTATTTCACCCCCCTGAGTCCCAGGCAACTGGCAAAGGGCATCTTGCAGAGGTTAGAATAGCAGTCATGCAAGATAGGAGGAGAATGAAAGGCCACCACCCCTCCTAGGGACAAGTCAGAACCTGTTCCACCTGCAAATGCTGCAGTTTGATCTCTGTGGCCCTGAAAAGATTCTAAGATCTATGCTTTCTGAACTTAGCTCCTGTTTCTAAATTTTATTATAAATAATCTGAGGATTTCTGGATGAACTGAAGAGGAGGACAGTGTTGAGGGTCAAGGTGTGGGAAGTAGGGATGCTATCTCAACTCTGACATGAAATCAGTCTGCCTTCTCTACCAGGTTTAGTGGTAAGGGATGGAGGTGGATACTGAGGAGCAAACAAGGTCATGGCCTCAGGTCATCCATCTGCTAGGAGAGCCTATTCACTTGTGCATACACACACACGCGCGCGCACACACACACACAGCTCCAGCTGACCTTACCTGGAGAACAGATGGCTACATATGGAATAGAGAGGAAAGAGCTGAGACAAGTGGGCTCTCCCAAACAACCTTCATTCATTCCTCTTTGGAGATCCCTTTTCTGGTGGTCAGAGAGACTCGCCTCTCTGCACACCCCAGCAGGACAGCCTACACTGCCAACAGTTCCAGAGTTCCTCTGAATTTCCATGTAAGGAGCCCCCAGGGAGAAAAGGAGGCCTGATTATCACTCTATAAAAATGATGGCACCTGAGAGTCATTTGGCTTTCAAATATTTATAGAAATTGATCCATTTTTCAGAATAAAGCTACATATGTGGCAGGCAGGGTAATGAAAGAAACCTTAGTGCTAATGCTGAGAGTCTGTGAATCTAGTGTATTATGTGGCAAGAATTAAGGTTGCTAATCAGCTGACCTTAAAATAAAGGCCTTATCCTGGAATATATTATATTATGGCCCCCTTGAACCCTGGGTGGGCCCAGTGTAATCACAGGTGGCCTTACATGTGGAAAAGGGAAGTCGGAGTGATGTGCAGAAGTCAGTGTTAGAGCAAAGTGCAAGACTTGACTGACAGGTGCTGACTGAAGAAGGAAGAGGCCACCAGCCAAGGAATATGGGCAGCCCCTCGAAGCCAGAAAAGATTCAACCCTACAGCTTCTGCAAAGGAATGCAGCTCTGGCAACGCCTTGATTTTAGCCCAGTAGGACCCATTTTGGATTTTGGACTTTCTGACCTGCCATATAATACATTCGTGTTGTTTTAAGCCAGGAAACTAATGCAAGGCTGCTGTAGTTGTAGCAAAGATCAGACCCCACTGACCAATGACTCCGAGGAATTGCTTCATAACTCACAGACTCCAAAGAGCCCAGTTTGAAATACACTGTGTCTAAAACATAATGGGCTGTTTTTCAGATGTTGCAGCCAAGGCCCAGAGAGAAGTGACTTGAATGGAGTTCACAATGAGTTGGTGGAAGAGCTGGGGCTCCAGTCTAGGGCCTGCTACTGCCTTGTCAGAAATCCTGGTTCCTACACACGCTGTCTCATCTTCTCACCTATTCTCAACAAATGTACCTGCGTGTCTTTACCTGCCAAGGCCCTGACACTGTGCCAAGGACTGGGCAGAAGCAAAAGTGAGTCCCAAACTCAGGAAGATGGGAGAGTCTTGCTTAAGTACTGGTCCTGCCCTCAGCCTCTCACTGGGCCTCTGCTTCCCCCAAACATAGGCAACCAGCTCAGTGGCCCTTGGTCCTGAGGGCTGGTCCCCTAGTGGGCTTTGTCACGGCCACTCCCTCTGGGTGCAGATGCAGCTGTGTGAAATGAATGGGCTAGACAGCATTGGTCACCCCTAACAAGCCTGCAGGTGGGAGGGCAGGGTGTTGGGAAGGGAGGGAGAGGCAATGGCCAAGCCCAGTGTCCCATCTGGAATCAGCAACCCGATAGCTAATGTGTTCCCTTCCCCTCTGCCAGGCTTTTTGGCCTCCCCATCTCTCCCCCCAGCACACCTGAGCCACGGCCAGCCCCCAGGGCTGCCAGCTCCTGGTGTCGGTCTCCATGGCAACCCCACATTTGCAGTTCTGGTTTCTAATGACTTATTGGCATGTGTGGTAATTTGCAGAGCTTGGCAGGCAGAACTCTGGGAGGGGAGGTGGGGGAGGCGGTGAGAGGGACTTGGCATTGCGGAGGGGTGTGGGTTTGGGATGGAGGTAGAGGGCACTTTTTTTCCTGCCCTGCTCTTCCTATTCCCTGCTGATGGCTGTCCAAGTAAGGGAGTCGCTTCAGGCCCAGGGCCTCCTCTCTCTGAGGAGCAGCTCAGAGCACCTCAGCTCTCTCCAGGCCCCTGAAAGGGAGGCAGATGGACAGACAGATGTGGAGCAAGCTGCTCACCTGTCAGCAGAGGCGGGCAGGCACGGGAGTGTCAACAGCCTTGTTCACCATGGCAGGTCAGACCACTCCTGCTTTCCCACACTTCTGCCTGCGCCCTGGGGCCTGAGAACAAGGGGTACGTGTCTCCTGGGCCTTGTCCCCATGCCTCACATAGAGGGGAGAGCGGGTGATGCAGCCACAGGACAGGTCCTTGTGGCTTGTTGGCTTCTCTGGTGCTCAGAGACCCAGGCCCAGCAGCCTTGAATGAAATGCCAGGTTGCATAGGAGAGCCAGGCGAGCGATGAAGCGAGAGGGCCTAACCCTTTCCACAGTTCTCCAGCAAAGCTTATCCAACCTCAAAACTGCTTCCCCAGGGCAAGGCAGTGGGGCACCTCAGACTGTCTGTGCTTCTGGAGTCTTCCTGTCACTTCTCTGCCTCCCCCTTGCTTCTGGCTCTTGCTTCTGTTTACAAGTTGCAAGAGGCAGAATAGTGTGTTAGAAAGAGCACCACCTTTAAAGTTGGTTACATTTGGGTTAGAATCTTGTGGCCACGGCTCACCACCTATGTGACCTTCGAATGTCTCCTGTTCTCTCTTTGAGCCTCAGTGTGCTTATCTGTAAAATGGAGTTAACATACTCATCTCACGAGGGCATGAAAATGAAGCCCTGTCACACTTGTGAAATTCTTGGTACATGGTAGACCAATAAATGTATTTTAAAAACTCTAAAGTAATCTTAATTATCTACTCAAATAGCATCAATGTGGTGGATCATTTTTAGAAGTTTTGGTAGGGTTTTCATGTTTAAGTATTCGAGAAAAAGTCTTCATTGATTCAGTAGTTGTTTTCTGAGCGTCTGCGTGGTGTAGAGTACAGGGGCCAGTTGATGGGTCTTTCCTGGTATTTGATAATTAGGATAAAATTAGGTTACCTGTAATTGTCTCAGCATCTGCCAGAAGGAGAGAGGGGCCCCAAAGAGGGCTAGTGGCAAGAAGAGGGTGGTCGAAGGTCACCTGCGAGAGGACCCTTCGTGGATTTTGGAGGAGTGGCTGGCCCCAAGAGAAGGGCTGCATTGTGAAGGCTCTGTCTGGGTTGTGTGCAGCAAGACAGGCTCAACTCTTCAAAAATGTGTTTTTAGAACCAGAAAGTAATGAAGGATGTGGGGGTGAAGGCTTCTTCTCCACTTTCATCAGCTGCTGAGGCTGCAGGGGGTTACGCTTGAGGGGGCCACCAGTGACCCCCCAGATGCCAGATGGGAGGGGAGCAGATGCACCTGCCCTCACCTGGGCATTCCAGCAGATCGATACTCCCTCCACTGGTGCTGGATGGGGAAAGTGGGTGAGCTGGAAAACTTGGCTTCCATCTCTGCCAGCAGATGGACTTCTGCCTGCAGCAGGAGTCTGTCTGTTCTTCTTTCAGCCTCCCCGCAGCCTCCTCCAGGGTGGCATGCCAGAGATAGGCAAACAGAATGTCAGAGGTGGCTGGGCCCTGGGGAATGTCTGGCCCACCACTCCACTGTCTTCTCATTCACATTCTAGAAGACATACGCATGATAATGGCTCAGGGAGCCTGACCCACTATGGCATAAGGGAGTAATATCTCAACACACTAAAACCTGTTCGTGGCTTCTCAACAGTGGTTGGGAAGCTCTAGCTTAGCCAGTTCCACCAACCTGTATTTATTGATGAGAAACCTGGGCCCAGGGAGGGAAAAGGATTAGCCCAAGGTCACACAGCATATTAGAGTCATCAAGACCAGATAGAAATCTCCTAACCTTCATCCCTGTGTGCTCTCCATGACTTCTTCTCAAGACCCCTTCCACTTTCTTTCCTGACCTTTCACTCTAAAGAACATAATTCAGATACAAGGAAATATAATTTTTCTATAAGAAACTATTATTCCCCAAATCTCATAAAATCAGGCTGTGCCTGTCTACCCCCATGCCTATCACACATTCAAGTGAGCCTTTGACATCTGCCCATCGACATCCTCCCCTGCCAGATTGTGTCCATCCATTGTCCTGGGTGAGATCAGTGACTATTTGGGGAGTTCCTACTGTCCCAGCCCCATCAGCCCCTTCACTGGCTTCCCCACTTTAGCTGCTCACCCCCAAGGTCACACCCTAGATCTTGCTGTTACCTGAAAACCACCCAACAGAGCACCCTGCTCTCTAGTCACCATCTTCCAGTTCCCCAGCTTACTTGTTACACAGCCATTCTTCCACCTCATTGGATCTTTGTCCCCTGCCACCTCTACTGTCCTATCATCCTTTACTTCCCTCCACCTTCTCTGAGTTCAGTACACCCCATGTTCCATTATTTTAGGACTCTCTCACCAATAACCTAAACTCTCGAGCCTCTGTCCTTGTATTGCCCTAGTCTGGCAAAGTCCCACTTCTGGATTAATCACTATCTGCCTGCATCCAGACAACTGAACATGCTAGAAAAAGATACAAAATGAGGCAGATTGGTACCTCTAAAAATTCACTATCACCAGCCCAACTGATTCTTCAAAAGTGCCTGGTGTTCCTGTGCTTGCCTCTAGTTCTGTCTCCTGATGCTCCCAGTGTTTCACACCTTCCTCCCCAAACCTCCACCTCCACCCTCACGCTCACTGAGACCGCACCACTCCTGCACTGAGAACAGAAGTCATCAGAACTCCCTCCACTCCAATCCAGCAGCCTGCAAACACAGCCGCCTCTGCAGCAGCCCCCTCTCCTCCCTCCTGTGTCAGCACGGAGACAATACTGCACAACAGACCAGTCGTGTTCTCGGGCCTGCCCTGCGGTCTTTCAGGGAGCATCCTTCCCCCTTGCTCAAGTTTCTCCATCTTAGAAACCACCACCACCTCCCTCCAGGCCAACTCCACTTCCTGCCACCCCCTGTCTCTTTTCTACTTAAAAGAGTCGTTTACCCTCACTGTCTCCATTTCTGCTCCCACTTCTTCTTCTGCCCCTTCCGTCTGCCCTCCTCCCCATCTCTCTATGGAAACAACTATCTGTATCACTAAAGGCAGGCACCATTTTTTAATTCTCAGAAGTGCTTTTCACTCCTGACACTTTCTTTTACCTTGGATTTTCTGACTCTGTGTTCCTAACTTTCCTTTTTCCCTATTTTCTGACTTTTCCTAAGTCTTCTTTGCTGACTCATCCTTCCCTTCTTGATCTTGAAATGTTGTCTTTCCTTATGGTCAAGTTCAAGGTATTCTCTTTTGTCTGGCTACTTGGCCTGAGAGCATCTCACAACTGGCCTCTGTGATCAGCCACATTCAGACAACATCCAAATGTATGTCTGTAGCCTGCATCTTCTCATCTGAGCCTCCATATCCTTCTGTCCTGCTCAGTTGAGTTGGACATCTCAAGTAATCTCAGACTTGTTATATCTAAAGATGGTGTGGTGATTGTCTTCCTAAATCTTCCACTGCCTTTTCCACTCCGCCTGCAGCACTGCCTGTTTTGTGAATGATGCCACCTCACAGTTCTGGACAGGTGCCATAAACTGGGAGTCATTGTCACCTCCAAAATAGCACCTAGTTCCATCCACTCCTCTTCACAGTCTCCACTTACTTCAGGCTGCCCTCAGCTCTCACCTGGACTCGTGAACCACATTCTAATTGTCATGCCCACACCTATCTACCCTTGCACCTCCATACCAGTCTCCCAGTAACTGTGAGGACCTTTTAAGGACACAAATCTGATCTGGTCCCATTCTCCCATATTCCCCAAACCCTTCAGTGATCCCCGTGCTCTTTAGGATGACCAGCGACTGACAACCTCCCGTGGGACCTGGCCCATGCCCACCTCTCAGATCCCACTGCCCCGCCCCTGCCCCCTTCCTCTGCATTCTACACATTGGCTTGTTCTTTGACTGCTAACCCCCTTTTCGCCTCATGATCTTCACACATACTGTTCCCTGACCTGCCATTACTCCTCCCGTGCTATACTCCCCTCCCTAATTTCTAATTACCTTTCAGATCTCAGTTCAAGTAACCCTTCCTTAAAAAAGCTTCCCAGGGTACCTCCAGAATTTTGTCAACCCCCTACTTTATCATAATGTCCTGTATGCTTCCTTTATAACACACATCAGGCTATCTAATTACATAATCGGATATTTATGAGATAAATGTCTGTCTCCACCACTAGTCTGTGACCCCTAAAGGGCAGATACCCCATTTAACATTGTAGCACTGCTGCCTGGCAGAGATTAGGTGATCAGAAAGCAGTAGGGGAGTGAATTCATTCATGAAAGGTCTTTACATACAGAAAGGTTCTCATGGGAAAAGCCAGAGGGAAGAGCCACCGCCCAAGGTTGGTAGACCAGATGACCACTGCCTTGACCATGCACTGCTGCTCCCCTTCCTTTGTCCTTCATTGCCCTTCCCCAGCTAGGCTCTGCCCAGATTCAAAGGAGATTCATTTCGACTTTCCAAGCAGAGGTGTGATAGTTCTTTCAGGAGCAGTAGCAATCACCTTCACATCTGGACAGTTCTTTAAAACCTAGTGTTCTTTTACAAGCGTTTGAGTTTTTAGTGCCCTGTGAGCCACCCCTGTGAGGATGCTGGGTGTGTGTTACGGTCACTTGTTCACAGTGGGGGATGGCAGGTCAGAGAGGCAGACTGACATGTGCCATCACAGCGTGGTCAACAGAGTCAGACTGAGCCTGAGCCACGGCCCCGCTCCTGTGCTCTGCGCTGCATGTCCAGGCTGTCACAGAAGAGGAAGGGGAAGAGGTACCAGAAATAACCCACATGGGGTGGGAAGGAAGAGGGGTCTGGAATGTGACTTGTGGTTTGGTTTGTAGTAGATTGACTTCCTGTGTCCTGAAGGCTGGTCCAGGTTGGTTTTCTGGAACCTGTACTGGGTCTCTCACTTTTCTCAGATACCCGTAGTCCCTTTTTCAGGACTAGGGACAGAGGGGCTGACCAGCTCTCTCTGGAATCCCAGGAACAGGAGTGCCCTGAGCATCTGTCTCAGAGTGAAGAATGAGCTGATGGAGAAGGTGGCCCCTCGCCCACTCCAGAGGAGAGTGTCAGAACCCTTGACGTGCACATGGCTTGCCTGGCTTGGCTTCTGCTGACCCTCCCAGCCCGTTCCCCTGTACTTTCTGCCCTCCGTCACATGCCCAAGTAAAAGCAGCCACCTCTGGTTTCTCAGCCAACTCATGCCATTCCACACCTCTGAGCTGCTCTGAGACTGTTCCTTCTCCACTCCGTTGACTCATCTGTGCCTTAATACTCAGTCGAGTGCATCTTCCCCAGAGCCCAGAGTGACTCCTGGGAACTGGGCACGCATTGCATGTCCTATGAGACATCTCTCTGGGGTGGGCATCTCTCTTCCGCTGCGATGCAGGCTTCTCAAGGACAGAACTGGTGACCTGTTGCTGACGACCCTCCCAGTGCCTGGTGTTCAGTAGAAGCCCCAGCAACAATGTATATTGAAGGTTTACTGGGCACCATGCTAAGTGATTTAAGTAACACATTGAACCTTAAAAATAACTTTATACTGGAGGTAACTATAGCCTACATTTTTACTTTTTATTTTAAAATGAGTATAGATTCACTGGAAGTGCAAAGGAGTGCAAGGGAAGATCTTAACTATAGAGCAATATTAAAACCAGGAAAAATGGTGTACTCTGGTGGCCTAGCAGGTTAAACCAGGCACAGTCCACATACATCCCCAAGGTCCCCGGTTCAAGTCCCTGGGGGGCAGGGAACAACCAATGATGAGCAGCTGAATAAAATAAATAAAATGCTTCTTCCTCCTCTCTCATTCCTGCCTGTATCTTTCCTTTGAAAAAAACAAAAAAGGAAAGAACCTTATCCAAATTTCACTGGCTAGACATGCGTATATTTGTATGTGTGTAGCGTTGTGTAACCATCACCTCAACAGAGATCCTTAACTGCACCATCAGAAGGCTCCCTTGTGTTAATCTTTATAGCCACATACCCCATCCCTAACCCCTGGCAACCACTAATCTGTTCTCCATCTCTATGGTTACATTGTTGCACAACTCTTATATAAATGGAATCATCCCATCTTTCGCTATTGGCTTTTTATATTAGCGTAATCTCCTTGAGGTTTGTCCACGTCGCTGCCTGCATCCAGGCTGCTGCGGTGTCAGCTTAACTCTTCACTGTCTCATCTACCTTTGCATTCCCCTGTTTTATAAGTGAGAAAGTGAACTTGCCCAGGGTCACACAAACTTTGAAGCCATTTAATAAGTGTTTAGTAATAGGCACCTAATAGATGTTTATTGTACCAAGCTCAACTAAATGAGTTCACGTCCAGTTCTTGGCACCTAGCATGGCGGTTTACACGGATTAGGGATTCAATGTTTGCCAGTGAGGATGGGGGTGAAATATTTCTGTTTGCAGGTAGTAGTAATGTCTAATTCATCCCTGTGCCTGGACGCCCACAGGAGATGGATACCCTCTCTCCATGTCTTACATAACTGTACTTTCTGTTTTACTTGGAATATCAGAAAAGGAAAATGAGGGCAGCAAATATGATCATATACAGGGCTGGCATTTTATTGCCTAAAAACTACCAGTTTGAAATTAATATATGCCATATTCGCGTGGTATTTTTCATCTAATTTGCAGAACACTCGTTTCATCAAAATGCAGAGAAGGCCGGCCAGCTCCTGTTGTGTGTCACCACCGCCCTCCCAGCTGTTGCCGGTCAGGCTGCACTGCTCCCGGGCCAGGCAGTCTGCAGAAACAACAGGCTGCATCCAGAAAGTGCTCCCCCTGAACCAGAAAGTCCACCAGTGTGTCTTTCGCCTGTGGACAAGGAGCTGAGTTACTGCCACTCGGTAGGGACCTCAGGAGTTTTCATTAAGGAAGGTTGTGGATCTGTTGGAAGTCCTCAGTCTCAGGTGTGGAGAGCCAAATGCGATTAAGTGATTGGAAAGGAACCACAAGTTGGACTAGTCTCAGTCCTGGGCACAGCGCCCAGGAGATGGGCTTGCTAAGCGCCTCTGCCATCTCTCTATTTGGAGAGAGGAGGTGACCAGAGCCAACCCCAGTCTCCAGGGACACATTGGAGATAAGTGAGGTCTCCTGGTGGAATTTTCACAGAGGGTGTTTGGAAACATGTCCTGTGGCCTTGAGGAGAACATGAGGTTTTAGTACAATTGAGTACTTGCCATGGCCTACAGGTGGAGGGATAGGGACAAGAGTGTGACCGAAGGCCCTACCTCAAGAAACTGCTGAAGGACCCACCTGCAAAGCCATTAAGAATAATTAAATGCCTGACGAAACTGTACAGACCTCAGAGCCAGAGGTAGTTGTGGAAGAGAAGTGAGCCAGAGTCCTGGAGGAGATGAGACTCTCCAGCATATGGAAGGCTAGGCCACCAGGCTGGCTTCTCAGCAGCAGTACCGGCACTGACTTAGAGACTCAGGGAAGAAGTTAGGGGAAAACAAATGCGTATCTAGCTTGAAGTTCACAAAAGGTTTAGAACAAGTCTTCAAAGTCATTTTAACCTTTTAGCAGGTCATTTAGGAGTGTGCCCTCAGATTCCCAGGAAGGCATGACTTCTCTACTGACGGGGCACTTCAAGGGCAGACTGAGGATCTTGCTAGGAGAGGGGAGTAGTAGTTAGGGGGACAGGAGAAGTGTTGGAGAACAGCAAGTTAGGAAGTGGGACCAATATTGGGAAGAGGATGTGACAGGTCTGATTTAGGACCAGTGTTCTAAGGACTCTTGGAAGTTTGGTACTTTCGGGAACTGAATGGGGAGGAGATTCAGGAAGAGATGGTCATAACAATGTGGGGACAGGTCACAACAGGTCACAACAGGCCACAGCAATGTGGCGAGAGGGTGCTTAAGGAGGTGGTAAGTGGGGCCGGGGCGGGGGGAGCCTGCAGAAGCTGCCAGTCAGGGGAGGGGGCGCACAGAGAGGCAGGTCAGGAGACCTGAGAAGGAAGGGATTTGGGCTGTGCTAGAGGATTTCATTAGGAGCACTGGAGGCTGAGAGCTGAGAAGATGTCACTGGATGGAGAAGAGCTGAAAGACGTGGTGATCGAGGCATGTGATGGAGAGCAAGAGAAAGAAGGTCCTGTTCCATTGGCCCGAGGTCAGCAGGGTCATCTGTTTAGAGGACGGTGCAGATGACAACACGTCGGAAGCACTTCTAGAAGAGGGCTCTGCAGTATGTGCTGGGGCTGCAGCAAGAGAAGAAGAAAGATTACAGCAGAGAGGGCCGAGTGAGGCCACAATCATGAATCCATAATACCAGGGCCTGTCGGCTTCCGCGATTCCTTCCTGCAGTTTTG
This sequence comes from Solenodon paradoxus, assembly GCA_004363575.1. NCBI lineage: Eukaryota > Metazoa > Chordata > Mammalia > Eulipotyphla > Solenodontidae > Solenodon > Solenodon paradoxus. Next base: position 63,533 of record RJWH01001793.1, on the reverse strand, counting down.
CCAGGATAGGGATCAGATGAGAAGGGGGCGGGCACTGCTAATATTTTAATTGAGATGGGGCAGCAGTGACGCTGTAACCTCTGCCTCCTGGTTGGGGCCGCGCTCCTCGGCTACCCCGCCTCTGCCGAGAGGCCCTGCGCCCCAACCTTTCCCTGTGAGCAACCCAGCCGGGAGGTTCCTTAGCCTGGCTCGTCTGGGGAACACTCCGCTTTTCAAAGCTGGAGGCCATTTCTTCTCGGCCTGACTTATCAATGGATCTGCTTCTAGAAGAGTCCCATTTGCCCTCCACTGCTCTCCGTGCACTGTTTTCATTTTTCTCCCCTTCTCTATCTTGCAACTGCAGCTTAATAGCCCGCAAGAGGGTCAGGCTGGGAAGATGAATGCCGGCCTGTGGGGCACTATGCCCTGCCTCTCCATCAGGGAGGTGATGGAAGGCGGGGAGCAGAGAATGAATAGTCTGAGGAAACACAAACACAGCAAGCAGCTCTCAGGATCCTCCAACAGCATTTCCCCCTGTGCTTGGATGTGCTGTGATGAATGGAGTGCCACCGACTTGCTAGTCTAATTAGTCCTGACGTGGGGGACACTGGATGCATTTTCCAGAGTAGAGTAGGCAGTGAGGAAAAATCAGGAAAGACTGAGAATGTCTGCTGGGGAGAAGCCACCAAGTGAATCATCCCCAAGTGTAGACTGGAGGGCCATGACGCTGTCACTCTTTGAAGACACGGTACATCAAACCAGTCCAGATACTGGCAGGACCCGATGACACAGCTTCCAAGTCCAGGGTGACGCAGAAGGCGTAATTTCCTCCGCCTGTGGCATTTGTTTATGGAAATACCACATAGTGTATACCCTCTCCAAGGTCTTGGCAGATAGCTCCCTGTCTCCAGTCTTGGCTTTTTCCTTCCTGTTCAACAGCAGGTGCTTGCTGAGGAATGCATGATCGACCCCCAGTCCCTAGTCCCTGCAGAGTCATGAGGCCATTCCTTGGCACTCCTCCTCCGCTGGGGACCAGCTCTTCCCAGCACCTGCACATCCTGAGAGCAGGCTGGCCATAATGTTTGCCCAGCCATTCTGGGCCAGGCTGCCCAGGGCCAGGAGTGCTGGGGAGATGCCCTTCCTGGGGAGAGGGCTCACTCCCTGTCCTGACCCTACTTAGTTCAGAGAACTGCCCCTCAGTGCCCATGACTACCTCTGCTGCTATGACAGTGTTTCCTCTCTGAGGCACTGTGACCAGCCTCGAACCTTCCCTGCCAACAGCATCTGGGAGCCCTTAACCTCCCAGCTGCCCCTCTGGACTCCCAGCAGGGTGGCACTTACATTATTTGACTGGGAAAATGTCCAAGCCCCTGGGTGGTCTTGTCTGAGCTGTGGTCCACCTGTCTCAAATCACCCTTGGGGAGGAGGGGGAGATTACAAGGCAGATTTCCAGGCAGCACCGACCATCAACTATACTCTAGGTCCAGAATCTGCATTTTCAAATAGGCTCCCACATGATTGTTATGTAATGCATAGTAAAGTCTGGAAATTGTTAGTATAGCGTGTCGCCTTGTTTTTGAAGTAGAACTCAGTGAAGCATGTAAATTTTAAGTGTGCAAATAGATGGGTTTGTATACAGGTATATAACAATCTCCAGATCAAGGTATAGAACTCTCCTGGGGGCTCCCCTGGGTCCCCTCACTTTCACTAACCTGAAGAGGTAGCACTGTTTGGAGTTCTAGGAACATAGATTGATTCTGCTGTCTTTGAATTGCATTGAATGGATTATTTGACTTCTGTGATTGTGTCAATGCTGTCTGCTCTTAAAAGCCTGTATACTCCCTGCATTTTACCCTTTCCCTCTAGGTAGGAAGGTAGATAGATAGGTAGGTAGGTTGGTGGGTGGCTGGGTAGGAGGGTATGTAGGTAAGAACAAATAAAAATGAAAAGAAAGGAAACATTTTTTTCCTGACTTAACCCTAAAGCACCTCGTTGCAGTTTCCCCCCGGTCCTCCCTGCTCAGGTCTGTGGAAATGTCTGGTCCCTGTCCTTCAAGCGTCGTCGTGCTCTTGGAGCCTCAGGACCACCACTCTTCTTCCACAGAGGACTCAGCCCAGTCCCCTGCCCATCTCTCTACCGCAGCTCCTGGAGACACTCATTTGTTGTGTACGGATTGCCAGAGAGTCCAGGCACATTCCAGGTGAAATTGGGCAATTTAAGCCACAAATGAAAAGACAAATGAGATGGAAATTGCACAGAACAAGCCTGCTTCTCATCAGTAGGTATCAGTCCTGACATACTGAGCTGTGCAACCTATTTAGGCCTTTTCCTGTGGTTGAGGTCGGGGAAGCCTTCCTGATGACGGGAACTCCGTCTCCTTCACACCTAGCAGGCAGAGGAGCACCCCAGGAGGTTTTGAGGGTGCTAGAGAAGAGTGTGTGTGTGTCTGTAAAGGGGAGATGAAGCGTCAGGAGTGGGGCTGGCGGAGAGAATCATAAACCTGGTGAGTGGGGTGAACCAATAAGCAAAATATGTGCACGGTGTTCCCTGTGTTATAAAGAGGAGTCAAAGACCCAGGAGTTCTCAGATGTTATCCCTTTTCTGAGTTGAGGGAGTTACAGGGATGTGAATTTGTTTTCATATGGACCTAAGCTTAATATAATTTTTGCAATAATAATAATAATACTAGCAAACACTTATAAAGCACTTACCATGAGCCAGGCTGTTTCAAGCACTTAACATGTATTAACTCATTTGCATAGTAAATCTACCAGGAGAAAAATACTAAAGCATTTCAAAGCCAAACACAAGTGACTTTTAAAGACCCATCTCCCCCCTACGCATATACACACTGAAAGTTGATTATGCACTGGTGACCCCTGAGAGAGCTCTGAGTCAACCTTCCCTCTCATGGATGACCAAGAAGACCTGGGGAGCTAGGTTTGGAAGCAGTTCCAGGAATACTTGAATGAATCCAGACCCAATCTGACCAGATAGATGCACCCTCTCTGACCTCCCCTCCCTCCTTGTCCTCTGAGCTTAAGTGCTCCAAGCCCAGGCCCCTTGCTAGTGCTTAGGGAGAGAGGAAAGACCCTGAGGAACATGACTAGTCATTAGGGTGAGTACGGCCCTCTCTCCAGGCCTGATCTCTGCCCATCCCCAGAGCTAGAATCCACATGCATGTCACCATTGTGATTGTTGCTAAGCCTGATTGTCAGCAGGGAACTGGTTTCCATAGCAACAGAAGTACACTAGACCCTTGACATTCTCAAGCAATACATCATAGTTCTTCATGAATCCATGGATTACAGACCACCATGTAATTTTCCCCATAAAATGCAGTAAAGTATGACAGAAATGAGGATAGCTGGGGAGGGCAAAGTCACCTCCCTCTCAGCTTGCCAAGAAGTTTCCCTGAATCCATCTCACACCCCTTGCAAGTCAGCACTGTTTACTGTTTCATGTCGGGTCAGGATTGGTTGTTAAAGTAGAAACCACTTCATGATAAACTTGAGAATGCCACGTGCCTGCTATTTTCCAAAGGACAGAGAGCAAAGAGGGCTTGGGTTAAAATGGTAGACTGAACACATCTGTGTTTCTCTCCGCTCCTTCCCAGGATCGCATTAAGAAGGAGTTAAAGAGATGCAGGCACACAAGAGCAAAGGAGAGGAGATGAAAATGAATCGGTGAAGTCAATACATTCTGAAAGCTGAGAAGTTGATGGCTTGGCTTAATAAAAAAAGAAAACTTAGAGACCCCCAAAAGAAAAACCAGTGAGAAATAGGCAGATTCCTGCCAGGGAACTGTAGAGAAACACTGTAGGATTCCACATATATGTATTATATACAGAAATCAGACAAACGGATGAATCACATCAAAGGAATGTAGACTTTTATACTTTCATAAGACAAAATAAGTGGTTCCCGGAAGGGATGAAGGAGGGAGGTGGACAAGTTGGGTCAAACAGATAAGGTGAAGAACAGAATTGCACCATTAGTGGTGAACTCAATGTAGTATATACAGCTGCTGATGTACCTTGATGCCCACCTGGAACCTTTATAATGTTGTGATGCAGTGTTCCTTCAATATAATAAAAGAAGCGAAAGAAACATAACCATGGAGAGACTCAGAAATTAATGACATCTGAAATAAATAGGGCCCTAAACAGGTGAGTGATGCCTCCCCTAGGTCACCTCAGAACTCTCCCTGCTTTAGCCTAATAGCATGCTGGAGAGAACTTTAGTCCCCAGAGGAACTGAACCCAGGAAGCACTGGCTTCGGGACACGGGTACAGGCATGGGTGGAGATAAGGCAATATAATGAAAAATGAAGACTGCTGAAAGCTGGATCACCAAATGGGGAAGCCCCTTTCGCTCTTCCACCTGCTGGCTCCAGGGTTGCTGGCAGCTGGGCCAATGCTGCCATTTGAGGGAGTCACTGAGGACCCACCAGTTCTCAAGCTCTGCCCATGCACGCAGAGCTCACTCAGCTTTTAAATGCCTCGCTTGTACAGATGAGCCATCAGCAAGGCTTACTAGATTTTTAAGGAAAGCATCTAATATAAAAAGCATAAGCCAATAAACAAAACAGCCCGAAGAAAGCAAACATTATGCAGGGAGAAAAAAAAAAGCAACCCACATAAACCACCACCCTCACAGTTGATATTGTCAGAGAAATGGGAGGGATCCCACAGAACAAGAACAAGGGCCTTTGTAAAAAGTTGATAAATGCTTCATATGTCTTCAAATTCTACATTTAAAGATACAGCTTAGAGGTTTTAGTCTGTTCACAAAGCTGTGCAGCCATCACCACTATCTAATTCTAGAAAGCTTTCTGCCTCCCCATTCTTTCCTCCCCCAGCCCTTGGCCACCACTCTCTACCTTCCATGTCTGTGGGTTTGCCGATTCTGAACATTTCAGATAAACGGACTCATTTAACGTGTGGCCTGTGTGTCTGACTGCTTTCACTCAGCATAGTGTTTTCAAGATTCATCCATGTTCTGCATGTCGGTATGTCATTCTTTCTGTGGCTGAATGATATTACCCTGCGTGGGGATTTCACATTTTATCTATCCATTTGTCACCTGGTGGACATTTGAATGATTTTTGTTTTTTAGGAAAATGCAGGGAACAAAAGTGAACTCTTAGAAACTGACTTTAGGATACAACAGACTTCCCCACTGAACATGAGAAGCAAGTAGATAATAATTTTTTTAATGCCCTTAAACCTGTGAAGGAAAGTTATTTTCTATCTGAAATTCTATTTCCAGTCTAATTATGGGGGTTGAATAGAGACATTGCAAACATGCAAGATTTCAAGAAACTTACCTGTTTTTCAAAAGAACGTGTGCCTCAGTCAAACAAGAAAGAAGACAGGACCAGGCAGAGAGACGGACCGTGAGAGTATTTACTGCCTGAGAGGACGGCACTGAAATGGTAGCAGTGGTCAGCACTGGGAGTGGAAAAGGAGGTTGTTTCGTTTCCTCCATTTGTTTTCCCTTGTTCTCTAACTTGTCAATAGTAATGCAGTATTGTGCCTACATTATTATATGCTTGTTGACAGCTGCAGCAAGCCAGAGTCTGGAGCAGGGAGGCACCGGGGGTGTCACTTTGACGGCTGCTAAGCTGCCCCCTTACTGCTGGCACCCTGCCTATCACAGAGCCCCTGGGGCCACCTCGGGTCTGTGAGGATCTGCCTGTCCCTAGAGGCTGGGCGCTTCCACAGGGCAGAGCAGCACCTTGTTCACCTTCTGTGTGTGTGTGTGTGTGTGTGTGTGTGTGTGTGTGTGTGTCCCTGTCCCTGTTGGAGAGCAGGGACAGATTCAGCTCTTGAATGTAGATGCTAGAGAAAGGAAGGAAAGAAGAAAAGTAGGAAAGAGAAACCCCCATCAAATGTAGAATGAAAACAATGAGACCTAGAGTTAAGTGGCAAAGCTTTTACGGACCTCCTGATCTAGAAATTGGAGAGGTTGATTAGAGATCAGAGACGGTGGACTTCCCGAGGGTTCCCCAACCCCAGGCCAGTGGAGCCAACCCCTGGACAATGCAGTACTTTGTGAGAGAGACTAGTGAGCATGTCCCAGGTACTCTGATCTAGCAGACCAGAACAGCACCCCAGAGTTCTGTGCGTGCCCTTATATAAGCCACTTCCCTGCTCTGCACCCCATTTTCTTCCACAGAAAAACAAGGATGTAAAACAACCATCTGAGACTCCACACATCCCAGGAGGCTGAGGGCCAGCTTACCTCACTTAGGTGTACCCAAGACACAGTCCCCAGGTGAAGGGAGGTGGCAGGTAGGAGCTTCCACATTCCGGCCAGCAACAGCCATCAGTGGAGGCCTTCTGAAATGTCAGGTGCAGGACAGCTGTGATAAGCTATTTTTCCAGGGGACAGGCACGAGCCTGGGACAGAGAGTGTGGGTCTCCCTGTCTATATCAGAATCTCCACTTGGGAACCAGTTCTACCGGAAGTTCCTAGCTCCACCCTGGACCCGCAGAGTCAGGGGACAGGCATCAGCTGGCTAAGAGGCGCTCCGGATACTTCTTGCACACACTCTGATTTGAGAAACATTGGGCTGGGGGGCTGGGAATAGATGGGCGGTTCAGTGCTCATAATGGAAATAGCTATCATTTATCCCTACCTACTCCATGTGGGGCACTTTTTGACACCTCTAATCTTTACAACCACCACCCTGCAAAGGAGGTACTATTACTCTAATTGTACAGAAGAGAAAACTGAGACCCAGAGCAATTAACTTGCCAGACATCACACAGATAATGAGACTAAGAGCTAGAGTTTTAATGCAGGTCCTTCTTTACACAGCGCTGACTCCTTGCTCCTAAACAGCTTCTTGCTTGCCTCCAGGGTTTGGCGGTGACCCGCTGACCTAGGGGAGGAGAGGACGGGAGGGGCCCACTGCCCAACTCTCTTCTCTCTACCTTAGGCATTCCTAGACTCTTGCGCACTGTTTTGGTGAGTATGAAGTCGTCCATGACCTCTGTCTTTTCTCCTTCCCAAACTCCTATTGTCTCACTAATTAAAGACGTTTGGAATAATTCCCCCTGCTGGGTGCCGCTGGCGGGGTGCCAACCTCCTGCTGGAGAAAGCAGCTGCAGGCATCTGGCTCTGGCACCACGGAGACACCTGGGCTCTGAAGGGAACACCTGGGGAAGGGAGGCCATGCTGGAAGCAGGGGAGAAAGGAAGCAGCCCCGGGACAGGACAGAGAAGGCCATGGTCATTCTCTTGCTTTGTATTTATTGCAGCAAGACCTACACAACAAGAAATTCACCATTTTAACCATTTTGAGTGTACAATTTAGCAGAATTCTTGAAACATTCACATGGTGGTGTAAGCATCACCTCAATCCTAAATTTTTGCTTTGTTTTTACAATATTATAGAACATTACATTCCCATGACTTACTTATTGTATGACTGCAAGTTTGTAACTTTTGATCTCTAATTCTTAAATGGAGGAGGGGGTTCTGGAAGGAGCCTGACAGCTCTACTGGCCCCACCTCTGGGCCACAGCCCCTGCCCTGTATCTGACAGCACATCCCACACAATGTCTTTGTGGCCACCCTCAGTCCAGATCCCACCTCAGAGCCTTCATCCTGACTGTCCCTCTGCCTTTCAGTGACCTGTGGTCTGGTTTGCCCGCGAGCCTGAGGGTTTGGGGAGATTCAGGACTTCAGGGCTAGAGCTGGGGAATGGGGATCAATCAAGTCCCCACCCCTCACATTCAGGGAAAACAGCACGCCTCTCCCCGTGGTTAGTCCTGAATCCGCTTCCTATCACTGCCATAGCAAGTTACTGCAAGTTGAGTGGCTTGAGGCAGTCGCTGTCTCACTGTTCTGTAGATCCCAATTCTGTCTGGGTTGGCTCAGCTGGCTTCTCTGCGCCAGGTTAGGAAGGCTCAAAAGGACGCATCAGTCAGACTGGACTCTTAGCTAGAGCCTGGGGAGGAGCCACATTCCCGCTCAAGCACCAATGCCTCGCAGCCGCAGCCGCAGGACCAGGATCCCTGTTTCTCTGCTGTTGGCTCCCTGTGTGTGGCCCTTGCATCTCAGAACCGGCAACAGGACAGCAAGCCCTCCATGCTTGGAATCCCTCTTCTGCCTCCTGCTGGAGACAGTTCTCTGCTTTTTAGGACCCATGTGATTAGGTTTGTCCCACCCAGATAATCAGGCCACTCTCCTAATCTTAAAGGTGAATAACCTTAATCGCAGCTGCACTGTCCCTTTTGTAAACAGGTTCAGCAGATTCCAGGAGTTGGGGTATGGGCATCTTTTGTGGGCCATTCTGCTGTGTTCCTTCAGAGCCCCTGTGATCTAATATCATATAGTGTGTATTCTCTGTTGCTCAGCGCCCACCCCCAGCCCCACTCCAGGTACGCCCCATGGGGAAGTGATTGCGTCTGTTATTATTCTCTGCAGTGTCCCTAGCCCTCCGTCAACAATGGCCACCGCAGGCTACTGAGGTGTGTTGAATGAGTGAGTGAGTATTGTAATGTGTTAGGTGCTTGCTGGAAATGGGAACTCTTGACACGTTCATTGAGGCTGACTAGGGTCCACCTGACAGCTGGGCAGATGGCAGGCTTTCTGGTGATCCATCCAGGGGACCCCTGCGGGCTGAAGCGCCCCCTCTTAGCAGCTCAGTGCAGCCTTGAGCGTGGCTGGTTTCTGACCAGCTGCTCCCCCATCCTGCTTCTCTGCCCTATTCTCCCCTCCTACCACGAGGCTCCCAGAGAACCCCAGAAGGCAGCCGCCTGAGGTGGGGTGGTGACGGGGAGGAGCAGTCCAGGAGTCAGGGACAGCCTTGACTCAGCTGGGTTCAAAGCCAATCCACCTGGGACTTCAAACAATTAATTTCCCCAATCTGCAAAACGATCAGCTTCTAAGGGAAAACAATTAGCCCACTGCAAATTGTAATTGTCATCTCACTCCTGATTTTAATTTGAACTAATGAGGGCTAAGTGATTCCGGCTCCCTCCTCCTCCCACTGCCCCCGTGGTCCTGGGCCCTCACCTCCCTGTGGGCACTTAACCCTTGGCTGCTCATCTTGTACCAGAGGCTGAGGCACCTTGGACAGCTGGCACAGGGCTGGGACTGGGCAGGCAAAGTGTCATCAGAGGGGAGGGAAGAAGAGGGCACTTCAAGCCCACAGGGGAGCTGCCTGTTTACAAGGCGCCCAGGCAATCAAAGTTTTATTGAATGGAATTGACTACTGCCTCACTCCTCTGTCACAGCCTGTTACCGCCACTGAGCAGTCTCTGGGGACTCAGCTTCCAGGAGCATCTGGCCTCTGTTTGCCTGTGTCTTTCCTCACCAACCCCACTGCCCTCAGGTGGTGATCCTGTGATCCATGAGCATCTCTCATGTACCAGGCATGGGGTTGGTGTGGGAAGTGACCTTGGATCATTTAGTCTAACCCCCCACTCCTACTAAACAGACCAACTGAGGTCTGGTGGGGGAAGGAACGTCTTCCAGGCACAGCAGGAACACAGCTCATCAGGTTTCCTTCTCATTGCTGGGTTGTGTCTCTCCTTGTGTCTTTCCTCTCTTGTCCTTGGTTTGCACCCAGCACAATGCCTGACATATTCACAGGTGCAAGGTAGGGAAGAATGCACAGTTCTGCGTCTCTGTCTTCCACCACAGCCCTCCCCCTACTCCGCTTCACTTCTGCTTAGGTTGTTTGATTCATTCATTCTCAACATTCATTCACTTATCGCTGCAGCTGTGTCCCAGGCCCGTGCTAGGTGCTGAGATTCAGAGACAAGCAAGACCTTGCCCACCCCCACAGTGGGTCGCCCTTCAGTGAGGACTGACTCAAAGTCCTGAGCAGCAGCAGTGAGGGACTCCACTCCCTCTCTGCTTCTGCCCCTGCCTATAGAGTGACAGACCTGTGTCTCTGAGTGGCTGCTGCCTGAGAAATAAGTTTGGAATCAGGAGTGCTGAGTTCTTGTCCTGATTTTGCCATTGATTTGTTCCACATCCTTCCATTAATCCCTTCACCTGGTTCCTCCCAAAATCCTGCAGGCGCCACCATTACCACCTCACATGCTGGTGGAGATGGCGTGGCTGGAGGAAGGACCCTGATCTGGCAGGAGCAGCCTGTGCCGAGCCTAGCCTGGCCTATCACCCTTCACCCCCTGGGGCTCTGAAGTCCTGTTCCTCCAAGTGGGGAATGTGACCAGCTGAGTGTGACCTGCAGGTGAAGTTGTTTGATCAACGAGATGAGCGTGCAGATCAGTGTCCCGCCATGCCCCCTTGACTCAAACCTGCAGTGACTCACCAGAGGCTTGCTCAGTGTGCCCTGGGGTCTCCGCTGCCTCTGGGAGCATCCTCCAGTCCAGTGGGCGCACTTGCCGGAGACACGTGGGATGTGGAACCGGGAATCGGGAGACAAAGGGGCTTTCTCTCACCTCTGCTTCCTGGGGCCACTGGGCTAGGTCACCTCTCAGGCTGAGATTTATGCACCACTTCCCTGTGTTCTGCTTTAGTCTCTTTCACTGTCTCCTGATGGCTCCTCTGCTGCATTTTCTTCTTTGCATTTTCCCCATTGTCTGCCACCCCCATACCACACACACCACACCTTACCAATGATCCCAACCACTTGGTGTTCTAGATCATCCTGCCTGTGGTGGCTCTGCCTGGGCCACATGCCGGGGTTGCTCTCATCTTTGCCACCCCACACCCATGTCTGCCTCCTCCACTGCCCTATGTCCCTCCCCTTCTCTTCTGACCCCAGGGAAGGGTCCACAGCCTTAGTGCCCTCCTCCCTCGGAGCCTAATGCAGCTTAGAGCACATCGGCATGTGCCCATCTGTCACTAAAAAAGAGGACACCAGCCCCTGCCTGCAGCATGACCTTATTCCCCCGGGTGCTTCGAGGGCCGTGTGTGAGGCAGGTGTGTAGTCACCTCACCTCTTGCCTGCTGGGTGGAAATCAAAGCTGCTGGTGGAGAAGTGGATGCCCCGCTAGGGCAGGAGGGAGGGTGAGGGTCCTCTCCACCTCACAGTCACTAGCCCATCTTACCTGGGGTCCCCACTGGTGCTTACCCACGGCCACCTCCCAGTGTGTCAGCATGCAGGTTCCTGGGTCTCTCCTCCAAGGTCCATCTCTAAAAGTCCGGGGTTGATTCTGGGAATCTCTCTGCTTAACAAGCACTCTGGCCAAGTACTTCTGGCTCCAGTGGACCGTGGGTCGCCTGTAAACCACCGTTTGACCTGGATCTACTAAGAAGAGCCTTTGTGTCCCAATCTTTAAAGCCTTGGAGCTTAGGGTCAAGGAGAGCAGCCCTCAGTCCCACCCACTCACTCCAGGCCTTGGGCAGAGACCTGGAGGATTGACCGACCTTAGGTTTTCAGGTTGCTGTCAGCTTTGGTTGTGGGGGGAGGGGGACACCCAACTGGAGAGACCCACCCCTGGTAATACTGACCTCCACCCCATCCCTGCACTGGTTGGGGAAGTGGGACCTCAGAGAGCGTTGGGGGCAGCAGCTGGGAGCAGGAACAAGCCTTGTGGGGTGTTTACATCCCTGGGGATTACAGGAGACTGTGATGCTCTTGGCTACCGGTTTTAAGGCCTCCTCCACCTTCCTAGGGACCCTTTATGGTCAGAGCACCTTGAGTTCTCACCTGGGCTCCTGCAACTGGTCACGGCGCCAGGCTTCAGACACTGCACAGCCCCTTACCACAGGAGGTCACGAGCGGAGTTCCAATGTTGTAGGCCCTCCCTTCGAGCACTGCTGCTTACCTCTCACCATGATCCAGGTGAGGAAAGTGAGGCCCACGGAGGTTAGGTGATTCAGATTAAGTCTCACGTGACTTTGGGGAGGCCTCAGATGTCATCAGCTCCATTCCTTTTATTCTGTAGTTGGAGAAAAACAGGGTCTGCTCCCAAGTTCTCATGGAGGGCCAGCAGAAAGGCTAAGCATGCAGCTGATTCGTGAGCAGCTAGGAGAGCATTCAGGCCAGGGTGTAGGGGGAGCGCAGACAGAGGGACAGAGGGTGGGCCTGCCCTCACTGGTCATCTGTGAGCTGGTGCCACGCATGCCGGGTGTCTTCCACGTGATGCTCTATTTAATCCTCACAACCTTGTGAGAACACTCTCCCATATTTTCACATTTGACAAGATGGGGAAATTGCGAGAGAGATAAAGTGACTTCGACCAAGAGTCCTCAAGGAAGTGGTAGAGGTGGGATTGGAACCTACCTCTTTTTGATCCACAGTCGATGGTAATGTTGTTCCATAGAAATATAAAGCAAACCATCTATGTGATCTTAATCTTTGAATAGCCGCTTGAAAAAATAAAAATAAATGAAAGCAATAACACCTAATATATCCAGAATGTTATTTCTGAATATAATCAGCACAGTGAACTGATTGATGTGATATTTTGCATTCTTTGTCCATGTTAAATCTTTAAACGCTGCGTGCATCTAAAGGCATAGCACTTCTCAGTTTGTACTGGCCACCTGCAAAGGCTCAGAGGCCACACACAAGGCTTCCATTTGGGTCAGCACAGTCCTGTGCTCCAGCTGCGCCTCCACGCTGCTGAGTCAGAGTGACTCAGCATGTCATCAGCCACCTCACCTGGCCGCCTCCTGCTGCCCTTGTCCTCCCACTCTCCCCAGGGCACCCTTCTCTGCCCTCTCACCTCACTTATTCCAGTCCACCCCTCTCCCTCTACCTCCCTCCCTCTCTCCCCTTCTCCCTCCTAGCCCTGTCCTGGAGAAGGCCTTATTGTCAGACAAGAAACATTTAAATAAGTGCGACAAAGGTGACAAATGTTCCTCATTTACATTCAGGTTCTATCTGGCTTTTTTGGCCCTGTTGAATGGCACCTCTATCAAAACATCTCATTTGGAAATGTCAGAGTGGCTTTTGATAAGTCATCAGTCACCCTGATGGCGGCTGACAGACGGTAACAGTGCGGTGGTATCTGATACACTGCGGAACGCGTCTTCTGCAATTGCGTAGTATTTTATTTATTTAACGTGGCGTGAAAAGCTCTGTTCAAGGAAAGAAACTATTAACCCTGCCACACCAGGCTCCTGGAGACCTCCTTTCCCCCTTAACTTTCCAGCCTCTTTTTCCCTCCTTGCTCCTCTCCCTCTTGGGTCCGAATCTTAGGAATCTTCCGGTGCCTGCAGTGCTCGGACACCTCCTGCAGCCTCCTGGTCACAGGGAGTTGTAAAAGCACAGCCCTGGCTGTGAATCGGGTGCTTGGGTGCCTGTGCCTCTCACCTGGGTCCCTAAACAGTTCCATGCAGGAAGGAGATGCAGCCATTGATCTCCGGCTAGAATTGCTGCTCCTCCCCACCCCTCATCGTCTCCTCTCCAGTGTCTGCTCAGCTCCTATTCTGGGGGCTGCACTAACCCAGGAGCTCTGGTCCTTATTTTCTCTCAATTCCAACAGTAAAAGAGTAGTTGTTTGGAAAGGAAAATTTACTAAAAACTAAAGGAAAACAGTGACACATGCAAAAAGCACCTCCAAAACATATAACTATGTCCCGCTTTTTTAAGGTCACAGGTCCTGGTCAAAAGTAAGAGCAGTCCCGTCCCCCATGTAATTGTCTGGTTCAGTCCAAGCAACCTGGCCTTCCCTCATTTCACTGCTGCATCTGGAGGCCCCTCTGCATCACAGGGGGCCTCCTCCCCATCTCCCAGAACTGCCTCACCACTCCTTTGGGGCTGAGTCTTGGATCAAATATTGCCGGTAACTAAACATGGTGGGCTGGAACGTGGGTGGGATAGAGATCCCTGAGTCTTTACTGAGTCAGAGAAAGTAATGGGGACAATGACACCTGCCTTAGACAGTTGTCTTGTAAACCTAAACTCCTGTGTGAAGTCCTCTGACCCACATTCAGACTTCTCAGAGGAAGCCTGTCTGGTGCCACCTTAGCACTGGGCCCAGACCATCCTCCATCCATCTCTTTATTGTCACCTTTGTTGGTGAAGGAGAAATCACACACACACACACCTTTTTCCTGGGAGCTTTCACCATCCCTGTCTCCTCTGGGTGCTGTGTTGTGATTTCTGCAGAGGCAACATCTTGTGAAGAAAGAAAAGAATGCTCTTTCTAGAAATGGACCAACTGTCTCCAATTTTAGCTCCATGTGAATTCTGGCCTGGCTTTGGGCAGCTAAGTCCACCTGAGTCTCAGTGTCCTCATCTGTGAAGTGACTTACGGACACCAGTGTCACAAAACTTAACAATGCCCGCGACTGCTCACCCCTCCCTTGTCCCACCCCACTCTTTCCCTCTCTCCGGACAGGAGGAGAAGGTTCTAGAGTGACTGCCAGGAGCCCTCTGCCACGACCCAGCCTTGGATAGGCAAGTGCAGATCCAAATGGCGTATGCCCGTCAGCCTCCTGTCCCAGCCTACTCGTCTAGTCCTAACACAGGTCAGGCCTGTTTTAGCAGGGCCCAAGCTAGCCACCCTGCAGGGGGATTGCCACTTTACAGGAAGCTTTCTGTGATCCGCTGCCAGCCGTGGGAAACCCTGTTCTTTTACCCCACCCATATTTGTGTGACCATGTGCAGGCCCTATGCCAGGCGAAGTGTGGGCAGACGGGGCTATGCCTGCTCTGGTCCCTGCTCTGGACCAGCTCTGTTCAGGGAAGCAGCCGGCCGCTCCAGGCTCCTGTAAACTAGGGTAGGTGCTGTGGGAGCAAGAGGAGGGAGGGAAGGTGTCACAAAGGAGATGACAACTGAGCTGGATCCTGGAGGATAATAAGAGCTCCTCAAGCAGAGAATGGAAGGACATTTCAGAACAAGTTCAAAGACCTGAAAGCACAAAAGAGAACAGTCAGTTCCTACACAGTTAGGGGAGAAGAGCGCCCTGCAGAGGGGGCCTGGTTTGGCCTGGGGGTGGGGAGGCCGCTGAGGTTGCCACTGAGGGGTCCTCCCTTTGCCAAAGGCGAGCCAGGGACCTCGCCTCCTGGGAGAGGTGGGGCAGAGGTGGCGCAGACACACAGAGCCCGATGGCTTGTGGACCGTCAGGAAAGAGCAGTGAAGGAAGCTGCGTGGAAGACCAGGCCAGGTGGGCCATGAGGACTGGGAGGCAGTTTCTGACTCTGCACGTCTCACCACACAGCCGTCCCCATGGGGCCCCCTTTTCTCTGACACCGCAGTGATAGCGCAGTGGTGCTGCAGATGGTGAGAGGTGGTCCCTCCCCATGCCTGCTGGCAGAGAACTCGTGTTGAGCTGCTGCTGTGTGCCAGGCGCTGTGCAGATTCTCAGGTCATCTCAAGCTAACCCAGCGAGGTATCTACAGACATGGAAGCCACCATTCAGAGAGGTGAAGTAATTTGCTCAAGGCCACACAGCTCGGAAGAGGTGGACACAGGATTTGAACTCACATCTTCTATTCTAAAAGCTTTGTTCTTTCCCCTTAGCCGTGCAGTGCATTTGGCTCCCAGCTTCCCAAACCTGGTCTCCACCTAGGCCCTGGGGTTCTGGAGGGCTGCGTATGACGCTGACGCGGCTGTCACTGGGCTGGCAGAGGACAGTAGATGTGGAGCTGCCACAGTGGGAAGAATGAGGCAGTGAGGCAGGCACTTCATCACTGCCTGTGGACTAGAGGCGGCCCCACTCTTCCCGGCAGCAGCTTCTCTCACAGCTCTGCTTCAGCTGTGTCCCCAACTCGTCGGAGTCCCGCTCTTCAGGCGAGTGGAATCTAGGCCTCAAAACCCACCACTGGGGTCTGAAAGATGAGGTCACCTTGATGGAAAGGGGCCGAACATCCTCTTTAGACCCAGCCACAGAGAAAGGCAGGGCTTCTTAACACGTGGGCCATAGACCAGGGAGAACCTGACACAGGCGGGACCCTTCTCTCCAGAAAAACACCCATGAACACGCACTCACACGAAGTGTGTGCACACGCAAACAAACATGTTTGCACAGTCACAGACTGCCGTCCATCTGTGGATGCAAGTGGTGAGGTAGCATTTCTCTCTGGAGACACCAGAGGATGCATGCAGGGTAAGGATACGCCTGACCCTGTCTCCCCCTCTGACCCCTTCCTTACCCTGAGCTGCTGGAGAAAACAGAGGAACCCTACCTCAGATCTGGCCTTTTCTTTTCACTAGTGCGCCCGCTTTGGACCCCTTATTTAAATCACCCTGGTCCTTCATGTCCCTCGGGTGTGGGTGCAGGTTCTGTCTGACCTGAGCAGTTCAGGGTGCTGGCTGTCAGAACTGAGAGCTCCTCCTTGCACAGAATTCACTGGAAGAAAGCCCATTGCAGGAAGACCCTGAGGCCCTCCTTGCTCTCCCCCTCGGCCACCTCTGGAAGCTCCTGTCCCTCACCGGCAGGAAGCACGCACGCTCTTAATAGAGCTGCCTAATCACTTGTTTAAACTAGACATTTGGTGCGTAATGACTCCTGACTGGGACCAGAGCAAGCCATCATTTGTCCTCTGCAGAGGCCGACCTGCTGGACATGCCCACCAGCTACAGGAGCAGGACAGGCCTCCCATGGCAGAGCCGCTGTGAGGGGAGCATAGGGTCAGAGGGGGCATTCAGAGGCTGAACAAGCTGATGCCGATTCCTCCCTCCTATCCTGCCACTCCCGGGCATGGGAAGATTGCAGACCATGATGGGAGATGAGTAGGAGACAGGACGCCTAGGGTCATCTCCAGCCCTGCCAGGGACTATCAGAGGGCAGCCCTGGGACAGCATGTGCCCTATGCATCCACCTCTGCCTCCTGGCTGGAAGAGACAAAAGATGGTGTGATGCCCAAGGTTTCCCAGGCCCTGGGGTATGGCTGTGAAGCCAGCAGGTTTACAGTTTGCCAAGTTTCAAGGTCTGGAGGGAGAGGTGCTGGAGAAATATAAGCTACAGTTGTGTTAATTATTATTATTTTTATCATTATTACAATGAGAATGGTCCCCTGTTAATTCCCTGGGAAAATGGCTGTGCAAACGGCCTGGCACTCCTCAGCCTTGTGCCCAGGAGACTAGCACCACACAGTTTCCAGGTGGCTCCCCTCCAAGCGGCTCACCTGGCTGGCACCGCGCCGCTCTGCCTGCCATCCCCCTGAGCACATGCATGCACACACATGTGCACACAGAGAGGGGCCCACACAGCTGCTCACATCTGTGCAGGCTAATGCACATGGTCATGTGGACACGTCTGCTTTCATACGCATAGCCTCACACGTGTGTGCTCATCTACAGTCCAGGCACACTCATACACATGCTTAATGTGTGCATTGACACCTCCACACACACGCTCACATGTGCACGCTCATGTGGACAACACATACCGCTGCAGTGGAGGAGAGGGTGCGGGCCCCGAGGAGAACCTGCTCTTCTCTCACTGGACGAGCACTGGCTCAGCTAGGTGAGAGTCCAGGGGAAGACTGCTTCAGCTGTTCTGGAGCTTTCTATTCACAAGCACTTCTACACACATTGTTCTGCAGGCTGCCTCACAGACTGGCAGTTGGCGTGTCAGTCAAGACTAAGATCTTCAGCATCACAGTGCTGGACTCGATTTGTGGTTCCTACAAGTACTAGCTGTGTGACCTTAGGCAAGTTGCCTACCTTCTCTGAGTCTCCATTTCCACTCCAGTAAATTTAACGCTGCTGTTCTTTTAGGGTTGCTGCGTGTATTAAATAAGAAAAGAGGCCTGCACATAGTAAGCATTCAATAAATAGAACCTGTTAGAATATCAAGGCAGATATTCTTATCCCCGCTTTACAGATGAGAAGAAACTGGTACTCAGTGAATGGCCCAATAGTTGGTAAGTGGTAGAGCTGTCGAATAGAGCCTCCGTATTGGCACCAGATCAGATCTCTTATCAAACCCTTCAAAGACTCTATTTCCCTGAGTTGTAGGACTGAGCATCCCTTAGGTTGGCCCTTTGGATGTCCTGCAGCCAGCTCTGCCCTCCTGGGCCTACCCACACGCAGCCACCCCTCTGGGGACTCCTTTCAAAGGGGCTACCTGGAGGATGCCAGGTGGGGCTCAGAGTGGGACAGGTAGAGGAGAACCCCAGTAAGACGTGTGCCTCAGGATCTATGGGACAGGGAGAGAACAGTGATGGATGAAGAACAAGCAGGGAGAGGGAGAGAGGACACAGGCC
Source organism: Solenodon paradoxus (assembly GCA_004363575.1). NCBI lineage: Eukaryota > Metazoa > Chordata > Mammalia > Eulipotyphla > Solenodontidae > Solenodon > Solenodon paradoxus. The sequence continues at coordinate 45,460 of RJWH01001793.1, read as the reverse complement.
AACAAGTGGAGCCTGGCCACGCTGCTGCTCCAGAATGGCCCTCCCAAGGCAGGTCCGAATGAGCCCTCTGCTCACAAAACCTGCTGCTTCCTGCCAGAGAATAATGCACATCCTTACACTTGAAGGAAACACAGCTATTAAATTTACTTTTCAAATATAATGTGATTGTGAATTTGTGGTGTGGGAATTATAGCGCAAATCTGTTATATATATATATATATATATGTCTATGCATATATGAAATATATCTATGTATGTGTATGTGCACACATAGGATTCTTAAGAGAGTGCAGATTCTTGTCCCTTCCCTTGACCTTAGCAAGAGGCTTACCTTCTTTAAGCCCCAGTTTCCTGCTCAGATAATGGGGGTAGAATTGTAGCGTTGTTGTAAGGATTAAAAAAATAATGTGACCAGTAACTTGGAAAGACTAAGCCCCTGATGGAATTAGCTATTGTTTTGCATCGACTTTGGCTGTACAAGCCCCATCTTAGAACTGTGGAGACTGTGCCCTGTGCAGGTATAGGGGCAGCTGGGGCTCGCCCATCAGACCATGATCAGGCGGAGGCAGTCTGCTGGCCCAGGAACTTACTGGAGCCCTAGAGGACAGCGGACTCCCCAGAACTGTTGGGGGGGAGTGTGCTGTGCTGGGCTCCCCTCTGCCTAATCACACAGCAGGGAGCCCCAAAGGTGAGGAGGCCCTCGCCAGGGAAGGACAGTGCCAGGGTGGGGTCATCTGACAGGCTCAGGGAGCCCCAGAGAGTCCCCCTTCAGCCCAGCCTGGGTCGCGCTCCTTTGACACAGCCTGCAGCCCGCCAACATAGTGCAAGGCAGGTGCTGTGCAGCCCTAAGGACCTCCACGTGGTTTCTCGGCAGGTCAAACCTTCGTGGTTTCAACCTAACTCCTACCCAGGAGGTCCTTCCCCAGTCCAGGCACAGCATCCTGTGGAATTCCTTCTGCAGACCTTTGGTCCTCAGAGGAGATGGACTTCAAGTCCCAGCCAGACACTCTCTCTGGGGCACCAAGGGGAGAGCCTGGGCCCTCGGGGGCCTGATGTGACCTTTCACGAGGCACATTCACACATTCTAGGTCTTGCGGGTCAGGATCCCTACTCCCAACCCAGCTTCACCCTAGAATTGTGTCCCCAGCTGGGGCCCCGAAGAAAAACAGGAAAAGATGGCAGCTCCAGAGGGAGCAGGAGTCTCTTCCACCAGGTTCCTGCAGTCAGTCATCGGAGCTTTCTCCTCCACTATACACTTCTCTGCACACAGCGCTCAGCCTCACTTTTCTTATCTATAAAGAAGAGGGCCGGCAGTCCCCACTCCAGGGGCCTGGGAGAACCCACTGAGACTGTGCATGGGAAGCACTGGGCTCTGTGTGGGCGTCACGAACATGCTGCCGTGAGTACTAAGCCAGAGTTGGAGGCCTAGCCCTGATACTGAAAGTGTGAGCACGGTGTGGACGGCAATGCCTGGGGATCAATGCTGGAGATTATGTTCCCAGACTGCTGCCTGCAGACCTATGCCAAAACCTGCCACATGGGGGGCGGGGGGCGTGCAGGCAGTCACGGTGGGGGCCCCACTATACTCAGTGAATGCTTTCATGAAGCAGAAGGGAGGCCAGTAAAAGCAAAGAAGAAAAAGAAAACCACAGCAAATTCTCCTCTGTCCTCCCCTCGCTCTGCAGCTCCTGAGGGAACTGAGCTGCATAATACAATGGGATTTAATAAAATGCCTTTAACTCACAAAGTTTGTCTGCTGCCAGCTCCTTAATTAAATTGCCTAATGCTGCTTTGCGATGGCAGCACAAACGCCTGTGTTTAAAGAGCACGGTGTTGCCATGGCGAGGGTGGGGAGGTGCGCACCGATGAGACGCCATGGCTGTGCCCCGGGAGCCGCACCGCACACGCACACATGCACACGGACTGCAGAGTCAGGCTCTGGTCTAGTTTTCCTTAGAAAGGATTTATTTCTTGCTAAGAATGCTGAGCCGGGCTTTAGTAAGGGGAGACTCGGGGGCATTTGAGCAGAGCAGAGCTAGCCAGTGGGCGTGGCTGCGGTTCTTCCCCCAACACCGCCCCCCCCCCCCACTCTCAGGTAGCCCTGTGGGGCCTGGGGCAACTGGGCGTCTTCCCAGCGGCTCCATATCAGCATGTGCACCCTACAAATACACTCTTCAACGTGTGCCCCAACTTATGAAGTGCTGGGGAGCCGTGGACTAAAATCTGATTGTTGTCACGACATGGGGGATATGCTCTAACACACAGGAATGTGAAAGCAAGAAAACCTCTTGTTAGGGTTTTCCTCCGATACAATGGTTCTTGGCCCTGCTTTGGCATTTAAGTCAGTTCGGGATTCCCCCGCTTAATAACTTATTATGAAAAAATTCAAACAGTCAAGTTGAAGGAATTTTGCAATGAACACCCCTATACTTACCACCTATATTCTACCACTTGCCTCTTACTAGACTTGCCTAATCACATCTCTCTCCAACAATCCATGTCATTTTCAGTGCATCAAAGTAAATTGCAGATGTCAGTACACATCTCCCCAAATACTTCCGTATCAGCGACTATGGAATTCAATTTTTCTATGCAGTTCTTTTTTCCCTTTTGATGTGAAATTTACATGCAAAGAAATCCTGCGGAGGTGAAGGTTTTTGGTTCCTTTTGTTTTTATACTGTTTGCATCCTACCCCTAGAGATAGATTAACTGGAGTGTGGGGTGTAGGCATCAGTGTATTTAAAAGAGCATCATATAGTTCTGTGGTGCAGTCAGAGTTGAAAAACACAGACACTACTAGGCAAAGGACTTTTATTTCCCCCAAGAGAAGATGGAGCTCCTGTGGCCTGACCTGTGCTCACTCTCCCAACACCACTCCCCTCCTGCAGTTCTCTCCAGATATGCATCACCAGTCTACTTCTATGTGTCTTTGAGGGTGGACCTCTGTCCATGCAAATCCCCTTGTTCTCAGGTTAGTGCTATGGAGGTGGGGGGGGGGGGTGTCTCATCAACTGATGTATATTTCCCAGCAGCAGAATCCACATCTTTCAGATTCTTTACATGTCACGGGGATGAAGCCTACAGATTTTCTTATGACCCGGATTGTGGCAGTGAGTGGAGGAGATGATGATGCTGGAGAAAGGTGTCCAGCATCATGTGTGGTGATGGCAGCAGGCGTGGATCCTGGAGACCACAGATAAGGACAGTAGCAATGATATTAATAAAGACAGCAGGCTGCTGGTGACACCGTGATGGTGTAGTGAAAAAACCTCAGAGGTGGTGGTGGTTTTCATAGTGAGGCTGCAGATGTCCCCCTTCTCTGCTAAGAGTTGTGTAGAAATAGATTCTCATTTGCCACAGTGATACCCATCTGGGAAGAATGCTGGCTGTCACATGGCAGGAAGATTGGTTCCCCAATTTGGGATCCCCACTGTGCAAGGTGCATCCCCCTCCGAAATGCTGAGAGCCTGACAGAGAATGCTCTCCCCCTGGAGCCTGGGAGAGGCCCCAGCAGAGCAGCAGCAGCAATGCGCTCAGCGCCCATTCCATTGCACTTTAACAAAACACAGCTCCCGTATTAAGGACCAGTGGATCATTAGGAACATTTATTTAAGATGAACAGTTCTGGGAGCTCCCCGGACTTGGGATGCCAGCCATCTCATGATCGATAGAGATTTTATTTGCTGTCTGCCTGGTTTCTTGTTCCTTTCATGCCTGGTACATTGGAGGGAGGACCGAGGAAAAGCGCCCTGGTTGTAGCCCCTAACCCAGGCGGTAGGGGGCAGAGAAGAGTAAAGCCTCGGAGCAGCCTGGTCTCTCTCCGTGGTGCTGAACCGGGACCGCCTGCTTTGTACAGGCTGTGGAGAGAGTTTAAAAAATGAGAACAAGGCAGGACTGCTAATTCATACTGTCTTTTTGCTTTTGTTTTTTGTTTTTGTTTTTAAGGAAAGGTGAATGCAGGAATGAAGGTGAGTAGGCAGGCAGGTTGGCTGGTTGGTTTCCAAGCCCAGGGTCTTGAACCAGGAACCTTGGGATGTATGTAGACTGTGCCCAGTCTAACCCACTAGGCTACCAGGCTGCACCCTTTGTGTTTTTTAATACATATAAATATAGAGAAAAATACCTTCAATATAATGGCCAACCCTCTCATTTTGCATGAGAAAACTAGGGCCAAATGGGAAGCAAATTAAATCACTGGTGAGAATGACAATAAAATTACCCACATGCCCTGATGGCCTAGAAGATAAGGCCACCAGATGTAGTCCACATGCATCTCAAGGACCCAGGTTTGGGACCCAGAGCCAGGGGAAACCACCATGATGAACGACAAAATAAGTAAATGTTTCTTCCTCCTCTCTCTTCCTGCCTCCTTCATTCCTACTTGCACCTTTCCTTTTATTGAAGAAAAGAAAAGAAAAATAACCTCCATGTTTATGTCTCTAATGACACAAGGTGACCTCACACCTGCGCTCTGACTGGGTCTTTGGAAGTGTAGCCCTTCTGGCAGATGGCGCCTGAGTCCCTCCCAGACACTCTCCACTCATGGTGAGTTATACTCACTATTGCCTATGGTGATACTTGCATCGCACTTACTCTGCACTCATTTTTCCCTCTGATCTTTGCCACATCTCTGAACAAAAGGCAAACATACTATACTTATCGCTGTTTTTCAGAAGAGAAAACTAAGGTTCACAGACGTTAGCATCTTGTCAAGCTTGCACAGTAAGTGGCAGAGTGGGAACTGGAGTCCAGAATCCCACTACGGGTTCCCTGGGGATTCCGTAACAAAGTGCTACACACGGGGAAGCCTAAAACAGCAGAAATGCCCTGCTTCACAGTGTGGAGGCTTGAAGTCACAGTGTCAGCAGAGACACGTTCCTTCCGAAACCTATAGTAGAGAATCCGTCTTTGCCTCTTGCAAGCTCCTGTTGCTGGACACCAGTTTCCACTGCTGCTCTTCAGTCTCTGTCTCCATCGCTACATGGAATTCTTTGTGTCTCTGTCTCCATCCAAAGTTCCCTCTTAAAAAGACATCAGTCTGTGGATTAGGACCTACCCTAACCCAGTATGTCTTCAACTATATCTGCAAGACCCCATTTCTAAATTTAGGCCACATTCACAGGTACTAGGGGTTAGAACTTCACTGTGTCTTTGAGGGGCTCACATTTCAACCATAACAGCCCCTTACCCCAGCCAGTGGCCTTCCACAATATTCTGTTTGCGTACTATCCTCCATCTATCTATTTCTTCTCCCCACCATCTATCCCCAAGGATGAGGTGGTCCACTCTCCTGCAATGCAAAATATGGGGCCTATCAGGAGCATTTTTCATCTTCTGCTCTTCCTAAATTATCATAAGTACTAAAGTAGAATCATGAAATATAGGTGGGCTTTTTGTCTTTTTTATTCCCAGACAGTAAAAATCATTAAGGCTTACTCTTAATTAGTTTAATCTTGAAGCTTCTCAATATTGACTTAACCTACACTCCTTTGTACTTGCCACAGCCACTGAATTATGCCTGTTATTGATCGCAGATGGAAGTGATTCCATCCACTAGGCTCTGGTTCCATGGTATCCACTGGACCTCCATCAGGTGTAATGGGCTTGGAGGGAACCTCTGCCAGATTGGAAAGGACCTTCCCTTGAAGAAGGGCTGCTCAGGTTGGCCCAGGAGCCAGTTTCTTTCTCTTGGGTTGGCCTGAGCTCAAAGGAGTTTGAATAAGAAGTCAACTGGAACCCTCCCCATGCCATTGTGGGCTCAAGGAATGCTGGGGCTGGAGGAGGGGACTGTGGGGTGGATGCGTAAGGTACAGGCTTTGACACCAGCCATAACCAGGTTTGAGTCCTGGCCTGACCAGCTGAATGCTCCTGGACAAGTTACCCAAACTTTCACATCTATCAGATGGAGCAAGTAATCTCCACACCATAGTGTTGTTACAAGCGGCGGTGTCGTCTCTCCTGGCAGGCCTCTAGCCCGACAGTGGGCTCCTAATCAGCCTTCCATCAATGACCAGCATTATTATCAATCACCCACTGGTAAAATAGGGACTGACTCTTTTAGCCCTGGATCCATTACTTGTTTGCTTTTTGATCTGGGGCAAGTCATTTAATATCTATTCCATTAAGATGACAAGGCTATAGAGAAGAGCACAGAGGGCCAGGGATAAGAAAGGGTTTGAATAGCAAGGTGTGCCCATTTCTAATAAATTGTTATCATAGAAGACGATAGTGGTTACTGCCTTAGATGTTCCCTCTGCCTCCCCTCTGCCAGTAGTATCATGTCCAGATCATTCTGAGCCCAACTTGCTGCTCCAGCCTCTTCGCCCCCACTTTTGAGATCTAATGAGAACCACTCACTCGGAATTCACTTCATGTGTCTTCAACCTAGCAACTCTGCTCCCGGTGTCCCGCCATGTGCAGAATGCCTTCCACCGTCTCGGCATCCACTGACCTACTGATGCAAGCAACATTTCCCCTGTGAGTTATTTTTAAATGACTTTAATGAAATGCAATTTGCATACCATCAAATTTCTCCATTTTAAGTACAATTTAATAACTTTTACTAAATTCCCTCCAACTTTTTGCCCAACTTATAACACAAGGCAGAGTTGTGCTCTCTCCCCAAATCTGTGCCCCTGTGGTCCTTAGGGAATATTTCTGTGATAATTTTTATCATACTTTGGTTGAGTGGATTGTTTATTTGTCCCTGACACACTGCCTACCCTCTCCTTAACCTTGTATCTCTACCCCCTCACAGTGCCAGCGGACAATTGGCATTCTGTTAATACTCACTTAGTAGCTTCCTGTGGCCAGGACCGAGCCTGTGACAGGTCCGGAATACCGAGTCTTCTCTGTCAAGATAGCAGAGGGTTCTCATAGACAGAGCTCTAATTGAGCCTTCCTAGCTGACACTGTTCTTGGTTTACAGAATCCTAATCGCAGCCAGAAAGACTTAGCGATTATCTAGCCCAGCGATTCTCAAACATGAGCGTCGTCGGAATCATCTGGAGGGTTTTTCAAACAGGTGGCTAGGCCCCTCTTCTGAGTTCCTGATGCTGGAGATCTGCGGTGGGCCACAGAATCTGCATTCCCACATTCCCAGATGAGGCGAGTGCTGCCAGCCCTGGGCCTGCTAGAACTGCGGTTCTAGATGTCACAATTGGGGAGCCTACAGCCTTGCTGAGAAGTGAACATAATCCAAGATCTGTCCCAAACCTGGGCTAGAACCAGCCCTGTACTGGGCCCTGTCTCCCCACTCCCTGTCCTGAATGCAGAGGATCTGGATGGGGCTTGAGGAGGTCAGATAGGACCTCTGAGAAAATTCTCTCTGTTGCTGGGGAGGGAGTGCACAGAAATGACCAAACAAGCCTAGGTCGGGTGGTGAGGACCGACAGGCCCTTTTCCCTGCAGTTAGGAGAGGAAAAAAATCCACCAGGGGCCTCAGCTGCAGCCATTTATCTCACAAGCCTGCCTGAGACAGCTGACAGGGGAAGGCAGCGAGCCCCACACAAAGACCAAGGCTCCTTCCGCCTTGTGATTTATCTCTGAGCTTCATCTGGCAAACCTGCTGATGAAACGAGTCTCCTTTTCTCTCCGCCTCATCAATTTTCATTCTGATTTCATTTTCCTTTTCCGTTAGAAGAGCTTTGGCCTTTCTCCTTGTTTAACTGGTCTGCCCCCCATTTGCTCTGCCTCCCTTTCTCCTCAGCTGTCTAGGACCCAGACCCTCTCCCCATGCATCTACCCTGAACACCCAGTATGCCCTGCATTCGAAACCATTCGTCTAGCTCCCTATTCCTCTCTAGCAACACAAAAAAGAGCAACCTCTTTTTGCTTCTTCCTCTCCTAGAGGTTCCAGCTTGACAGCAGCCCACAGACATTCCATGTCAGCCACAAGCCAGAGGGGCAGCCACGACCAGCTGTTGACCCTTGAGACTCTGCAGCTTCCCTTCATATAATCCCCACACCCCACCCTTGGTCGGGACCACAGAACTCAGAACCTCTCTGAGAGAGGAGATGAGCATCAGATTGGATGTGGATTCTCAGAGGATGGGAGAAGGAATGAAAGATGGATGAGTTGGGGGGTGGGAGGTGACTGTAGTCAGGGAAGATTTCAGAAAGGTGTATGTGAGCTGAAGCTTCAGAAGGAATTCCCGAGACACACAATGAGGGAAAGGACTTCTGACTGGGGCCCCTGTGTGTGCAAAGGCACAGGGGCAGGAAAGCATTGCTTGAGCTCTCTGAAGTCTTCTCCCTCCTTCCCTCTGCCCTGTGTCAGAAGGAAAGTCCTGGGGCCCTGATCACCGGTGGAGACTTTCAGGAATGCTTCAGGTCTGTCCAGCACCCCCTCTTGATTTTAAGAAGGGTGGAGGTGGGGAAAATTACAGGGAAGGAGACTAGAGAGGCTCATGGTCAGCAGCGGGACGTGGCTACCCCTGTGACTGGCTACTGTGGTTGATGTGGAACATCTGTGGACTGCTGTCCAGCTGGGGCACTTAGAACTCTGCTAGGAGGGGCCTACTGACCCCTCTGGGGAGCGCCTGGGGGAATCTGAGAAGCTATTCCCCTAAGCCAGGAGGAGGCAAGTTGTTTATTGGGTGGAGGTGTGTCAGACCTGGCTGATGTAGAGATGAACTAGAACTGTCCTGAAATCTGGAAAGAGATCCCCAGTTGGAGACCCCGGGATGTGCTTATAGTTGATCCAGCAGAGGGCAGCTCCTAGGGGAAGGAGTGTCAGCCTTGGTAGAAGAGCTACTAAGGAAGGGTGCTGCAGGACCAGTCATGGGACCACCTAGTGCTGGCCAGGGACAGAGGTGTTTAGAAGTCAAGGCCTGTGCCCTCAAAGGTAGATGAGGAAGGAAGGAGACTCTACTGAGCACCAGGTACTTCAGCACCTCCTTTTCCAGATTTCTCCCAGCAGGTCAGCTCTATCCCATGTTACAGAGGAAGAACCTGACTGAGGATGATCAAGGTCACACAGCCAGTGTCCGGATTCGAATGCAGAGCCAACTCTAAGTCCTCTTATAAACCACTAACCTAACCTGTCAGAGTGCTTGGTGGGGTCCAAGGATTTATGGAGGGGTATCTGAGAGAACTCCAGAAGGGTGAGAACCGCTGTAGGGCCCTGTCAAATCCAAGTGGAAACCTGAGTCAGAGAGCACGCAGTCTCCACCTAAGGGTGGGCTAATGTAACCAGAGCCAGGGCAAGGGAGGGGTGCCTGTCTCTGGAAGATGGCTCTGGGGGTGACGACTGTCTCCTTCCAGGTGAGGAGGAAGGAGGCAGAAGCGCCCAGCCCTGAAATGTGCAGCCTGGTCTCTCCCTTGCCCAACCTTACCTTGTCTTCTTGCCCGCCTTCCCACCGTTCTGTCCATCCACAGATATTCTCTGAGCTTCTGCTGTGGGCAGACTCTTGGAGGAACTGGCCACGAGGAGCACAGGCCCTTCCCTGAGGAGCTCAGAGTCTGACAGAGGCAGACAGTCAGCAGGCAGCTAGTGATGGAGGGACACTGGACACTGCAGCCTCTGCGCGAGGCATGGAGGTTCAGCTCTCCCGAGGTTGGGCAGAGGACAGCAGAATCCTGGCAGAAGTGGCGGTGGGACTCAGCCAGCTGCCCTCTGAGCAGGGCATTCAATCCCCACGGCCTTTGTTGGTGCAGAGCAACCAGGCAGAAATGACCGTGCTGCCGACTGGCACCCTCCACCCCTAATTAAGAAATAATGAGGCGGCTCCCTTCCAGACATCAGAGTCCAAGTTCTCTCTGCCTGGACCAGCCAGGAGACCTGGAATGGAGAGATGGCTGCCTAGGGACCAGCCCCTTCCTTCCCATGCCCAGGAGAGGGTTTTCACCTGAATTCTCTCGCTCCAGAAAAGATCAGGAGGGTAGGCAAGAGAACCTCCTATCCTTCCTCCCAGGAGATGCCCTCCAGTTGTCCTCACTGCACTCCCACTACCCTCTCTTGGAAGTCAGAATCATGGAAATTGAAAGGGCTGGTGAATGAGATGCACTTGGGTTTGAATCCTGGCTCCTCCACAGCATAGCTGTGGCACTTTGATCTGATCCCTTAGCTCCACTGAGCTTCTGGCCACTCATCCAATAAGCACCTACCTCACAGGGTTGTTGGAGGATGGGGTCAGGTATATAAAGAGACTCAGGCACCTAGGGAATGTCCCACTTTTTCCCTGAGACTTTGCTCTAGGTCACATCCTAAACAGTGGGCATCAGCTAGAGTAGAAGGAACTCACCTTACCAAGCGAGGGATGCTCCATTGATAATGACTTTCAAGCTTTTAGAGCTGCAATCCCAGCACAAATTAATGCATGATTTTGAATCAAATCCCTACACATAAGTGTATGTGTGTGTGTGTGTGTGTGTGTGTGTGTGTGTGTAATAATAGAGGGAAAGAATTTCTCTAAGCAAGGCCCAGTCTAGCTCTATGCAATGCACTCTGATATTTTCTCTTTCATGTTTTTTTTTTAATGCAGATTGTGACCCACTTTAAATCGTTTTCATGACCCATTAATGGGTTGTGATTTAGAGTTCACAGCAGGAGAACCCCTCCCACCCCTGCAGGGGGTTCTGCACTGCTCTGGGCTCTGGGGAGAGGACAATCAATCCCAAACCCTTCTGTCCTGCAGGAGCTCACAGCATCACAGCTTAACAAAGAGGGAGGCACCCCCATGGAGACCTGTTCAAAGGCAGTGGGAGGACCACCCTTCTTGGAGGGAAGCAGGAAAAACATCTGCTTGATAGTTGATGAGGAGGAGCTTTGCCAACAGAGTGAGAAGCTCAGGTATGGAAGGAAACAGCAAGTCTGCTTTGGTGGGATGGTGCCTGGGAATGAGAGGCCCACTCCAGAAGAGGCTATTGTAAGGGATAAGATAAGAAATGAAAAGGGAAAGTAACTGTGAGCACTCTAGTGGGCTTATGTGAGAGTCAGATTAAGATGGTGGAGATTTCTGGTCACAGTCTGGTTGATGGTGGTGTCCCTTTCTTACCCCTCTCCAGTTTATCATTTCTCGGTGCCCCTGACTCTGCAAGAAGACCTCATGGCCCGCTTTGGAGAAGGGAGGCTGAATGAGAGTCACGGGGCGGAACCGGGGGACAGGGGTCATCCTGCCATCCTCCTGCCTCAAGACAGCATGACACTCACAGGCCAGCAGGGTTCTAACCAGGGCAGGCTCGAAGGCATAGAACAAATTCTAGATCTGAGATTTGTAGGACAAGAAAGAGGACTCAGTCTCCCTTCCTGAAGGTTAAGCATGTGACCCTGCGAAACTATCGCCCACTTTGGAGCAGAGAGACAAATTAAGTAAATGTCAAGTCTGACCTCTGGGAACTCCTTGATCCAGACTCAACTCTTTCCAAGTCCCCATCCCTAAAGTGCAACGGAGAAAGGAAGGGAGTTCCAGGTTTAAAAGATGCAGCTGATGGATCCTGGTGAAAGAAGTCAGTTGTTGACTCCGGGGGCTGGTTGGAAACTTCTGAAGTACTGGAAATACGTATCTTGATCTGGGTGTTACTGTATCTACAGAAGCAGAAATTCGCTGAGCTATCCATTTGGGATCAGTGCCATTTATGCACTCCTGTGTCCATGTTATACCTCAAGAGTACAAGAAAGGTGTATTACAAAAGTGAGAGATGAGAAGGAGATGGTAATGTGCAGTAAGGCTGCAGTGACGGCAGCAGATGAAGGAAACTGAAGGGCATGTATGTCACCCTGGCTCCTCATAGCAATCCTGCGATGAGGGTATTAGCTCCACTTCAGACAAGTGAGGATCAGAAGACCACCTACTTTGCCCAAGGTCACAGAGCAGTACAGCCAAGCTCCAACTCTGAAGCAAAGCCCTACTCTTTCTCCAAGCCATCCCTCCTTTGCATAAGTTATTTATGGAATTCAGACTGGAAGACTAGATAAATGCTGAGGTCTCCTCCAGCTCCGAGGGCCTGGTTTTCTGTGATTAAATGAGAGGTGGGAGTATGGGCCCCTGCCCACCTCCCAGGAGGAGCTGGAGGCCAGGTGTGTGGATGGAGGGCTGGCCTTCCCTCTGCACCCATCCCACCCAGTGCTTATCTGCTGGTGTGGAGGATGGAGTTTATCAACGCTACACTCAATTATGCTGCCCATCTGTCTCAGCAGCTCAGGGGGATCTGGCACGAAGCAGTGAGGCCAGGCAATCAATCACCACTAGCTCTCTTCCTTGGACCCCAGCCCTGGGGGCTGGGTGGTGACCGCCAGAGAAGGAGAGGAGGGAGGAGGAGGAGAGGGGGAGACCGCTTCCACCTGGAGGAACAGCCACATTAATACCTCAGAGGAGGAATGTGGGACTGTGCTCAGGCCAGTTGGGAAGGAAAGGAAAGAGGGCAGCTCAGACTCCACTTTCTCCAAATCTCTTCATTCAGTCTCCATTCATTAATTTAATAGGGAGTGTAAGGGGTTAATTCCAGACTTTCTGCCAAACCCACAGCAGCTGCCTGGAGGAGGTGGGCCTGACAGGGTTTCCGGCCTTCCACCCCTGCCTATGTCCCAGGGCTCTCCACTCCCTGTCACTGATGCCCACAGCTGACCAACAGCCCTTGCACAAAGAGCACTTCAGCTCCCAGGCAGAAGGCCTGCTGAGGTCCCTGTGCAACCCGCTGACTCTTTTTTGTCCCCCTGGTTCCAGGCCCAGCCACAAGCACACAGAACAGTGTCTTCCCCTTCCTGTCCCCCAGGGGCTCACTCTTGCCAGGGTCAAGAAATGCAGCCCTGTTGCTTGGTGGCTTAGTGGTAGGTTGGCTGATAGTCCACACGTACATCCAAGGACCCAGATTCAAGAGGGGTGAGGAGCATACTAAGATGAACAACTAAATAAAAATAAATGAAATGCTTCTTCCTCCTCTCATTCCTGCCTGCACCTTCCCTTTAAAAAAACATGTGGTGTCTAAGGGGCCCAGTGGGTAGTGGTGGGAGGGGCTACTGAGACCCCAAGTCATCTCTGGAGGGATTTGCCCGGCACTCTGCTCCTATGAAGCAGGCAGGTTATCCAGTCAAAGACGTGGATTTGAATCCTGGCCCCACCACATGGGAGCTGTGCAGCCACTGACAAGTCACTTAACCTCTTGGAGCCTCGGTGGTGTCCTCTGCAAAATGAGACCTTGCCCACACACAGGTTGGATGGGAGAGTGCGGGTTCCCGAGCTCCCTCCACTTACAGCACCCTCTGCACGCTCAATCCTACACTTGGAGCTTTGGAGACACAGAGAGCATGTGAGACAGACCCCCGAGAAAAGGAGCTTGAGACCCAGTTGCAGAAAGGTACCTATGAAGTTCTGAACTCCCGCTCACCCCAGAGATTGTAGATAAAAGACAATTCGTTTTCTCTGCAGCTCCGGCAGGAATTGCTAATGAGCCAGCACGCCTGGGCCACATGCAAGACAGCCTTAAATGGTGGCTGCAGGTGGGTGGGCTGCTCTGAGTCCCATCCTGAGAAGGGCAGCGAAGGGGAGGGCTTGTCTGGGCCTTTGCCAAGCCTGGGGACAGAGGTGCAGAGGTGCAGCGGGAACATGAGTCACTGCTTCTCTCTGGATGCTGCTCCCCAGCCTGGGCTCCTCACCCACCTGCCCAGCCAGCAGGGACAAGGCAGGGGTGCTACCTGGGGTGGAGGGGAAGCCATCTCTGGGATTTTCAGTCCCCTTGACCTGCAGTTGGTAGACTCACCCATCAGTAGAAGAAAGGTGTTGGAGGACAGACACCTGGGGCTCAGGTAGAGTCTGAAGGCCGGAGAGATGCTGGGGCCTTTCAGAAGATCCCTCTGCTCCCACCCAGCCTTCTTTCCTCTAACAGAGGTCTTGGGCGCTCCTCATCAGTTTGCATTTAGGGTCATGTTAGAGTGACCTTTCAAGGGGTGACCATTTATCTGTTTCTGCTCTGGCTCACCCTCCTTGGGACAACACTGGGCTCGAGGAGGCAGACTTACCAGGCATGGTTGAACTCTTCCCCCTAAGAAGTCCTGTAGCTAGAGAACATCTCAACCCTGGGGGTGCCCAGAGCTGGACAGGAGCTAACATCAGGCTCTTTCTGAATGCCCGCACTCTATCCCTTCATTCCAATGCCAACTGTATTTTATAGAAGTCAGTAACTTTTCCCAGGGTGCCCTGGCAGCAGGCGATAAGTAATAATTGTTAGGCTGGCCCAGGGACAAAAGCAGCAGCGGCCATGCCCGGGAAAGGCCAAGCCCGGGGGGGGGGGGGGGGGGGGGGGGGGGGGGGGGCAGGGAAGGTGGATGACGTAAGAATAAGGGATGCAACCCCCACACCTGGATTCACAGGGCCAATCCCAATGGCCATATGGGAAGCCCGCGAAATTCCTCTGCTTAAAGAGCCGGTACCTCTTTGTTCTGGGCGTGACTTCCAAGCCCGCGACTTCCCGGGCCCTCTGCGGACTTGGGAGTTTCGCCCGGGAGCGCAAACCCCAATAAAGCCCTGGCTATTCGACATTTTTTGTCTGATTGAGCTTGTCTCCTCGCGGAGCCCAGAAAAACCTTACATTTTGGTGCCGAAACCCGGGAGGAGTTGTTGTCTGCTTAGGACCGCTCCTCTTCCCGCTCCCCGAGGAGGCCTCGTGGCCACCCTTCCCGTCCAGACTACGAACCAGGGTAAGTGTCACTGTCCCAAATTTTTTGGTCCCCAACCGCTGAATCCGGGCCCCTGGGTACTGATACCGAGAGACTGCTCTCACGGAAAATCGCAGCGCTGCGTCAGGGTGACCCTCGGAGAGACTGCTCTCCTCCTCCGTAACCGGGATCTGAGTCAAGGAGACGTCCCTGCACTCAGACTCCCATTTGTCTGACCGGCTCAACAGACTGGGTTGAGGGACGCCAATTCCCTATCTGTTGTTCCTTGGGGACCAAAAAATGGGAGGGCAAGATTACGGCCAGGCCGTTATACCAGCCCGACACTTTCAAATTCGCTACCCTGATGGACTTAGACAATTTCTGCCCATGGACCGGGA
>RJWH01001793.1:0-30368 GCA_004363575.1 Solenodon paradoxus | reverse complement strand
GGCGCTCCAGCGCCCGGGGTTGGAGCCTGGCGGCCCTTCCACACCCTCTGTTCCCGGGCTTGGCCTTTCCCGGGCATGGCCGCTGCTGCATAAGCTTTCTCTGCTGCTGGGTCTGCTCTCCCATGCCAGGCCCATGCAAGAGGCAGGGGCCTGTAGTGTGTAAATGTGACAGGACCACTGACTTCAGAACCAGGTCCATGACAGAGACTTTCAGGGACTCAGCTAGTCCCTTCTTCCTTGCCACCTCCATAGCACACCATGGGTCCCTTTCCCCGTCCTGACCACCGCTGGCATGAGCAGCAGATACCCTTGCGCCCCACTTTGCATACATGTACAGACAGGCATGAGTGTACATTGTTTGCCCTGAGTAGTATGTGTCAGTGCACACACATCCCCACGCAAAACCTCTGTGCATTTTAAGTCACGGTTGTTTTTCCCACCTTCTGAAATAGCTACAGAGGAAGGTGGGAAGTAGTCAAATGTAAACAGGCACCCTCTCTGCTCAGGGAAGGCTACCATGCCTCCCACTGCTCCCCTACCCACCCCAGTCCTGGAGGTGGGAGCAGATGGGCAGAGCGCTGCTGGCCAGCTGAGAGGCACCTGCCCCAGCTTCCTGCAGCTTCCTGCAGCTCCCTATGAGGAGTTTGGGCTCCAGGGGACCCGAATGAGCATGCAGCCTGCTGCTGCAGCAGCCAGCACACCCTAGAGGCCCAGGGTAGGCTGGATCACCCTGGGACAGAGCAGCTTGGTAAATGCACAACCTCTGGACTTGGCTGGAGTCCTATCTCCTGTGCTTCCCGCTGTGTATCTTTGCCAAGTTCTTGAACCTCTTCTAGCCGTCAGCTTCTTCATCTGTGAACAGGGTCTGAATGCTTACCTGTAGACTTGCTCTGAGGGTCATGAAACAAAGCATTCAATGTCTTTGAAGAGTCTTAGCAAATGGCAGGTGTTCCATAATGTCTGTGTAATTCCCTGTTGCCTGTATCTGGAAAACTACCTGAATAAGACCCCTGCACCCCCTTTCAGCCTTCTTCTTTGATTTGAGCTCAATGCTGGACTTGCCTGCAGGCAGGGCAGCCTGCCTGTGGGAGCTGAGAGAGAACCCAGATGGGCACCCCTACACCAGTGGCCTGGATTCTAGATCGAGGTGGAGGGCCTTCCCAGAAGCAGGGGCTCTGGGAACATAATAAACACTTGGCCACCTATCCAGTGCCATGAACATAAGACTCTTGTTTGGGGGACATTCCCATGTGATTGGTCAGGGATGTGACAGAGGAAACATGGGACATTGTAAGAGCAAAGAGCAGCCCCGTAGCCAATCAGATATGGGGAAGTGGGGACAGGGAGGACTTTCTGTAGGAGGTGACTGACCTTACTGACCATGAAGAACAAATAGGATTTGTCTGGGAGATGAGGAGGGGAGACATGCCAGGGTAATGTCTTTCTTTCATTTTTTATTTTTATTTTTTAAGAAAAGAGAAAGAAGCCTTTTAAAGGAAGGAAGAGGAAGAAACATCTTTATTTATTTTATTGTTCCTTTTGGGTTTTCACCCTGGTCCCAGATCTTGAACACAGACCCCTAGGCTGTGTGTGGTCCACATACCAGCATCTCAGCCGCCTGGGCCACATGGGCACGCCCAAGTCAGTGTAATTTGAGGACTAAAGGGTTCTGCACAGTGGGTAATAGGGTGGCCGCAAGAGACGTCAGGGGAAGTGGCCACGGCCAGGTCACATAAGGTCTCACCTACGAGACTGAGGGGCTTAGAAGCAGACTGCTTAACCCGACCACCTCCTCCCTGGGCAGCGCTGCCTGCTGTAGGGGAAGGAAAGCCTCTGCCTCCAGGCAGGAAGTTCGTAAAAGCCAAAGCCGTGCCCCACCCCAGGAGCGCCTCAGAAGACTGCAGGGAGGGTCACCCCACTTCCCCAGTCTCTCTGGGTATGGGGTCAGGGTCCCCTACCTTTCAACTTCCAGCATCCTGGGAGCCCACCTGGAATTTAGAAACTGCACTTGTTCCCACCACCCTCTACCCACACTGCTCAGCAGGGTATCTGAAAATTATGGCTTTATTTTCCCAGTAAGCCAAGGGGCGAGATGCTAGAAAGGTTGGAGAATCTTCCATCTCTCTGGGCTCAGAAGGACTCTGAAGGTGACTGTCATTCCAGCCACCCCATCTCCTCTACACACAACACACACACACACACACACACACACACACACACACACACACACACACACACACACACACCTTCCCTGAGTTATCCTAGAAGCCTCTAAGAGTTGCTCACTCCTTTGAAGACTCACAGTCCCCCCTACCCCACAGAAAGTTCACTGAGGCCTAATGATCGCAGGCACCCTGGCTCTGGTCTGGTCCACCATCTCAGCTACTTTGCCCTCCAGAGTCAAATGGGGGACAAGGAGGGGGCAGGGGAGATGGGGCTTCTCTTCCACCTCCTTACCCTGTACCTCTTCTTCCAGGGCTGCCCCATGGGGCATGGCAATGAGTGAGCAGGCACAGCACCAATGGATGAAGATGGAGCACCACCCCCAGGAAGGCAAGAAGTGATGCCCACCCACCCCATCGTAGAATGACCGCCCTGGGAGGGTGGCTCCCCAGGCCCTGGCAGGGCTGCTGACCCCCAGCTGGCGAAGCGATAAGAACAGGATTCCAGACTTTTTGTGGATGGTCCCCCACCCTGCAGCTCCACCATGAGGCTCCTCGTGGCCTCCCTCTTGCTAGCTTGGGTAGCTGCTGCTGCCACTGCTGCTGTGCCCGTGGTGCCCTGGCGTGTGCCCTGCCCCCCTCAGTGCACCTGCCAGATCCGGCCCTGGTACACGCCCCGCTCGTCCTACCGTGAGGCCACCACCGTGGACTGCAATGACCTCTTCCTGACAGCTGTGCCTCCAGCGCTGCCAGCAGGCACGCAGACCCTGCTACTGCAGAGCAACAGCGTCACGCGTGTGGACCAGGGCGAGCTGGCCTACCTGGCCAACCTCACGGAGCTGGACCTGTCGCAGAACAGCTTTTCGGACGCCCGGGACTGTGATTTCCGGGCCCTGCCACAGCTGCTGAGCCTGCACCTGGAGGAGAACCAGCTGACCCGGCTGGAGGACCACAGCTTTGCTGGGCTGGCCAGCCTGCAGGAGCTCTATCTCAACCACAACCAGCTCTACCGCATCGCCCCGGGGGCCTTCGCCGGTCTTGGCAGCTTGCTGCGGCTGCACCTCAATTCCAACCTGCTAAGGACCATTGACAGCCGCTGGTTCGAGATGCTGCCCAGCCTGGAGATCCTCATGATTGGCGGCAACAAGGTGGATGCCATCTTGGACATGAACTTCCGGCCCCTGGCCAGCCTGCGCAGCCTGGTGCTGGCGGGCATGCACCTGCGGGACATCTCTGACCACGCCCTGCAGGGGCTGCATAGCCTGGAGAGCCTCTCCTTCTATGACAACCAGCTGGCCCGGGTGCCACGGCGGGCGCTGGAGCAGGTGCCGGGGCTCAAGTTCCTAGACTTGAACAAGAACCCGCTCCAGAGGGTGGGGCCGGGAGACTTTGCCAACATGCTGCACCTCAAAGAGCTGGGGCTCAACAACATGGAGGAGCTGGTCTCCATCGACAAGTTTGCTCTGGTCAACCTTCCTGAACTGACCAAGCTGGACATCACCAACAACCCCCGGCTGTCCTTCATCCACCCCCGCGCCTTCCACCACCTGCCCCAGATGGAGACCCTCATGCTCAACAACAACGCTCTCAGTGCCTTGCACCGGCAGACAGTGGAGTCCCTGCCCAACCTGCAGGAGGTGGGGCTCCATGGCAACCCCATCCGCTGCGACTGCGTCATCCGCTGGGCCAATGCCACGGGCACCCGCGTCCGCTTCATAGAGCCGCAGTCCACTCTGTGTGCCGAGCCGCCGGACCTCCAGCGCCGCCCAGTCCGCGAGGTGCCGTTCCGGGAGATGACGGACCGCTGCCTACCTCTCATCTCCCCTCGCAGCTTCCCGCCCAGCCTCCGGGTAGCCAGCGGTGGGAGCCTGGTGCTGCACTGCCGGGCGCTGGCGGAACCGGAGCCGGAGATCTACTGGGTCACGCCAGCTGGGGTTCGACTGACAGCCTCCCAGGCTGGCAGGAGGTACCGAGTGTACCCTGAGGGGACCCTGGAACTGCGGAGGGTGACAGCAGAAGAGGCAGGGCTGTATACCTGTGTGGCCCAAAACCTGGTGGGGGCCGACACTAAGACAGTGAGTGTGGTTATCGGCCGGGCTTCCCGTCAACCAGGCCGGGACAAGGAATGGGGGCTGGCACTCCGGGTCCAGGAGACCCACCCCTATCACATCCTGCTCTCATGGGTCCCCCCACCTAACACAGTCTCCACCAACCTCACCTGGTCCAGCGCCTCCTCCCCGGGCCAGGGGGCCACAGCTATGGCCCGCCTCCCACGGGGCACCCACAGCTACAACATCACCCGCCTTCTTCAGGCCACGGAGTACTGGGCCTGCCTGCAAGTGGCCTTCGCTGACGCTCACACCCAGTTGGCTTGTGTATGGGCCAGGACCAAAGAGGCTACTGCTTGCCACAGAGGCTTAGCGGGTCGCCCTGGGCTCATAGCCCTCCTGGCTCTTGCCATCCTCCTACTGGCAGCAGGCCTAGCCACCCACCTTGGCACTGACCAGCCCAGGCAGGGGGTGAGTGGACGGCCTCTCCTTCCTGCCTGGGCTTTTTGGGGCTGGAGCACCCCCTCAGTCCGGGTGGTGTCTGCACCCCTTGTTTTGCCATGGAATCCAGGGAGGAAGCCATCCAGGTCCTCCAAAGGGGAGACACAGTCACCACCATTGTCACAAAACTCCTGAAACTCAGCCTGTTCTCAGCAGGAGAGAAATAACTAGGACTACTTTTTACCAAAAGAGAAACTGTCTGGGCCAGATGCCCTGCCAGGAAAGTGACAAGGACCCACGTGTTGGAGGCCTGGCAACTGGACCAAGACAGATGGGGTTTTCCAGCCCCCAGCGGTGCCCCTGTAGCCTCCAAACAGTGTTCCCTAGCTTTGGGGACCCTCTGCTGTTGTTAGAAGAGAATCTTCAAGGGACAGGAAGAACTCTAGCTAGAGCCTCCTCCTCCCCACTTGTCTTCATGCCCAGGAGCTCCTGGGCCTCCCAGGTGTCCCCTGCCTGTGTCCCCAGGACCCTGACCCACAGGATGCATCCCCTCCTCCTATCTTTCTTTGTACAGTCTCAGTTGCTTGCTCTTTTCCCTTCTGGGCAAGGGCTGGGGGTGGGGTGCCTCTCCTTCCCATCTTGGGGGGACTTCTCCCAAAGTGCACCTGCATCTGGACAGAAGAACATTTGAGGAGAGAGATACCCCAGAAGGCCTCCTCTTGGCAGCTCGGTCCCGGCACTCTGAGATCGACTTTCTATAGGCAATTTTGTACCTTCGTGGAGAAATGTGTCGCCTCCCCCAACACAGTTCACTCTTTTCTCCTGTTTTGTAAAAAATAAAAATAAATGAGAATAATAATAAGAGGGGAAAGGAAATGAAAGGAAAAAGAGTCCTCCAAATGCTGAGTATCAGGGAAGAGCTATGCCAGCCCCAGTGGCAGAGGGAGGGGCTGAGGTGGGAGAGGAGCAGGTGAAAGGGTACTGGTCTCCCTTCAGGTTTAAATTCTGGACCTGCTCCCCAGGAGTTCCTTCACCTGAGAGCAGGAGAGGGGGAAGGAGGGACGCTGAGGCTGGCAAGAGCAGCTGGAAGCACAGGAGCAGGGAGAGGGTGAGAGAGAAAAGGCCAGAGATGGAGAGAATGGAAATTTCCATCACTGAGCTTCATCGCCCCTTCTTTTTCTCTGATAAGCAATTGACATGCCGGAGCAGAGGGAGCACGTCCAGCCTACTTCTAATTAAACCCGAGAGGCAGAGGCATGCAGGGAATTGCAAATCATCAAGACAGCAAGAACTTTGGCTCACTGGGGCAGGGAGGGAGTGTGGGGTGACAGAGGGCCTGAGGAGGGGAGGGCTGTGGGACAAGGAAATTGCTGCATTTATCTTTCCAGTCTCTTTCAGTATAATTTGCAATGAGCTTAGTTTACTTTTGCAGTATTTTTTTCAAAAAAGAAACAGATTGACTTTTTAGGACAAATGTGAAAAGGAACATCTGTTAGGGAGGCAAAAGAGCCAAGGGGAGGGAGCTGTCTGGCCAGCTGAGTTGGGGGGTAGGAGAGGGGGCCCAAGAAAAGAGGCCACTGGGCCACAGCTCTGTGTTCTAAATAGGCTGGGGGAAGCCACAGATCTCCTGAGACTGAAAAGAAGTAACGTGAAGTTGAGGACTCCTGTGCTAGACACATTTGGCAGACTCTCTGGAAGCTGCTCTTAAGCTGTCATTGAGACTGCAAATAAATACACAGGTGGAAGGCAGAGCAATATGGCATCAGACCCTGGAAGCTGGAGACAGAACACTCATCCCAAGCCAGAGGGTCACACTCCTCTCATTGAGCACAAAAAGAGCAGGGTCTCTGAAGACCTTCAGCAAACAGCCAGTTTAGAAACTTTCTTCCTTTTGGGTGAGGGGTCACATACCTTAGCCTGAATGGCCCGAAGGGCATGCCAGACTCAAAGGGCTGGGCCCACCATAGAACTGATCTAGAGCTGGGAGGGCCTGAGAATTGGAATTTCTGAAAGTTTTCAGATGATGCTGATGCTGCCCGTCCAGGGACCACACTTTGAGAACCATGGTGCTGGCTCTGGGAGAGAGTTGGGAAAGCAGGTCCCTCTGCTCCTACCCACCCTGCTGGTGGGCTGCTCAGTTCCATTTCAAAATGACTACCTACTGCACAAGGTCACCTGGTTCCATTCATATGTGCCTTTACTTGGGGCAGGTGATGTGCTCTTCAGGGGAGGGGCTGGGAAAAGACAGCTGTGACACACACACCCTCCCCCTTCCCGTACCAGGGCCAACACGCCTAGTGCCTCTCAGTGTTCTTTCCTGATGAGCTTAGGGAGCATCTGGCTGCATTCCTGGCAGCCCCACAACATGCTAGAGTCAGCCTGTGGGACCTAGCCATCGCCATCTGCGAGGGTTTGGCCTCTCCTCTGAGCTCCAGATTGTGGGGAAGAGCCTGTGCTGATGAGACCTATAGTCAAACAAACAT
Organism: Solenodon paradoxus; assembly: GCA_004363575.1. NCBI lineage: Eukaryota > Metazoa > Chordata > Mammalia > Eulipotyphla > Solenodontidae > Solenodon > Solenodon paradoxus. The sequence continues at coordinate 23,234 of RJWH01001793.1, read as the reverse complement.
CAACAACCTCTCCAGTCCTCTGCAATGATTGGAAGTCAAGGAACTCCCTGAAGTTAGCACCAGAGCCCTGCAAGAGCCTGTGGTACCCTGAGACCTCTCCCATCACCACCTCTGCACCCCATAACTTCTCTGGGAGCCCTGACTCGGTCATAGCAACTCCACAGGGACCACTGGCACAACAGAGGGCCTGGGGCTTTAGATCCCGCTAGCTCAAGAGACTTGTGATGTGCTGAGGCAGCAGTGGAGGGCTGTAAGTCCTTGGTTACTGCAGGAGGCCCTGGGAAGATGGTGGAAGCCTTGAGTCCCCGGCACAAGCGCACGCAATTCTGGATCTGGCTCCAGGTTGTTGGGGTCACTGCTACCTCCCGGCAATGAATCCCTTCTCTGAGGATCAGTTATAGTGATGTAGCCTGTCTCTCAGGGGAATCCTCAGGCTACCCCCAAGAAGTTCAGTGATCTGGGGCAAGTACTGGAGTCAGTGACCTCTTTTCTCTCCAAAAGAGGCAGGAAACTGCAGAGACACAACCAGTTGGAGAGGGAGGGAAGGGCACTCTGGGTTGTGCATTCTAGAATCATGAGAAGCAGCACATCAGAGTGAGCAGCCTCTCCCCGAGATGGAGCTGGGCATGGGGCTGAGATAGGTCTGGCCTGGAAGGAGGGCAGTGGGACCTGCCCAGTCATCAGACCAGCTCTGTGTGTCTATTAACACAGCCAAGGGGGCATTCAAAGCCTTCGCTTTCACACTAGACCGAGCACGTGGGCAACTAACTTGCTTGGTTTAAAACAAACAAAACAGCTATTAAGTCTGCTCCCTTCTGTATACTTAAGATTGCTTTGTTTTGTCTGTTTCACTCTAAATAGGAAGCAATATTTATTTCTGTTTAAATTTTAAGCTGTTGCTTAGGGCCTATCAATTTCATCTATCATATTCATCTATTTCAAACCTCAGCCCAGTCTTGAGAATATCAGCTCTGCCTCCCCAGTGCAAGTTCTCACCTGCCTATGTGTCATCTCAGAGAGATGGAGCCAATCTAGGCCAGGACACAGTCCTGTAGCTCACCATCGCGGTCTTCCCACCAGCCTGACACATGTCCATCGATCAGTCTGGCATGGCCACTCAGCCAATACAAACCTTTGTCAATACACTATCTTGCAGCCCACATTTCTGCATCTGCTTGTAGGGTTGTCAAGGTGCACTGGGAGGCTGTGCCGAAATGAGATATAGTGAGTTTGTGACATTCCTGGGAGCTATGGGTCTGGTGTTTGTTTCACAGAAGTAACCAAAATTGACTGAGAGTATAAGGGATTCAGTGGGACTTTCCCAGTGCCTGTGCTCTAAGTCCCCACCTTTCTGGGCAAACTGGGAAGGCTGGTCACCCTAGTCTAATCAACTCTTCTTTTCAAATATGTAAGCAGTGCTATTGACTACAGTTCTCATGCTGTACACCATGCACCCCTGTGATTCACTTATTTTACAACTAGAAGTCCTACCTTTGACGCTCTTCACCCATTTCACTCAGCCCACCCCCACACTGACAACCACAAATCTGTTCTCTCTCTCATGACCTTGGGTCTAATTGCTATTTCTTTTAGATTTCACATATAAGCTCATATATTTGTCTTTCTCTGTCTGACTCATTTCATGTTGCATAATACCTTCAAGATCTAGCCATGTTGTTTCAAATAGCAAGATTGCCTCCTTTTATTTTTGACTGAATAATACTCAGAGTGTGTGTGTGTGTGTGTGTGTGTGTGTAATGGATATGTATATATGTATAAAGAAAATGTGGTTTATATATGTGTGTGTACATATACATGGTGTATTTTATTTATTCATTCATCCATCGATGGATGGATATGCACCAAACCATCTCCCTTCCTCCTTTTATTCCCACTCCCTCCCAATCAACAAATATCCAACAAACATGACTATATGGTAGGCACAGTTCTAGGATGCATTTTAGTGAAGGCACAAAGTTAGTGAATAAGACAAATAAGGCTGAGTATGCAGTGTGTTGGGTGGTAATGAGGACTATGAGGGGAGAATATGCCCAGGAAGAGGCTAGTGGAGGTGTGGGGTCACAGAGGTGCTCAGCAGAGGCCTCATTGAGAAGGTGGCATTTGAGTGAGGACTTAGGAGAGAGAATCAAGCAGTTATCTGGGGGAAGAAGATCCACACAGAGAGAACAGCAAGGGCAGACATCAACGGCAGGCCAGAGCAAGAGCGGGACGGAGATGAGAACCAGAAGCAGCTGGGTCGGGCCTGGCTGTGGTGTGAGTGTAGTAGTGTTAGACCTTCCAGTGATTTCAGGCCCGACACTAGTGTCGGCCCTCTATCCACTGGAAGAAGTTGAACATTTCCTCCCAGTTAAGCGCAGAATCCATTGTAGGGTGCTGAGCACATGTGCAGGACCTGACTTAAGGGGACCCCTCTCGCTGCTAAGCTAAGAACAGAGCATGAGGGTGTGGAGTAGAAGAGGCCAATCATCTCTGTGTAATCATCTCTTCTAGAACTTTGCCAGGGATGCACTCTAAATACACCTCTGTATTTTCAAATCTACCCTCACCCGCTCTTGAAAACCACAGCCACGTTTAGTCTTCTTTGCAGACTTCTGACCCCAATCTACAGACTTTGCCTCTGCTGTTTCTTCAGAGTAGTTTATGGAGTAATCCAGCCTCCAGAATCACATTTTCAAAGTTCTGTCGGTGCCTCACCTCAAAACAGAGAAACCGCGTTTCATTTAGGATAGAGCAGAACGATGCCTGTTGGCCTTCAATTCCATCTTAGCTGTATCTGTTTTTCGAGCTGTTCATTCCAAGGGAGAGATGTGGGGGCAGGAGTCCTACCCTACCCTTCCCCTGACAGGATACAGATGCAACATTGCGAAAGTGCTGCATAAACATTGCAGAAGCAATGCCTTGACAGTGCAAAGCCCATCCAGACCTGAGGTCTACCCTTCTTCTTGACGATTTTACTGAAAGTACCATTATTTACTCCTCATAGTTTTCATTAAGTGTCCTTACCTTACCGGTACCATTCTTACCCATTTGTGCTATCCTTTTGCAGGTGCCCTTTGATTAAGAGCAGCCTGGTATTCTTAACAGACTGGTAATAACAGCTAACTTTGAGTACATGCTAGCCTCTCCAGTAAGGACTCCACATGCACCATTTCAGCTCATTCACAGCAGCTTCATAGAGTGTATGCTACTATCCCCGTCTTACAAATGTAGGTATCAGAGCCCAGAAAGGGAAAGTGAATCATCCAAGGTCACACAGCCTGTAGTGTCCGAGTCAGAATTCAAACGCTATCTGAGTCCAAAGGCTGCCTCTGAACCACCTTGCTCTACTATATTCAAATTCCTATACTTTCAAAGACTGTCAGTAGTTTTTTGGGACTGAGAACTTCTAAAATCTGTGTGGCCACTTTATTTTTAGGCACTGCCTTCTTTTTTCTTTTTTCAAAATTCAGGATCATTTGCAACTTTGTTGTCAAGAGCTTCAGTTTTGAAACCTCTTGAACTATATTCTCTTGAGAAACACAATTTATGATTCTTTTCCCTATATTTTCAAAACATGTTTTTGAGAAGTCTGTGTGTGCTTGATTTTACCCCCTCACCCTTTCCTTCCACGAGCTCTAACATTCTGCAGCAGCTTCCTCTGGGGGATCTGATCTCTCCCCACACCAATCAGTTCTTCTCTGTTGGTCAGTTAGGTCCAGAGCAGCCTTTGCCCATGGGCTTCCTTTGCTTCTGATCTCTGGCATCAGCTGGGCAAGACCAGCACTCACTGGAAGCTCGACTTTGAGCCGAGCAGTTGACCAAGCAAGTCTCTCTGTGGGGAAGTGCCTGTCTATGCCTCATCTGGCCTCTGTGCCCATTTTATAGCATTGATTAGAAGCCACAGTCCCCCTGGCATTCTTCTGACCAAGTGTCCCATATCATTCTCATACCACAGTGCCCTCCTGAGCCACCTTTCTCTTCATCCCAAAGCTGCTTCTGCTTCTTATGACCTTCTGTTGCCCTGCAAGGCAGAAATCAGCCTTCCAAACCCTCTCTCCACCACGCTCTCCAAATCCGAGTTCCCCTCCAGGTTCCTTCCCAACAGTCCCCAGCCAAGGGGCTAGAGTCCTCTCTGCCTTGCTGCAGGCATTCCCGATGATCATCACGGCCCTGCCCTCCATATACACCCGTGCACAGAGCGACCTGCTGACTCTACCTGCGCATGTCTTCAGCTCAGAAGAGCCCCTGTGCTAATCCTGGACAACAAGAGAACACGGGTAGGTCGAGGGAGTGCTGTGGAGCTGTTCCTCATCCAGGTGCTGGCACCCTCAGGTGTCAAGCAGGCCAGCTGTCAATCACGAGAAGGGCAAAAGGAACCTCAGTTCAGCCACATGGAGCAGTGTGGGGTGCATGAGGCTGGGGACTAAGTGCATGGCTAGCTACCTCCCTGGTGCTCCCAGTAATAATGCCCTGAGTGAAACAGCTCAGACTGTCCCCTGAGTAAGGACTCCATGAGTTAGGCAGCACAGAGGTGATCATCATCCCCGCTTTGCAACTATAGAGATCAGGGCTTGAAACATTTATATATCTTGCCCAGCCTCGCACAACCAATACATTTAGAGCTGGGCTTTTAACCCAGAACTTCTAATTCTGAATTCCTCTAATCTATTCACCTGCCCACCACCTTCCACAGAAAAAACAGGGACCTGAGTGCATGTTGCTAGAGGAAATCAGGCTCTAAATGCAGAGGACAAAGAGGAGATGGTGTCACTTATGTTGAAAAATACAAGTTAGAGAAGCCTCAAGTTAGAGAAGACCCAAGCCTTATGGGGGGGCAGCCAAGCAAGGTAGAAGAGCTCCAAATGAAGTGTGAGCTGCAGGGTTCTAGGGCTCAAAGGCCACTGCTTGGGAAAATCCCAATTCTTAAAGCTGAAACTAGTCTCACAGAGTGGTCAGGGGCAGGACTCTGCCTTTCAGTAGCCTCCATATCAGGCTGTCCATTCATTTGACAGTGAGGTGTGAAGGGAACTAGAACCCTGGTCTCTTGGCTCAGGGCAGGGCTTGATTGAGAGTCAGTAAGGGATTGAGGGTCATTCTCAGGGTCTTCCACTCAGGCCAGTGGTTCAAAGATGCAGCAGAGAGTCCACAGCCGTCTACAAATTGTTGACAAACTTTTCTGCTTAGATGCATTTGGGAACATTTTGGGAGCAAGAGCACCTTGGATTTATTAAGATTGAGAAATAGGTTCAAAACCCAGAAAGATCAAGAACGACTGCATCAGAGGGTCAGAGTCACACACACAACTGCAGGACTGGAGGCTAGAGTGACCAGTTGCCAAGGGAAACGGAGCCACCCTCCACAATGCGAGGGCCTGTCAGGGATTAAGGAACATCCACCATCTCTGCACAGAAATGGGACTCAGATGTGCAATTACAGACATTTCCTTTAAAATAAGGGAAAGGATGTGAATGTCCAGTGTTTTCAATTTCAAAGCAAGGGCTCCTTGTGTGCCTCAAACCTGGCATCAGCTCTTCAAGGTTTCAGTCCATCAAAAGCTGTCCTAGAGCTCTGCTGCACCCCCACATCAGCTCCAGGATCCCCACCCCCGAGAGCCACCCACTCAGCCAGCCAACCTCCATCTGACTGCCACGTGTCCAGGGAGGGCAGGGGATTCCCCCAAATGCCTCAGGAAACCCAGTCTCAAGCCTCTTTTCTCTTTAATGTTGTGCAGACTAGAGTCACCCATCCTGTTCGATCTCTCCATACACTCCCTCTCCATCGCTCAACTTCTGACGCCCCCACGCATACGCGTGTGCACACGTGCATGTACATGTGCCTGCGGAAACACAGAGAACTTGGGAAATGTCATTTGCAGCTCGCTCCAGGCCCCCATTCTCCACACCATCTGCCAGAAGCTATTTTAAGCACCTAATAAAACTGTTTTAGAACGAATCCTGGGGTGTTCTGCCCTTTGCTTCCCCAGGGCAATAGCTGATGGCGCTGCATGTTGACACCGAGGGAGGAAGAGGAGAGAGAATCAAGCCAAGAGACTCCAGTCACCTCCCACAAGCCGTGTGGTGCATCTCAGCTTTGCTCACGGACCATGAGTATAAAGGGAAGTCACTTGATTCTGGCCCAACTTGAATCTGGATTCTGACCCCTGCTGCTGTCCTTATTCTCCATGAGACCGTGGACCGGTGGCTCCACCTTCCACCTCATTTCCGAATGCAGGAGCTGGTACCTAACCCCACGCTTCTCCCAGGAGCACCTCAGAACTGCCTGGCAGGTGGTCAAAACCCAGATTGCTGGGCTTGACCTCAGTTTCTGGAGCAGCTTGGAGATTTGCATTCCGAACACAAGCTGCTGAGGTGGTGCTGCCCACTCAGGGGCCCTGTTCTGAGAAGCAGTGACCTAAGGCAGCCATCTTTGTGAGGGTTACATGAGAAAATAGATGAAAAGACCTGGTAGGACCTAAGCTAGTGTTTCTCAACCTTGACTGTGCATTAGAATCACCCCAGGAGCTTTAAAGACTCCTGATGCCCAGCACACAGATCAATTAAATCGGAGTCTTTTGGGGTGAGATACAGACATTACTATGCTTTTCCTTTTCAAGCTCTCCAGGTAATTTAAATATACAGGCAAGGTTGAGAGCATGGTAGTAGGAGCTCAACACATTTTAAATATCTTTTATCAGCTGCCCAGCTGCCCCTCTTTTCAGGCCTCTCCCCTCTGCTCCCCCTAAGATCCCTTTCCCCCTTCTGACTCCCACGGGAAGGATATGGGGATGCTTAACCTTGGCTTAGGCTTCTAGAATGCCCAGGTTCTGAGGACCACGTGGAAAATGAGAACTGGTTCATTCTTTCAATGGCTTGTCCACCCTGGCAGACATTCGGGCTGTTATCTCGAGGCACTTGAGGCAGGCACAGTGAGTACATTCAGTCCTGTGCTCAGGCGGCAGACCATGGCACATAAGATGTTGCATGATCAGCTCTTAGGTTAGAAGAGTCCTCCAGCCCCACTTCCACCCACTGTGGCTCTCTACACCCTGTCTTGTACTTTAAGTGATTTAAGTTTTAATACTTTAAGTAACAGAGAGCTCATTACTGTGCAAGGCAGCCCATCCAATTTAACAATTCTACTTGTTAAATTGTTAAAAGTTTTTCCTTTGAACTGAAGCCACAGCCCTGTGACTGCCTCTCATTACCTCTAAACTCTGGAAGCCACTCATCCCAGGTTTCTCCTCCCACCTGGCAGGAAAGCAGCTCAGGGGAGACTCCTTCTACAGGAGAAGGAAATTACAAGATGCAAACAGAGGTGTATTCGTAATTGACACCAAAGCGTCTGAGGATAATACAGGGGTTCTTGTGATCTGAGCCTTTGCTCTCCAGCTCTCACAGGGTTGTGCTGGACACGGAAGTCAACAGAACACAAACATGCTCGCTAGTGGGCCAACCGCACTCTAACCCTGGCCCCGTACTCAGTTGTTCTTTCCCAGTTCTCTGCAGCCTCAGCCTGACCCAACCCACTTTGATGTGCACAAAACAAATGTGATACGAACCAAATGCAAAGCACAAGTGTGTGTCTTGCACCCCAACATGCAAATTTTAATGAGGTGGATGAAATGAATGTTAGAGAAGTGTTTAAATCACCCACAAAGCCCCTGAAAAAATAACGTGTGTGTGTGGAGGGCAATTAACACCTGACGAATGGAAAATCACCAAGGCTCAAAACACAGAGTTACCTCCTGAGTAAATCATTTGGGTATCAAAAATAAAGATGTCGGTTCACCCTGGTAGAGTAGCAGTTAGGTCCTCTGTCTCCAGCTGAGCACAGTCCATGTACATCCCCACGGGCTTGGGTTCGTGTCCAGGAACTGGGAGGCAACCAATGTGAACAAATAAAATAAATAAAATACTCCTTCCTCCTTTCTCTTCCTGCCTGCCTACTTGCCTTAATTCCTACCTATACCTTTGCTTTAACAAAAAAATTAAGATGTAAAACATTGCAGCCATTTTGTTAAGGAATGAAGCCTTGTCCAATCAAAGAATTTCTATATGATGCCAATAACACAAGATAGCCCCTGTTTTGCTTTTTAATACTTTTAAAGTCAATTTATTTATTTTTATTGTGCTTAAAACACATAACAAATTATACCGTTATATTAATTTCTGATTGTACAGTTCAGAAGTGTTAAGGATAGTCACACTGTGGTGCGACCAAACTCCAATCTCTTCATCTTATAAAAACGACCCTCGGGCCCCATTAGCCAGAGCTCTCCACTCCCCCTCCCCACAGCCCTTGACAACCACCATTCTATGCTCTTTCTATGAATTTGACTATTCTAGATACTTCACATAAGTGAAATTATAAAGTCTTTTGGTGACTCGCTTATTTCCCCAGGCATAAGATTCATCTACGTTGCAGTATGTGTCAGGAATTTCCTTCCTTTTTAGGGTGAATTATATTCCAGTGTATGTATAGACCACATTTTCTTGTCATTCATCCACTGACAGACATTTGGGTTGCTTCCACATTTTGGCTATTGTGAGTAACGCTGCAGTGAGCATGAGTGTGCAGATATCTCTTCAAGATGCTGCTTTCAATTCTTTTGATTCTTTTGAATATTACTCAGAAGTGAAATTGCTGGATCATACGATAACTTTATTTTTAATTTTTCGGAGGAACTGCCTGTTTCTCAGCTGCTGTACCATTTTGCATTCCCACCAACAGTGAACAAGAGTTTTAATTTCTTCATTCTGCTTTGCTTTCACAGTGTCATCGATAACAAGGGGTCCCCATCACCTCTAGATTTGAAATGAGAACCCAAGACCTCAGTTGGCCTCACCCGATTGCCATCCTGCCCTTCCCAGCCTCTGACCTGGCCCTCAGAGCCTCCATATCCATTTCTGGAGGAATCTCAGCCTCTGAGAAATCCTGCCCTCCAGCAGACCTGGGAGGAACAAAGGAAACGGGATTCCAAGGCAATGATCCAAGAGCCATCATGTTTGAGTAACAGGCCCATCCCAGGAGCACCCAGCAGTGAGACAGATTTGAGGCAAAGAAGCAGTGGGCATCACTCTCCTGTGCTGGCTTCATGGGCCAATTAGACATAGCACAGAGCGAAGTGGTGATGGAGGAAGGACTGGCTGGGGAGAAGAGGAGTGCAAGCCCAGACCACTGTCAGCGATCCTCTGAACCAGCAAAACAGCCCCCAGCCTGGATTCCCTACCTCCATCCTTTGCTGGTGAGGAAGCACCAGTCACAAGGGGCTCATTCTAAAATTCAAATCCTGGTGTGTCCTGGAGACCGAGCAGATAAGGCCACAGATAGACATAGTCCACAAGTGTTTCAAGAACTCGGGTTAATATCCGAGGGCCAGCAGGTAAGGGGACAACCAAGATGAACAACTAATGCAATAAATAAAATGTCTCTTCCTCCTTTCTCTGCCTGCCTGCCTATTTGCTCTCATTGCTGCCTGTACTTTTCCTTTAAAAAATGATTCAAATCCTGCCCCATCACTTCTTTGCTTAAAACATTTCAGGGCTCCCCCGCTGCCTTTAGACTCCTTGACACATAGTCACAGCCTTTCACCACCTTGTCCTGCCCACCACCCGGCACATCTGCTGTGTCACTCCCTTCGCCTCTGGGATCCAGCCTCTCAAATGTCTTTCACTTGCTAGAACACACCTCACTCTCTGTTTCTGTTGGGCCGCGTACACAGTGTTCCCTCAACTTGGGACATTTTTCCCCACAATGCCCCTCTTTCTCTCTCCATCTAGCTAGTTCTATTTATCTTTGGGTCTCAGCCTCTGAGAAGATGTTTCCTCCAGGAAGCCTTCCTGATTCTGAGTCAATTACTTCTCTTAATTATGATGGGACTATTATAAGACTCTCACATTGGCCCCCTGAAGACTCGCCTGTGCTCCCAAAACACTGGATTCTGTGAGTGGGGCAGAATCTTGTTCACTCTTTTATCCCAGCGACTAGAACAAAGTCTGGCTAGGTGTTGGTGTTCATTACAAGTTTTCTGATGACTGAATTACAGGTGAGAGAATGCAACAGGCCTGAACTGTGAGACAGAGGAGAAGTGGGAGGAGTCGGGGGCTGGCAGACTTCACCTTCCCTCCACCCGTATGACCATAAAGCACACCCATGTGCAACCACTAATGTTAAGGCAAAAATTAGCTAGATTAGCTTCTTTCTTGTCTCTGACCTTCTGTGCCTCCACAAACTTATAGGGAAACGAGTTTAGGCAGAAAAGGAACCAGGGATCATGTGAATTAAACATAGATCCTGGAATTCCTTTGGAAGCTATTCCAAAGCACTAGATTATTGGCATATTTATCTGGCTGTCCCCTGTCCTGTGACACGTGAGTAATGAAGAGTCTATGGTTTCTTCCAGTCCTCCCCAGCTTCCCAACTTCTGTCCAGTGATTGTACCCTGCCCCCAACACTCTCCCTTGCTAGGAGGTGGCTGTGACCCGATGCCAGGGAGCCAGCCTGATAGAGGGGCCCAGGAGGCAGATATGACAGTGATGCATCTCTCCAAGCTGGGCTCTAATTGGCCACTCCCTGAGGAGTGCAGAAACTTAGCAAGACAAAGATCTCCCCTACAGTATCCTGAATCTTTTTCCTGCAGCTGATAAACAGTAAATCCCCAAACTGGGAACATTCAGAGGGAAGAGCAATGATTTGGGGGAGAGGAGTGCAGAGAGAGACCCATCCAGAGTGTGGTCCTCTCCCTGGAGACCCAAATTTTGCATGTTCTGGGAACACAAAGCATGAGGGTATTTTATGTAAATGCTATAGTCATTATCACTCTTCCTAATAACAGCATGCAGAACCCCAAGAACTTCCATTTCCATTAGCCTTTTCGTTCCCAGCCACCCCTGAGACGATGAGAGGTGCAGCAGCGTCTCCTGACAGTGAGCAGCACCATTCTTTACCAAGCACCCCCTGGGAGACAGGTATCTTGTATACATTATCTGCAGTCCTTTCCGTAATCCCAGGAGACAGAGTGTTTTAACCTCATTTTATAAACAAACTGAGCTCAGGGAAGTTTACGTGACATCCCCAATATCAGGTCCAGGGTCCAAGCAGAGGCTGATTCCAGAGCTCACACCGTTTCTGCTGTGCAGTGGAAGGTGGGTCAAATGTGACCCTGCATCACACAGCTAGATAAAGGCAATGTCACAATGGCATCCCAAAATGCCTGGCCTAGTCCTGGCTGCCTGCAGGCACTCCCAGCCCTGTGTTCAACCTCAGGTGCTAAGGGACCAGGACCTGGCGGAAGCACTGAACCCGGGATGGTTGATGCAGATAAGTTCCAGAACACGAAGCTGGCCCTTCATTTAGAGCGAAGCCTAGCTGTCCAGCATCCCCTGGGGCTGAGAGGCATGCAGTCCCAGTACTGGGGAGCATCACAACTCTGTCATGGCTGGGCATGAGATGGTTATAGTTCAGAATAGGGGGTGAGTCAATGTTCTCTGATGACAAAGGGACCGGGCACGAGCTCTTCAGTTACACAGCTTTCTGACCAGGGCTAGACTCTCTTCTCAACTCCAGCCCTACTCCCCTAAGACCAGACTTGTCTGTCATCGAGAACCCTTACCAAGCACCCCTTGGAGAAAAAGGGGCGTGCACGTACCAGGCTCTTGGTTTCTTCTGCCCTGGCACCAGCACCGCCATCTCAGCCTCCTGTAAGGACCCTGCCTCCCACAGTGACCATTACATGGACGACCTGAGACGGAAGCTAGGGAGCAGAAAGGTGGGCTACTAGCCTCCCCACCCTGTGGCACAACCAGCGTATCAGTGCTAATACCAGCCGCCACCACCATCATAATCCTCACGGGCACACCCCCACATCTGGGAAACATCTGGCCATTCACAGACCATTTTCGCACCCAGGACACAATCCTGGGTACTGATCAGAGCCACATTCATCCTCCAAGTTGGCAGATGAGAGTCAAGAAGATCAGAGAGATTAGTAACTTACCTACATCACACAGTGGTTCCTGCTTCCTCACATAAACTTGGTTCTCTGTTGACAAAGCAGCAAGTGTCTCTTCAGTGACAGGCAGAACACCAGGCTGCAGAGCTGTGACACTCAGGGGACACAGCTGCCTGTGTTGAAAGAATACAGGAAAACTGGAAAACAAGGCCCAGTGAGGGCATCTTCTGAAAGGATCTGAGATCCTGCTTCCTAGGACTCCCTCCTCCTCTGCTCTCACCAGTCAGCCTGAGCCCCTGAGGGGAGAGGATTTGACAGGCCTCACAGTGGAGGACAGGCCTGGCACTGAGCAAGTGAGCAGAGCCCCACTCTGCCCTTCCATGGGGCCTTGGGAAGGTCAGAGATCTCGCTCCCTCCCTCTCCTCTGTCTGTGGGGAAAGATGCTAATTATAATAAGGAAATCTGAGGCAGGGCACTAGGGGTTACACGCAAGGCCACGCTAACAGAGGGCAATGGCCACCCCGACACACAGTGGCTCAGGTGAGAACTGGACTTTGGGATGTCAGGACCCCGACAAGAGCAAGCCTTAGGCCAGGGACCAAAGTTTGGATATCAGGGCAATGAATTGTCCCTGGTGCCACGCAGCCGAGCAAAGGAATGCAATCATCTGCATCGATAAGAAAAGCCCACGGAAGAGTCTGACATGCGGGATGTGTCCCACGTGTAGTACGTGACCAGGACGGACCGTCTGCGCAAAGCAACAAAGGAACGGCGACCGTTGAGGAAGCCCACCATTACTTCAAAGGGCAATGTCACCTTGACCAGTCAGAAACTGAAACCTGGCCTGACAGCTCTCTCTCCATCCTCCTTCCTCACCATGGGGGTTTTTCATTAAAAACCCAGGCTGCCGGCATGGTGGACCAGGTCTGGACCAGGTCTGGACCTCCCTCCATTCCTTTACCCTCTAATTAAATCTCTGCTTGCTCACTCGCCTGACTCTGTCATGAGTTCTTTGAGCGACCCGAACCCCATAGGGACCACCCGGCTTTCCACAGAAGTGCGGCTCCTCTTTGCACTAGAGGTCATAGGAATGGGGGGTGGCCAGAGGAATGGGGGACTAGGGGAATGTGGGATGGTCAGAGGCACGTGGAGTGGTGGGAGGCCATGTCACAAGCAGGACTCAGCTCTCTGGAAGGTGGTTTTTGAGTGAAATGGGATTCACTTACATCAGAAGTGAGAATGGAAAGGCCCAGATAGATGAAGCTGACACAGGCATTCAACAACTTTTCTAGAAGATTCACACACACACACACACACACACACACACACACACACACACTCCCTGAAGTTCTACTCCAGAAGAGATGGCTCCCAAGTTAAACCCAGCGGCCCTCCGGCCCGCACGCAGGCCCTCGCCTCATTCCCCGCCCTGCAAAGGCCAGCATCAGATAACGCAGGCCAGACCCCAGGAAGCTTGCCCTTCTGACCCTCTCATATTATTCTTGCATGGAGCCAAGTTCATCGTAATTTAGCCAAACAGGCCAGTGAAATATTAGAATTTCTCTCACCACACAGGCTACTGCATGAGAAATGGCATGAGTGACAATACCGTGTCCAGAGAGGAGGCCTGGTCCAGAGACTCTGCTCTGGTCAGACTTCACCTTGCGCAACACAAGAGTCATGCTAGGAGCCTCGGACATGAGCCCCTTCACAAGAGCCCCTGAAGGACATATAGGTGAGACCCTTCCAGACCTGCAACTCAGGAGAGCCATCTTCAGAAGACAGGATGGTCCAGTGGGCGAGGAAGGAGAGGGAGTCGCAGATGCTACAGAGAGGACACTCAGAGCATGTGCACTCACAGCCGTGCACGTGAGTGACAGGGAGCTAGGTTCAACCGGATCTGAGAAAATTTCTGCCGCGTACTGGTGGCCTAGTGGTTTAAACCAGGCGCATATATACAGGGAAACAGACAAAAATGAACAACCAAATAAAATACATAAAATGCTTCTTCCTCCTCTCTCGTCCTCCCTGGCTGTGCATGTCTTCATTCTTGCTTGTACCGTTTGAAAAAGAGACCGGGGGCGGCGGGGGGAGATGAATAAACAAGAGATCAGAGACTGCCACACACTCTTCACTTCCCTCCAAGAACGCTATCATTCTTTGTCTTAAAGCCCCCCAGCTGATCAGAAAGATGAGATGCTGGCCTGAAACACACATGCACATCCAGACTGCCACACTGCCGTGCCCTCATCAACATGACAATCGCTGTGCCCTGGGCATAGCATAGATGTTTCAGGACTTGGCTGTTTATTCATTCACTCCTGTAGCCAACTCAGGCTCATGACCCACCCCCCAGGCTGATGATCCATTCAACCAGTAAGATCTGTCTGCCCCTTCCTGGTTCTGTTCCAGGTATCTACTCCTTAGGCAAACAAACTAATCAACAAAAAAAGGTCTGCAAGTCCCCATCACTACAAGTGACCCTGGTTGCCTGGAGCCCTCATTCCATTAGGAGTCAGTGTTAGCTCCAGGACAGAAAATCAAAATCCCTCCATGGGTGAGATCTAAAATAACCAAGCCTGCCTAAACATATGACAACTTCCCCAAGGTTATAGCACAAAGAGAGGAGCTCAGATCTGGTTCCTGCTTTTGGAATGTTGGGCATTTAACACTGGCAATCAGTGCCACGCTAGTCTTTGGTGAGACTATGCCAAACTCTCCACTTGGCCACCATGGATGGTCACACTATTCCTAACCCATTGAGCGAACCCTGGGGTTGCTGGTGGCAAAGTCTAACCAGTCTCCACAAAGTGGACAACCTCTTGTCTACCTTGGTAAATACCTACCCCGGAGCTTGGGAACTATCCACGTAAAACAAAAACATTCTCATTTTCTGTGCCCATTGCAAAAGGCCCACCCAACTACCTTTTTTTCTAAATGACTTTACCAACAATTCTTGACTCTTACCCTTTCCAAGTTCTTGACCATCTGTCCAGACCATTGGGAAAGAGCATGACTTAAGAGAAGTCTTGCCGCAGGCAATCCAAGTGGTCAACAATTGGTACAGTCAAAGTACTCCCCCTGGAGGGTATCTGCTCCTTCCTTCAGGGGACAACTGAATGAGTTATTATGAAAGTAGTTTACTTTGGGTGGGTATCAACATATCAAGAGTTTTGCAAAGCATTCTTGGCTGATCTTCTCAGTCAACTCTCCCTGAGGCCACAGATACAGAGGAAGAGGCGGCAGTGCAGCAGGAGTGGGCATGTTCAGAGCTTGAGTGACTTGCTTCTACAGCTTATGTCAACCACTGGTATTGCCCCACTGAGGTCACTCGCAGGTGATTGTGGAGTGTTGCTGGGCATGGCTGAATTTATGGTGAGGTTGGTGGTGATGAGTAGCAGTTTGGGTTGTATCTCATGTAGTGTCTAGTGGTCAGGAGTTCAGTCTATCAGGGAAGTCAGAACTATTTATCAAAAGAATAACAACATGCCAAAGAAAATGAGTCTTTGCTCCCATACCTTCAGGACCTCCACTGGCATTCCCCTGTTGAGGTGGCTACCAGTTCCACATGGCATCTCGAAACTGGCCTCCAAAACCCAAAGACATCCCAGTCAAGATGGAATAGCAGAGATAGGATTTACCCTTCCAAGTAAACAACAGTCAAATCATACAAAGCAAGGATGTATAAGAAATGGTAGGCCAGGCAATGAAGGCAGTGATCCCTTTGAGATGGGAAATAAATAATTGATTGCCTTTTACTATCCTAAAATGTGTGTACAGACCACAGGGATGGAGGGGGAAACCAGACAGAGCCTGGTGGTCTCCTTGAGTTGAAGAGACAATGCTAAGAGCACAAGGCAAGTAGAATTCACAGGAAAGAAAATTGGAGAGGAAAGTTGTATAGAGGGAGAACCCTAGAGATCTAAAGAGAACCCCACTCAAGTATTTAGCTGATCACTGACCAAAAATACATGTGAATAGAGAAATCTATGTGAATCTGGGGAAAGAATGACCTGAAATACTAAAAAAAATATTGCTCAACATTTCACACAACTGGAATAGAAAACCCCATAATTCATGGGCATTGAATAGAGTCCATAAAAGGATCTTTCTTCAGTAGCAAGTAATAATTAGCTCTTTGTTATGTTTCTCATCTTTCTTAACTGACATTTGAGTCAAATTTTTATTGTATGACAATTATAAATGCTGATATACTTTATAACAGAAACACATGAAACAAAAACTGATAGAACTACAAGGAGAAATTGATGAATTCACAAACATTGTCAGAGATTTTAATCTTCCTTCTCAGTCATTGATAGAATGAGCAGTCAGAAAAGTAGCAAGGTTTAGAATATTTGAACAAAACTCGGAACCAATGCGATCTCAGCAGTTAAAGAATACTGTAGCCCAAAACAACAGAGTACACAAACTTCATCAAGAGAGACCACCTTCTCAGCCATAAATAAAACAACAAATTTTTAAGGATTAAATCATACCAAGTACATTCTCCAATCACAATGGAAATAAATTAGAAATCAATAAGGAAGATAAATAGAAAATCCCTAAATATTTGGAAAAAAATAATACACTTCTAAACAATTCACAGGCCAACAGAAACGGAAATTAGGAGGTATTCTTAATTGAGTGAGAATAAAAGCACAGTATATCAAAACCGCTGGCATGCTGGTAAAGCAGATGGGGAGCAGCACTAACGCAGAGCTTAGAAAAGAAGAAAGCATTCATAACAGCTCTCCAGCCTACTTCCATCACTCCCCCGCTGTGGTGATGCATATATATATATCCCGCCCCCCCAAGTTTATAAACGCTCAGAGAACTGTATAAATACTTTGTCCTTGGTCCATCCTTAGTCTCCTGAACCTAACACAATGCTGGGTCCACTCAGTTCTCCAAAAATACAGCTTGACCAAAATTCTATCCTCTCTGGTTTTTCCTGCCATAGGAGCTAGGAGAATTCCCTCTGGGCCTGGGCCTTCTATTCCACATGGAATAAAATTCTGACCCCATAACATGGCCCAGGGAGACCTCAAAGACTGAAAATAAGTGAGTTAAGACAGTTCACCAGCCTAACCCCTCAAAATTCAAGTTCTTTCCCACCTCAGGGTCTTTGCACTTGTTGTGGCCCCATCTGCACCAGGTCCCCTTTAAGTATCTAGTTCTTCTCTATATAAAGATGCAATGTATGCCTCATGTTTCACTGTGCCCATGCCTAGAACCCCTTTTGTCAGGGGGTACCAACACTTAGATTTTGCTTTGGATAACTACTCCTCCAATGGGTGCAATACCTCATCAGACAGTGAAGCTGCCAGTCAAGGTGCCCTGGCCTCTGCTGGCTACAGATGAGAATCAGTCCCTGGATTGTGACTCCTGGGCAGTGTGTCAAAACAGAATACTGTCAGAATACTCTCTGCTGGAGAGACGGCTGCTGTCTGCCACAAGATAACTTTGATTCCTGTGTCTGCTCTTGTTCTTTGCGCCTGGATTTTTTTCCCTTGAGTCTATGAGCGGTCCTTATTCTTCCAGAAATTTTTTTTTTGCTGCGTCAATTTCTGTTGCTTGCAATAAAGATCTCTTGACACAGTATTCCATCCTCAGTCAGAATCTGTTTACTCCTTTTAGAGCATTTCTCAAAACGATTTTTTAAATTGTTGACATGTTCATTGTCTGTGTGTGCCACTAGAATGTAAGTTCCATGTCAGCAGGCACAATTTTTGTCCTGCTCACTGCTGGCCCCCAGCACCTAGCCTGAGGCTGGGGCCCAGAGCAGCACCATGCTGTGACCTGCACTTCATTAGTGGTCTGCTTCCTTGGAACACAGCACCCGCAGCTGTGGGGGAGACAGGAAGGAAAGGGCTCAAAGGAATCTGTGCATCAGTGTCCACCTTGGAGGCCTAAGTCCAGTTTTGGATTCCAAGCAACAGATTTTAAGACCAGATCTCTTCTCCCCTCCCACTTTGATCGCTACCAATCCTTTGTAAATCTCTAGCAGTGTCTGGTAAATCTTTAATTACAAGAAAATTGCAACCCAACCAGCAAACACATGAACAGTGTTGATAAATATTTAAAATTGCTACAGCAGCAGATCTGAAGGGATTAAGAAAAGATATATTGGAGTGACAGTTATTAAACACTAAATCCCAGTAAATGTTACAGAGCAGATAAATAATGCAGACTCCTGACAGCCGCACTGTTGCTGACAAGACAGGAGAGACATCTGCTCAGGGACATGGTGTCAGGGGAGGGAACCTACTCCCACAGCTGGTGGTGGGTGTGTCAGGGAAGACAGCCATGGACATAGTTCCTGTCTCCAAGTTTGCCCAGCCTCACAGGCCCTCAGCACCACTCTCTCCAGGGAGGGCTGTTCAATGGTGGCCACAAGGAAAGGGAGAGACAAGTTGTATTTGGAAGGCTCCAGCAGCTGAGTTCTCCTTCAGGGCCGCCCCTCAGGCTGCCCCGGCCCTGACTTTTCCTGGGGCTCTGGACCCGCGCCATTGGGATAGCCGCCATCACACGACCCTTCGGAAAAGGGAAACCAGTATCCTTCACTCATTCAATTCCTTACTCATCCATCACTCCACAATTCATCTACCCCCCACTTTTCTAATAATAGGCTCATCAATTTACTCAAATGTTCACTAGTTTTATGCATGCTTTCACACATTATTCAAGCAGTCATGCATGCCCTAATTTTCCTATAGTTACTCATTGGTTGAACATGTATTGAGCACTTGTTTTAGCTGGGGAAATACAAAGCTGAGCAAGACCCAGGCTTTTCCCTCAGGTTCTGAGAGCCTAGAAAGGGCGAAGACCAGAAAGATTAAAATATTACAAAGTAATAGACTCTTGACACTTGCACATTCCATATTTTCAGTCTGACTATTCAATAAATAATCACAGAGATCTGTGATTGTCAGAGATTTGACACTAAGACTGGTGTGTGGGAATGAAGAAGCTTCCTGATGTAGCCTGGACAAGGTTGAGAGGCTTTTTGTAGAAGGTGATGCTTGGGTAGCACCTTTATGCCAGTCAATTTGCTGTATAATTCATGTAATTATCATAACGACCTCGTAGCCCATTTTAAAGTTTATGAAATCAGAGATTAGCCTGTCCAAGGTGAACAATAGTAGAGACAGAATAGAATGAGAACCAGAAATTATGTGAATCCAAAGACTTCCACAACACTCAGTTCTTCATGGGGTCCTAGTCAGCCACCTGTCTGCAGAGAAGAAGCATGGAAAAAATACTTTCCCTAAGGAGAGAAAGACAAGGGGATTTTGTTTATTTATTTGTGATATAATTTACTTTCAGTAAAACACACAGAACTTAAGTGTATGCTTTAATAATCGTAGATAAGTATACACCCCTGTGTACCCAGCATCTAAGTCAAGATACAGAATATTCCCATCAACCCCAGAAAGTTCTCACCAGAGAGCTGTTCTAATTTGTCAGATTTTGAGTTTCATATATATGGGATTGAGCATATAAAAGCCTTCCTTCCCTTAATATAACAGAAGGTTTTTAAAAGGGACCTTTGTAAAGAGTTAAGTGTAATTCCTCAGAAATGCCCAACATGAAGAAATGACCTATCACCAAGTTCTGACAATTGTAGAAAGGTGAGATTGGTTGGCACCACCCAGGCTATCCTATCCCTTTTCCATTTGTCTCAACCCTTTAGGGGCTGGTGTTAACCACAGAAGATGAGGGATCGCCAACATTCTGGATCTGGGAATGTCTGACCCTCCAGGCCTAAACCCTGATCTCTTTTCAAGGTGTGATCACCTGGGGCGTATTTAGGCTGCAGTAAGATCTACTCCCCTGGCCCAGGTTCAGGAGTCACCCCAGCCTCTGACTTAAGGAAGACTCATTCCTTAACTGAATTCCAGATTATTTTCCTGTAATTACGGCTGTCCTGTGCTTTCCTGACCCACCTTTCTCATGTCTCCAAGAAGCATGAACCTAAACGGGTTCGGGGTGACACAACATCCCCCATGGTCTTGGGCTGCCATCTTGGTTCTGGCTTTCTAGTGGCTCCTCAGCCTCTAAGGTGGATGCCATCTTTTGGGAGAAGCAGCTTCTTGCCAGCCTCTCCATGAGGCAGTGCCTGCTCTGGGCTTCTTTATGTCAAAGCTCTTTCCTTTCTGGAGGCCCACCATGTTACCTCCACGAAAAGTGCCTATTTTCTCCTTTAAAGAGCAGAGATACCTGAAATGACTCACAGAATGAACAAGTTAGCTCAGGAAACCAGCCCTGTCGATTGAGGGTATGACATCCAGGTTTTCCCCAAGGAGGAGCAGAACATTCCCCAAGGATCCTCAATTTTATTTTCACAGGCTGAAAAATTACTTTTACACATTACAACTGGAAAGCAAAATTTCCTGACACAGGATGACTGGGAAAGGTCGGGGTGGTGGAGGGGAAGGTGGGGCAGAGAACTTTCTAAGTATCTGCAATACCACAAACCCCTAATGTGGCCAGGACTGGGTCAGATGCAGGAATGGGAATAACAACTCTGGGCCCTCCAGATGCTGCAGTGCCTTCCCCCAAAAAGGGCTATGCTGAGCCAGAGCTGCTGGGGATAATGGATTGATTCTTTTTAACTGATGCCCTAGACATCTCAGCAGTCATTATCTGTGTCTCAGTCCTGTCTCTACCCCAGGTGACTGGTCCTAAAGTACCCTGTGGCATCCTTCTAACACACCCCTCATGAAGCCCTCAGGCTTTGTCCCACCAGTTATCTGCCTGCGATGCTCATCCAGAAGGAAGGAGGGGCTAGCAAATAGACCCCCCACTTCCAGGGTCCACCTGTCAGTCAGTCAACAACCATTAAGAAGCCCTTTGGAGGCTAATGCCTATTTCAGCCACTCTTGTCTTTAACTACCAACTCTCTCATATTATTTCCTGATTGTCTCAGATTGCCTTTCTCTCTGATTTGGTCATTCATTCAACAGATGTAATGAACTAGAGAGGCAATCCAGAACTATAAAGAACACTGGTTCTAGAGTCATAATTTCTGGGTTTGAACCTCAGCCCTTACACTTACTAGTTCTGTGATCTTGGGAAAATTAAACCTCAGTACCTTGTCTATGATCTGGGAATAACAAATACTCATGGACTTATTCCAGAAACCAGTGATTTAAATATGTCACTTGCTTAGGAGGCCTTCTGGTACATAGCCCTATAGATACTATTTAAATATCATTATTGTGAGGTGAAAACAAGGTGCTAGACTCCAGAGGTAAACAGTGACCTGCCCTCATGGAGCTTGCATTTTAGTGGGAGCTGTGCCAGTGGAAGAAAGAAGTACAGGGGCTTGGAGAGATGTGGGGGGGTGGTCACTGGAGCTAGACTGAGGTGTCAGTGAGGCCCCCTCTGGCATGGTAGCATACTGAGTTCCAAAGGGTGGGTGGGTGTTGGCTGGGCAAACATTTGGGGGAGTAGGACCAGCATGTGGGACCTAAGGTGGGGAGGAGTATGGGTCTCTAAGGAGCAGAAAGGCTTATACTAATAATTCACAGAAGTCCTCAGAGTGCAGGACAGAGAGAGCAGGTGGTGAAGGACCTTAGGGAGTCAGGAGTCAGAAGGGCTGATGTGATCCCTGTAAAAGCAGACACATCACTAAAGGCACGAGCTGTGAAAAAAAGACTTGAACACTGGACTTCGTTACAACTAAAAACTGCTGCTCTATGAAAGACAATGTCAAGAGAATGAGAAGACAAACCACAGACTGGGAGAAAATCTTTGAAAAAAGACATGTCTGGTAAAGTGGTGCTATCCAAAATATACAAAGAATTCTTGAAGTTCAACAATAAGAAAATTAACAATCTGATTTAAAAATGGTCAAAAGATCTGAGCAGATATCTCATGGAAGAAGATATATAAATGACCAGTAAGCACATGAAAAGATTCTCTTCATCATATGTCACCAGGCAATTGCAAATTTAAACAGCAAGATGTCACTACCCACCTATTAGAACGGTGAAGCTTGAACGGTGGAAACCCACAGCACGGACTGCGCCAAATGCTGGTGAGGGCGTGGAGCAGCAGTAATGCTCATTCCTCGCAAGTGGGAAGACAAATGGTGCAGCTGCTTTGGAAAGCAGTTTGGAAGTTCCTTACAGTATTAAACATACTCTTATTTACCCAAAGGAGTAACCCTTACACCCACACAAAAATCTGCACACAGATGTTTAGAGTTTTATTCATCATTGCCTAACTTGGAAGCAAAGAAGGTATCTTTCTATAGGAAATGGATAAATTGGTTCATCCAGACATTGGAAAATTATTCAGTGTTAAAAATAAATGAGCTGGTGTGCTCTGGTGGAGTAGTAGTTAGGGCTTCCACCGCCAAAGGAGCACAGCCCACATAGAATCCAAGGACCCGGGTTTGCATCCTGGGTCCAGGGGGTACAACTAGTGAAAACAATGAATTCTAATAAAATAAAGTAAAATCAACACGTTTCTTCCTCCTCCCTCTTCCTGTCTGTTGGCTTACTTGCCTTCATTCCTGCCTGTAGTTTTCCTTTTAAAAAATAAATTAATAAACAAATGAGTTTTCAAATAACGAAACTATGTAGAGAAAACAGAAAGGGATAATACTAAATGAAGGAAGCCAATCTGAAAAGGCTGCATGCTCCACAGAAGATATATAGAAGACCAACAGGCACAGGAAAGTATATTTATCATTTCTAATTACTAAGGAACTAAAAATCATATTCTGTGCCTTAGTTACTAAAGTCACTGGGTGGTGCAGGGTGGGACTGGGAAATGCAAATCAAAACAACCATGAAGTATCCTCTGAAACCTGTGAGAAGGGTTATTACTAAAAGAATGGACATAACAAGTGTTGGTGAGGAAGCAGAGAAAAAGCAACCCTGCTGCACTGTCGTGGGATGCAGATTGGTGCAACCATGGTGGAAAGCAGTACAGAGATTCCTCGAAAAATTAAAAATAGAAATTTCATATGAATGTGTTATACCCTTCTTGGAATTTACCAAAAAAACACAGAAACATTAATTTGAAGTAATAGATGCACCCCAAGTTGACTGCATTTTTTATAACAGGCAAGAATTGAAAAGAACCTGTGTGCCCACTGACAGATGAGTGAAAAAGCTGCATGCAGAATGATGCCACTACTGACCTTCTGGAAAAGGTAATTATGGAGAATGAAAGATCAGTGACTGCCAGCGGGTAGAGAGTGGGACATAAGAATAGGCAGAACACAGAGGATTTTTAGGGCAGTGGAACTATTTTATTTGATACTCTC
>RJWH01001792.1:177646-313033 GCA_004363575.1 Solenodon paradoxus | reverse complement strand
ACCTGCTCTCCAGTCTCACCTGCGGCCCCGCCCCCACCTGTGCCCCAGGCCCCACTGCAGGTCAGTCAGAGCCTTCCCAGTCCCGCCTCCCTTTGCTTGTGACATGTCTGTGTCTCTGCTAGAACTTGCATGTGGACCTAGAGGCTTTTTGGAGCCACATTTGCTTAGAGGTGGAGAGGAAAAGTGAAGTGTTTGGGGGTGGTTATGCGTCACTTCTGTTTTGGTTTTCAGAAACCCCATTTCTACTGTGCTTTTTTCAGTAAGTAGTAAAAGGTTTTTTGAAATAACGAGAAGAAACACATGCCTGGAGAGAGGTTTCGCAGCAGGCTCGTCTGGAGGTGGAGAGTCTGAAGCCACCCGCTCACTGGCCTGTTCCTGGAGGCACGGGCAGCGCAGGATCGCAGGTTCTGGAGGCCGTGGCGGGAGGAGCCACGATGTCGGCTTAGGGCGGGTGTGCAGCCTCCAAGGGCCTTTGCCTCCTGCGTTTCGAGAAAATGCTGCCAAGTGCCCAGTGAGGGGTGGCTTGACCTCCCTTCCAGCTGTAGCGAGCAGTCCAGGTGCCTGTGTGCAGCTCTGTGCTGCCCCTCTGGGGGGCGCTCTCTTCAGGTGACAGGTCCTGCTGGGCGGCCTGTCCTCCCAGCTGGCAGAGGAGAAGCGGACTCACCTTGGCTTTCCGGGGGCTCTCCAGTGACCGCTGCGTGCCACCTCGGGGCACAGGCACCTGGTCTCTGCCTGGACGCTCCGTGGCACCAGGCTGAGCCCGGCGTCAGAGGTTTGGGCATCAGGGTGGTTTAGAAACAGGCTGCAACCGGAGCGAAAAGACGGCATCTAGAACTTGTTTCTCTGTCGCGAAAGTGGCAGTGCCCACGGAACCACTGCACGTGGCGGGCGCTGCATGTGCTTAGCCCGCCTCACTCCATCTCTGGGCTGCCCGAGGCCAGCGCACGCCTCCCGTCGGTCCGCTCGGGGAGACGAGGCTCTGCCACGTGGCTCTCATAGCTGTTGCGTGGCAGAGCCAGGATTCCAGATCTTTCTGACTATTCCCATTCTCACACAGCAAGCACGTGGAAAGGCGGCTTTATGTCAGGGCGCCACCATCGTTCCCAGCCCCTGGGACGAGCGCATTTTGGCATCTGCTCTTCGCCCTCGCTCCTCTGCAGATGGGATGGCGAGGGTAACGGGGTCATGGCGGCTGGAATGTGAGTCGCCCTTGGGTGTCAGACGGGCAGCCTGGGTGGTTCCCGGACACGGCTCGCTCAGCTGTGAGATCTCGGACACTGTCCTCAGTGACCTGTGAGCCAAGGCCGCTGGTGTGCAGAGGGGTGGGCAGAAGAGTGTGACGCTGTGTCCAGGGAGGAACTCGCTGATGCCTGGAGGCTGGGGCGGGCGGCGGGGAGGGGCTGTCCTCAGGATGTGATGACAAGACCTTGAAAGCTGGCCTCTGCCCCAGGCCGCAGGTCAGCGTGGAGAAGAGACTATGCACAACAGCCCTGGAGAGCAGGCTGTGACTTCCTGTAGCTCCCAGCAAGGGCGGTGCAGGTCCGGCCCTCCAAGCGGACTTCAGAGGCCACACTGCCCTCTCACAGCCGACCGATGACTTGTTATCCCCAAATACTAACTGTGCCCCAGACTTTGTCATGAGATTCCCTGTCATCTTCCAAAGGAAACCTGCCAGCTTCTGTGGAAACACCTTGGTGTAGAGGTCATTGACGCCTGACAAGGCGAAGGACAGGGCAGCTGCCCTGGTGCCTGTGCCCTGGAGGGGTGCCTCTCTGGGCAGATCGATGGCCGTTGGGAGGCCCTGCCTACCTCTCCCATGAGCACTGGGGAGGAGACCCCTCAGGCCCTGGCCGTGTCTTATGCAGATTCATGGAGGCCAGGCAGGTCCTTGTATGAGGCCAGGGGGCCGTCACCTACAGGAGAGTCTCATCTACAACACAGGGACCTTTCAAGATAGTTATTTTTTCAGGGTGTTAAACACAGAAGTTGAAATTTATGTTTTTTCGTGGAGGCTAGTGGGTTTCAAGCCTTCCTTTTTATTTTTTTTAAATAGCAGCATCCTTGCTGTAACAAAATCATGCCGCGGGACCTTTGTGGTGGAACAGTCCCGGCTGCCGCGGCCACCATAAGTGGACCCGCGGGCTCCCTCACTTCAGGAGCTGAGTGGGAGCCCCATCTTCTAGAAGTCCTGGCCCACAGAGTTTGCAGGGCCTCTGAGGGAAGCGTGGCTCTCCGCCTGAGTGCGTCTGTTCCAGGGCCCGCGTTTCGGCAGCTGATGGGCCGCAGCCAAGCGGACGCAGAGCTGTGGGCGCGAGTGGAGAGGTTTGAGGCCAGCCGGGCCCGAGGCCCAACCCCGCACCTGGGACAAGTCGTGGGCCCTCTCTCGGGGTTGGTTTCCTACCCAGGAAGTAAGAACCCTGGCCTGCCCCCTCCAGGGTTACTGTGAGAGTTGGAGGACACAGTCACGGGGACTGCGCAGGGGCCTGCCTCTTAATTGTATTTGGTGCGTGTTTCAGGCAGGGAGACAGTGTTTATCCTGCTGGTATGAGCCCTGCGTTTGGGCTCTCAGGTGCGCACTACTGAGAACTAAACTAGGGAGGATGGCCCCAGTGTTGTCACCGCCAGAGCCCGCCTGGCCACAGTCCTGCAGCTCGGACGTCGGCCGTCCTCGGGTAGGCTCGGGTGGCGTGCGGCCAGCGGACGGCACTGTTTTCAGGTGGCCCTTGGGAAGGTGGCTGGGCCCGACCTCGGAGGACCGTGTCATCAGTGAGCCGAGCACAGTCATTGTTTTAGGGTGGAAGCCATTGGGCTCCTCGTGTGTGGGAGATGACGATGACTTCATCGCTGTCCTGGACACTCCAGGGCTGCTTGAGTGGACAGCTTTGCATTCGTGGGGCCTGTTTTCTCTGTGATAGTACAGCGCACGTTCTGTAGAAGACCTAGCCAAGTAGCCATCTCTCTCCTGCCCACTCAGTCACCGCGTCTTTATTGCTCTCTGTGCACACCTGTGTGGCACCCGTCCCTCGCTGAGTGCCCACGGAGTGGCAGAGGGTGCGCAGCTCTTCGCAGACCCCTCCGGTGGGCTTTCTGCCCCCACTTCACCGACAGAGAATTGGGAGATGAGGCAAGTCGAGTGGTTTGACCTCGACGGCACAGGGAACCGTCAGGCTTGGGCGCCGCCCGTCTGGTTCCACAGTGCGCGCTCTTTCCGGTGCACCGCGCGGCATGGACGCTTTCCGTGCCGCCGTCTGCACCGGCGGCCAGCAGCAGTCCCCACTCAGTCAGCGTTGCTGCTGTGCCACTTGGGGGCCAGGCGACATTCCTGTGTGGTGTGCCAGACCCCTCGTCCCGTTTCCAAATGTTGGATATTTATTTGGACATTTAGATTTTTATTTTATTGTTAATTTTACCATCGCTGTTGTGAATCAGTACTGTTTATCTCTATGAGAAGATGTCGTTGGAATTTCAGATCCTATTTTTGGCACA
Source organism: Solenodon paradoxus (assembly GCA_004363575.1). Taxonomy (NCBI): domain Eukaryota; kingdom Metazoa; phylum Chordata; class Mammalia; order Eulipotyphla; family Solenodontidae; genus Solenodon; species Solenodon paradoxus. Next base: position 309,547 of record RJWH01001792.1, on the reverse strand, counting down.
CGTTCCCAGGAGTGGGATTACAAAGTCACAAGGTATTCGCGTTTCTAAATCTCTGCTACCAGCTATCAAATTGCTTCGCAGAGAGGTGGCTCCCGATGGTGCTCTGCAGCGGTGCCGGAGCCCCTCCCGCCACGGCGTCCCTGCTACTGTGTGACCCGGTGCCCGCGCCGAGCTGAAGGGTGATGGTGTTTGACCGGAAGGCACCGACCTGGAGCTAAAGTGCACCATTTCACTTCTTTTGTTTAATGAGAGAAGAAAAGAATGCGTTTCTGTTTTTGCATCAACTTTTTTTCTAGTTAAAAAATTAATTTGAATGTCAGGCTGGAAAAATACGAAGTTAATAACAGTTTGTCAAGGACTGGGCTGCTCAAAGTGGTCTTTTTAAATTTGGTAATTTATAATATTTAGCTTCTTAACCTCTCTTTTGTGTGTGTTACCACCTTAATGTTAATTAGGTTATTAAAATGCATTAAATATCAAGACACGGTGACACTTCCCTCTTTCTCTGGCGGCCTTTACGACTCATGGATTGGAAGGCCGCCCACCCGCCTGTGTGTGGGCCTTGTGGTGCGGCCCTCCCGCCGCGGGGTAGCCTCACGCACTCTGCCATCCCTTCACCCACCTAGATCCTGGCCTCCCTGACTGCTTAGAAAACGTCGCTGTGGGCCGGCCACCAGAAGACGTGACTTTCCTGTAGCTGGTAAGACTCCAGCTTCAGATGAGGAAGACGGGTCACAAACTGGTCCTGCTCTCCTCCCCGGGGGCACCCTGCCCTGGTCACGTGGCCGCAGTCTCTGTCAGGTTGTTGGAGCTGGTCGTGTGCTGCCAAGAAGGGACCTGAGCCGTTGGGTGAGCCGTGTCCCCTGGGAGGCTGAGCTCATGCGGAGGTCTGCTCATGCCCCGTGCCTGCCATGTCACACCGTGGAGCCTCCTCTCAGCCAGGCCTCGGGGTGAGGCAGACATGCCTCAGAGGATGGCATCTTGTCCAGCCTGCTGTGATATTATTCTTCTTTAAAAATATGTATGGAGGAAGCTGTGCTTTACAGCATAATGTAAATGTAAAACCCATATGTGCAGGTTCCCCGTCCCTCAGACACATGGGGACACACCTGGCCCTCCACCAGATTTCCAGACGTGCCCCCACTGTCCCATCCCGTTGCTACTTGTTCCGCCTCACCTCTACCGGGGACCTCAGTCCTGTGCTCTGTTGTCCAAGGGTTGGCTTTGTTTTGTCTGTTCCTTTGCTTTGCATCTTTATCCTCCATATGTGAGTGAGCCCATCGGGGATCTGCCTTTCTGCTTCTGACTTGTATCACTGGGCATTTCCCTTCTGGTGCCATCCGTGCTGTTGCAGATGTCAGGATTTCTCTTTCCAGGCTGAGCCGTGTGCCGTGGTACGCACACGCCACGTCTCTTCGTCCGTCATTGACGTGGGCGCTGGCGGTCTCCCGTCCCGGCTGTAAATCATGCTGCAGTTAACACGCGCGTGCAGAGATCCTGGAGAATTCGTGTTTTTGTGTTTTTGGGTAAACACCCAGAAGTCGGATGACAGAATCAAGTGGGATTTCCACTCTCCACTCTGCGACACTCCACGGGGCTGCACAGTCTTCGTTCCTACCCAGCGTGGATGGTCCCCGTCTGCATCCTCACCTGCTCTGTGGTTTCCAGTCGTTAGATTATAGCCAGTATCCCAGGTGTGAGGTGATGTCTCATTATTTTGATTCTAAGGATAGTCTCATTACCTGTCCATTTGGGACTCTGTGGTGGATAAAGTCCCATTTTTAGAGACTTGTTGCCATTAGATTTCAACAGCAGCCTGAGCCCACGTAGTAAGTCAGACTTGACAAGGAGCTGCCCACGTGTGTCTGGGTGTGACGAATCTCGTGGGGGGATCGAAGGTGCGTTTTGAAAGCATCGGTTTTATCTTGACCGTGGAGCAGATCGCTGAGCCCAGCGGGCAGGAGGGCATAGGTTGGGTTGGGGGCTGGGGCGCGGCTCTGAGGAGCATGGGGACAGCGGGCTGAGGCAGCATTTGAGGGAGCGTCTACTCAGAACGCGGTGCGTGAAGGTGAGACCGCGGGCCAGTGAGGGCAGCGTGCTGTGGGCAGGGCCACCACGAGTGCGGGCAGCAGGGAGCGCGCCTTGGGAGCGTCTGCGCAGCGCTGTCAGGAGCTGGCCCCGCCTCGCCCTGCTGGAGGACACTCAGCACCGCACTGCGTGTGTGTGCAGTGGTGAGAGCAGTGACGGCCACCTCTGCACCACACAGCTGTCACACAGGCACGGGGACAGACCTCGCAGGATGGCCGAGGCCGCTGGACTGGCCATCAGTTTGCAGCAGCTGAGCACGTCCGCCACCTGCTGTGATTCGCGCTGCCGTCTCCACCGTGGTCGAGGAAGTGGGCGCACAACAGGTGACTCTCCAGCTCCAGTTGTTCAGTCGAGCGACGGGGTTAGAATGCTGCGCCGGGCTCCCGAGGGCTTCTGCTTCCACAGGCGAGCCGCTCGCAGTGGAACTGCGGCCAGGGAGGGCCCGGCCTCCTCCTGGGAAGGGTGGGCATGGAAATTGACGACGCCGTGGCAGCTTCCTGCCAGTGCACGACGTGGGCACTTAGCCAGGGGGCTGATGATGCTGCCGGGAGCCGTGGTGAAGGCGTCCGTGGGTTCCGGTGTCGACTGTTGTGTCCCCGAGTCTCACGTCTTGTCTGGGCTGCGCTCACCTCACAGGCAGCTGTGACCGTGGAGACAGCTGCGAGGGCTCCGCGAGCGTGGACACTGCGGGGCTGGCGTGCGTCTCGCACAGAAGGTGGACAGCCCGCACCGCCTGCCCCGTCCTGTCCTCGTGCACTTTGGTGGGGAAGATGGTGACGGCTCCGCTGTCCTCCGGAAATCACCACATGCAGAGACGTTCAGTCTCCACTGTGGTCTTCACCAGCGGGTGCGTCTCCCGTGACCCTCCTGGCGCTCACGGTCCGGGACACCTCTGTCTCCAGAAGGCTCGCTCGTCCCTCCTCCGTCTGGCCCCCAGTTAGAGACCCTTCATCCGGGTTTCCATCATTGTCTCAGGACTCCGCTCCTGGGATCACGGGGAAGCTCGCCTGACCTGGTTTCTGTTGCTGAGTGAAATGTACCCGAGATCCGTCCCTGTTGTGTTGGTCCTTCTTTTCATGCGCCTGACTTACTACCGGAGAGACCCAGGCACAGGCGCGTGTTGGCGGGTGAGAGCGCACATGTGCGCACGTCCCAGGCGGCTGTGCCATCCTGCACGTCACCAGCGGGTGGCGACGGCTGGTGGCTCTGCTGCCCGCGCTCTGACGTGCTGGTCAGCGGTTCAAGTTGCTGTGTGGCTCGACGCGTGTCCCCGAGGGTGGAACGCCACACCCCTTCCCGTGGGCCGGGCACACGGGTGCCTCCTGCTTCTCTCCTGCTGCTGAGCTCGAGGCCATTGACATGCTTGCTGTAACCTGTCACCAGCATGTGGTTTACAGATGGGACCTCCCTTCTGCTGCTTGATGTTTTCATTTTCTTAACAGTGTCGCCTAAAGAGCAGAAGTTCTACATTTTGGTGGAGTCTAGTTTATCATCTTTTCCCTTATATGAAGCAGGCTTTTGGTGTTCTAGTTAATGAACGTTTGCCTAATCCAAGGTAACAAATAATCTTTGCTTTCTCCCCAGACTTATAGCGGATCGTCTCACAGTAGGGTGGTGCTTCACTTCCACTCTGTTTGTCCACATGAGGCAAGGAGTGAGGACTGTGTGAGCGCGTGTGCGCGTGAGTGAGCGTGCCTGTGCATGTGTGTGCGCGCGTGAGTGTGTGAGCGTGCCTGTGCGCACGTGTGTGCACGTGTGCACGCACACGCGTGCACACGTGAGTGTGCGCGTGCATACGTAGCTGTCCCGAGTGCAGGCACATTGGATGGACCAGTCTTTCCGGACGGCCTGGCCTCGCTCTGCACGGCGGCGCCGTCTGCGTGAGGCCAGGGACGGGCGTGTCTGGCTCCAGGACCACAGCGTCTTGACCGCAGCACGTACGGGAGACGTGAACACCAGGCGGCGGCGCCTGTCCACTTTCTTCTTCGTCAGGACGTCTGCTGCCCGATTCCTTTACCGTCCCCGGCTTCTCGAATCAGTGCTGAGTCCCGTGGGTGCCCGCTGCACTGTGGCTGGGGTCGCGTGAGTGTGCAGTTGGGTTTGGAGCACGGACGGCGTCATGACACTCAGCCTTTCAGTGAGCACGAAACTTACCTCCACGGGTCTAGGCCTTTGATGTAGCTCGTCAGTGTTTCGCAGTCTTAACCACAGATCCTTGCATCTAATTTAAAAAATACATGTATGACTAGTTTATGGTCTTGGTGCTGCTGTGAATTGTGAATGGAGACTTTTTTTTCTTTTCAATATATACGCTTCTGTTTTCGAATTTCTCCTGGTCACGCCTCAGTACAGTTGCAGTAGAGCGGTGAGCGCGTGCGTCCTCGCCCGACTCTTGGTCTGGGCAGCAGGCAGACGCCCACAGGTCAGCACCCGTTTCCGGGTCGAGGAAGTGCCCTTCTATGCCCCGTGTACTGAGAATATTTTTTAGGAGCGAATGCTGAATTTTATCAAATGCTTTTTCTGCATTACTGAGAGGATCAGGTAGAGTTTCTTCAACGTGGTGAATTATTTCAATTAATTAACAATTTTGAGCCAGCCTTACTTTTCCAGGATAATCCTCGGACATGATGTATTATCCTTACCTCTCTCTCTAGCCACCTTTACCATCTATCGGTTTATGATGGGTGTTTGTAAATTGGATTGCTTAATCCAGTTTGATAACATTTTGTGGGGGACTTTTGCGACTCAGTAGAAGAGTAATAGTATTGGCTGTGATTCCATGTCGTGAGGTGTCTTTACTGGGACCTTGTTGTGAGGACAGCCCCTGCATCATGAAATGAGTCGGAAAGGACGCTCTGTTTCCCTGAAGCTCGGCTCTGATGAGGATGTCGTGTGTCGTGGATTATGTGATGGTTCCGCTGATCGGTAGAACGAGAGCAGCGGCGCACCTGACGCGTTCCTTGTTTTTCAGTGTTTGGTAGGGTGGATCTGTTTTGTCAGTACTTGTTTAGTGCTTCTAAGAGATCTTTTGCTACTGTCAGTTGTCAAGATATTTTCCTGCTTTTTCTGACAAGCGCTGTAGCTTTTCCGTTGCATTCAGGTCCAGGATCCGTGTTGAACTGCCTTTGTGCACTTGTGGAGAAGGGTTCACGTTTCTGTCCTCGTGATTCCCCAGCGGTTCCCCCCCGCTGATGGAAAGGGTCCCCCTAACCACTTTCACCGTCCCAGGTTGGAGCCTGGCTCTGTCCTCTACAGCGTCATAGCTCAGGAAGGTCTCGCTCTACCCTGAGCCTCGGTTTCTTCCTGTGTCAGTGGGCACAGTGCGTGTTGCCTTCAGGCTGGTGATGAGGGCTCACCTGCAGAGCGTGCCATGCTGGGCGGCGCTGGCCTGCATGGCCGTGCGTGGCGAGACGTGGCCTCGTGTGCTGGGGGCCCCTGCTCTCCTCCGAGGCCTGCACTCGCCCCTCTGCCCCTCCACGCTGCCCGGGAGGCACGAGCCTCTAGGTCAGGCACCGCGGCAGCCTGGACATGGCCCCTTGAGCCCTCGGTGCTTCCCGGCCCTTCCTGGCTCTGACCACGTCTGACCCAGCTTTGAAATACTGGGATGGCCGCTCTCCCCAGAGAATCAGAGTAAGAGCCCACCCCTCCCTCTGGGACCCTCCTGTCGGTCACCCAGCGGCGCACCTGTGTGTTTGCAGACATGACGCGACTGCTTCTGTTGCCAGTGTAAATTGTTACAGCCCTCTGTGTTGCAATGACGTTTCTAAATAATTCAGAAGCAGGAAGATCTGCAGGACGATGTGTTTCTAACTTCGTACATGGGGTCAGCAGGTGTGAGAACAGCTTGGGTGCCCATCAGCGGGGAACATATTCGGTGGCTCACGGTTCTGTTTGGCAGTGACATGATGCATGTAAAGCGATCTGCATCCCCTGCGATCACCGTCTATAAACTGTGCATGTGGACCTGGGCAGAGGGGCCACAGTCAAGCTCCAGGAGCCCATGCCAGACCCTTTGCTGGGTCGGGGCGCCCCCATGCCCACCAGGGGCTCCCCCACCACCTCAGTGTCTGCGGGAGTGGCCCGTGCCTTGCAGTGGTACCTCGTGTTAGTCGCCCAGGGGCGGGGCCGTGAGCCCGGGTGCCCAGGACTGGCTGGAGCCTGGCCTGCCCACCTCCGCCGCACTGGGCTGGGGGTGCACCATTAGCTTCTCCGGAGCTCGCTGGAAAAGCTACAGCACTCGTCAGAAACAGCAGGAAAATATCTTACAACCGACGGTAGTTAAAAGATCTCTGAGAAGCGCAAAACAAGTACTGATAAAATGAGCATGTTGATAAAACAGACCGCACTGGGCCGGGGGTGGACTGGTGCCTGCATCTTTTCTTCTTCGTGTTCCCTGATCCGTTGTTAGGACTCCCTTCTTAGAGAGTCTGTGACCACCGTGACTCCCGGGGTCTCTCCCACGGGCGCCCCGTGTCCGGAGCTCCGGAGGTGCGCGCCGCGCTCTGTGCCGGGTTCGGCTCAACCCAGAAAGTAGATTTTAGCATCATTTTAAAATCTTGTTTTACTTCTAGTGGTTTTTATCCTCCATATATTGTGAATGCAAAGGAAATTCAAGGGTGAATGACTTAATGTAGAAACGCAGATTAAATAATCATATTCGCCTCGACAATGGAAGGTTAATGCATAATTCAGTTAATGCCGCTGATGTAATTTATTAGGCAGCGCTCGACTGCCGAGCCCGGTGGAGGCGTCAGGAACGAGCATCGAGTTAAGTGTCCGGAGCCTGTTGTTGGGGGTAAACTAATTAGGCTTTGATTGCTGCCTGCACAATACAAATGGATGAATTAGCTATTTTGATTTACGAATTTCCTCTTGCAGGTGATTACCGGTCTCCTCTTATCCACCGGCTTGCCTTTATTAGGAGGTCAGCCGAGTTTAAATTGCTCTTTGGCGTGAGGAATACGGATGATGGAAATGTCTTTGAAAGTGAAAAGTATTTCATTCGTAACGAGGCAGAAGCCCCCAGTGAAATCTCCTGCAGCTGTAAGAGTTGTCCCTGGGCACCCGCTCAACAGTCTCTGCCACCGTGTGGGTGACCACAGCGTCTTTTTCAGCCCCCCCAGGGCTGGGACTGGTCCCGGTCCCGGTCCCTTCTGGTCGCACTGGGCCTCGGACCTCAGGCCGCTGGCCCACAGCCAGCAGAGTGCTGCACCCGGGCCTTCCCGCGGGCACTTCCCTGCAGTAAGCACCACCTGCCTGTTCCTGTCCCCTTAGGTGACTCTGATGCCATTTTCCACGATGCCTTCCCTGCTTTCCCAGACAGCACCATTCCGTTACTGTGGCCACGGACAGCACTGGCCACGAACGGTGAGCCTGTCCTGGCCCTTGCTCAAGGGGAGCTCTGTCATGTAGGAGGCTGGCAGCCCCCAAACTGGACGGCACAGTGATTGAGGCAGGGCCAGGCTCAAAGGCAGCACGGGCAAGCAGAAGGGGGTAAGGGCACGTACAAACAGACGCACGTTCTCTTTGCTGGCAAGAAGGCTCTCCTGTGTGTGCCCACACATCTGATGTCCTGCGCGCCTGGCACCCCCGGAGAGGGAGCACACACCTCACGTAACATCCCGTGGTCCTCTCGACCTTGTCCAGTGTCTGGTGCAGAGCACTGGCCCCACAGGATGTCTCGTCAGGGTCACAGTCCCCTCTCATCTGGGACACCTCTGCAGTCTTTCACCGTCTGGACATTTTGAGGTGCGCTGGCCAGATCGTTTAGGATGCCCCCAGTTTGGGTTTGCCTGGTCGCTCTGGGGACTCCACAGGCTGTGCCCTTTGGGCAGGCGTGACTGAGAGACGTGCGCCCTTCCCGGAGAGCATGCCCGCCCCGTGGGGCCTCTGCCTCGTCCTGTCCTGGCGGCTCTGACCACCTGGCGGAGGGTGTCTGTCACATCTCTGTGCTCAGAGCTGCGCGTCCTCGTTGGTGGCAAGAGGCCTTCGAGACTAACCTGCCGCTCCTCTTCCTGTGGCTGTGGCTCTCCCTCGGCCTCTGCCCGACTCTCCCTGAGTGCTGCCCACTTTTCTGGGCTGCACCTCAGGTGACAGCGGGTGGGTGCTGAGGAACACTGTCAGGTGCTGTCTGTGAGTGTCACAGGGCGCAGTCACACAGCCCAGATGCTGTAGCTGCGTCACACCTGGTCGCCACACCTGCTGCAGCTGCGTCACACCTGGTCATCACAGCTGGTGTCCCACCTGGTCGCCACACCTGCTGCAGCTGCGTCACACCTGGTCATCACAGCTGGTGTCCCACCTGGTCGTCACACCTGCTGCTTCACACCTGGTCATCACAGCTGGTGTCCCACCTGGTCGTCACACCTGCTGCTTCACACCTGGTCATCACAGCTGGTGTCCCACCTGGTTGTCACACCTAGTGTCACCTGGTGTCACACCATGTGCATCATACATGGTGTCACACCTGACGTATCACATCTAGTGTCACCTGGTGTCACACAGTGTCACACCTGGTGTATTTGGGCTGTGCTGCCTTGCTGATGGGAGCGCCGTGTCGTGATGCCTAACTTATTTCCATCTACGTCATTGAGGGGACTCTCCTGTAGGAAAGAGCGTCCCTTCTCCCCCACCGGCTCTCATTGCAGCCCCACGGGGCCGTGCTGAGCGAGGTCCAGCACGGCCGCTGCCGAGGTTGCTGTTCACACGCTCCCGTGGCCTCTGTGCGCACTGGCTTGGAAGAGGCCTCCCTCGTCCGAGAGATCTTAGGCCCGTGCGGGAGGAGCGCCAGTGTGCGCTCTGCCTGGAGTGGCGTCGGCCACGTGGAGCTGGAGCGCAGTCCCCGACCCTGCGCCGTCCTCCTGCGCCACCCTTGGGCCCGTCACCCCGGCCACGCCAGCTTCTTCCCCCTGGAACCTGGGTGCTGAGAGCAGCTGCCCCTCCGGGCGCTCCTCTTCCGCATCTGCTGCCCTGATGGAAGCACGGAGAGACCCAGGGCGTTTGGGTGGCAGCGCACTTGCATCCACGCTGTGTCCATACAAAATTGAGACTGTCTGGTGACTGGCAGCATGTTGAAACGTGGGCTGGTCTATCAGATTCCCTCTGCTGTGCTTGCCCCGAGTTTCTCAGGACCCAATGCACCCATCACCTGCAGGAGGGCGGCCGTCCTTTGTCTTTACTTGACCGCTGTCCTTTTTGGGCCCCTTAGCCTACACCCTGGGGAATAGAGCTCCCCATTCCTGAGAATACACTGTTCTGTGTTCATAAAGGCAAACAAAACAAAATAAAATAAGCCACCTTTCCCATTTGGGTGTGATGGAGCGGGAGCCCTGGGTCCGTGGACATAGCAGGAGCAGGGCAGGGGCATTCGCTCCTCGAGGTCAGAATCCGGACTCTCCTTGCCGAAGTGTTCCGAGCCTCACGCAGCAGTGTGGACTCTGGGCCCAGGGCTGAGTCAGGTTTGTCTGGGCCTGGCCTTGTCCGGAACCAGTTGCCTGGCTCTGGGGAAGCCACTCATTAGGGCCCAATTTGCAGATCTGTGCCATGGGTGTTGGATGCTTGGTGACAGCCCTCTCAGCGGACATTAAATGAGGCGATGACTCTGTAATCTCAGGGTGCTGATGGGACATGACCACTCTCTAACGAGATTTGTGGCTCTGCCATTCCTCTACCTGCCTCTCCACTGTCCTCTTTGGGTAAACTTCCCTGGAATGCCCAGTGTGTCCCAGGCACGGGACTATAAAGATCGGTGACGCCCATGCCTGCCGTCAGAGGCAGGATGAGTCCAGCAGATTCTCAAATGCTCAGGACCCAGCAGGAGCTTCTAACAGCGGCACGTGGGCCCGGACGCCCGCGTGTCTGTCCTGCATCGCAGGCTCCGCCTTCAGGGCCTCAGTCCCTCCTCTGCAGATGAGCCTCTGCCCCAGCTGCAGAGGGCGGGCCTGGCACCCTGCGGAGCTGACCGTGGCCCAGGCTGTACGGGTGGGCAGGGGCATGCAGCTTGTCCCTGAGGCATCTGGAGAGCTGAGGGCTGCTCCAGGGCACGAAGGTGCATCCTGCCATGTCCAGATGAGAGGTTAGGTGTCAGGTAAGAGCCCCAAGCTTGGCATTTTCACCGAGTTCTTTGACAGTCTAAAGAGATTGCTTGGAGGGCCTGAGGGGAAGGACATCCCTTCATTAGAGGGGAGTCGTGGTGACTGTTGGCCATGTTGCCACAGCGCCCTTGAGTCAGGGCAGGGTGTTACGGACAAGCGCACAGAGGGGTGCTGCGCACGGCGGGCGCGAGAGCAGCCTGTGTGCACGCAGCCTTAGCACGAGGAAAGACGTCTGTCTCTGGGTGCGTGTGTGTGTGCCAGAAGAGCAGTGTGACCCTGGGAACACACCCGTGTCCTTGTGGCTGCTGGCCGGACGCCCACGTGGCGGTGTGGGTCCTGGGCCTCGTTTCGGAGCCAGCCCACGTGGCGGAGGAGCAGGGAAACCTTGTTTCCTGGATAGAGGAGCGGGAGCGCGCGGTCGTGAGAGTGCCGAGCGGGCTGGGCCCTGCTGGGGTCCCCAGGGAGGGCGGCCTTCGGGTCATGTGAGCCCCATGTTTCATTTCAGAACCAAGCCCAGTTTTCTTTTCCTTGTGGTCACAGTTCCACGTTCTCCTGAGGGCAGCCAGTCCAGCTCCAGTAGCCACCGAGTCAGGCTGGGTCTTTCCATTTTCCTGGTGAAATGGAAAAATCTTGCTGCAGATCCTTTGCTCAGCATGAGGCCCAAGGGACGTGACTGCTGTGGCTCCGTGCCAGCTGGCCTGGCGGCAGCCCTGCTGGAGCTGCTGCTCTCACCCACTGGCCTTCATCTTCCGCACAGAAGCTGAGGGAACAGGGCTTGTTAAACACGAGGCCCTGCTTCCCCTGAGATTCCATGGGGCCCGCAGGCAGGCCCGCTTCATCCCTCACCGCGCCACCCAGAGTCAGGTGCTCAGAGATTCATCTGCCTGCTTTCCAGCCTGAGTGGCAGGGCTGCTTCTGACCTCAGGCCTCCGACTCCTCGTGTCCTTTCTCTTCCTCTCCGTGGCGCTGCTGCTGGGTGGCCAGGGACAAGGACTCGCACGCAGCGGCCAGTCTAGTGCCTGGCTAGCCATGTGGTGTTTGTCTGGGGGTGGAACTCTGTGCCCAGATACTATTGAGGCTCTGTGATGACTCATTGACTCTCACTAATCCGAACTCACCTCCAATTTAGTGTTTTCAACTTACACAGAACGTTGCTCCTTCATCATTTCGATTATGTAGCTATTCTTAGTCTTTGGAGTGAATCGTCTTAGGTGACTGTAATTAGAAATGAGTATTTAGTGCACAGGGAGAATTTTCTCTTATACAGCTGTGCATTAAAAAAATGAATGCTATCTGCAGGACCGTGAGGTTTCCATTAATGATAGACTTACGCTCCCAGAGCGGAGGAGGCTGCAATCCTCTGCCAGCCCTCAGTGTCAGCACTGAAGCACTCTCATTCACCTGCTGAGTCCTTCAGTGTCTGGGAGCCCCCATTGACCATGTGCTCTAAGCTCAGACACGGCCTGGGACACACACGCAGGCCTCACGTTGCCCCTTTCCTCCCTGGACAGCGGCTGCAGGCGTGCTCTGAGCATGCCAGAGGCTGCGACCCACAGCAGCGTCGCTGCACGGGCAGTCGGAGGCCATATGAAGGCAGCTTTCTTCCCTGCCGCTCGTCCTGTTTGCCAATACAGGTGTTTGGAAGGTCTCAGGATGGGAGTTGGTAGACTGGAAGAAACCCGGGTGCTGGGGTGCCGCACCCTCCCCAAGTCTCAGCTGCTCCGTTTCCCTCCTGGGCGGGAAGGTGGGTGTCTGTGGACAGACGGGAGGGGCGCCTCCGGAGCCCACAGCCTCAGATGTTACCTAGTCCAGATGAGACTTGTAACAGCTCGGCCGAGCTGCGGGACGTGTCTCTTTCGTTTGCAGAAGGCAGTTTTCTGGGGCAGGACAGCAGCGAAGGCCATGGGCTGGAAGAGTTGCTGAGTAGCTGAAAAGAGCAGTGGAAATAACCGAACGGGGCAGCTCTGGGCAAGGCAGGCGCTTCGCTGCAGTCCCGAGCCTGCTGCCTGCTGGCTGGTCTGGCTTTGACAAGTTGCCCACAGTCTCTCCGGGGTCTGTGCTTGTGAGGAGGAGGCCTGGCAGGAGAGCAGGGGCCTGCAGCTCGGCAGCAGGGGTCAGCGTCCAGCTGACTCCCTGTGGCCACGTGGCCTGGGGTGTCCGTGAACCCGGCGGAGCCCTGGACGCCTCCACCGAGAAAGGCCTGGTAGCCAGGCTGAGGTGTCCTCCAAAAGCCCCTGGGACTTCCTGGAGCATGTCTGTACTCAGAAAGGTGGCAGCGAAGTTTCTGAGTTTTCGGGGCCCTGACTGTAGAGCATCTCAGATGGGAGCGGGGCTGCGCAGGCCGCTCACACTCTTCCTTCTTTCTGTAGGGCGGGCACCTCTGGAAAGAGTCGCAGACTCGGTGCGACTCCCTGAAGTTCCTCCACAAGGAAAGTGTTGGCCTGACCGTAGAGTGGCCGCGCTGCCCTCCCGCCCGCCTGCGAAAGACAGCCCTGTACGGGGCGCGCCCGGACGGCCCTTCACATGCCCCGGGAAGGCCGGCCAGCGATGCCGCCTCTGCCCGATGGCCACCGCCTGCCTGCCCAGCCTGGCTGGCAGAGCTGTTTCTCGGGCGCCTTTGTGGGCAGGGAGGTGGGAGCCCGAGATGCCGCGGGTTGCGCTGCAGTTGTGTCCAGACTCCTTTTAATGCCCGGTTTCTGCAGCCCGAGTTGTTTAATTTTGACACGGGCGCAGCAGCGGAAGAGGCCACCTGTTCACCTCGCTGTGGCCAAACTGTCCTCGGGCTGCAGGTGGGGGCTCGTGGCCCCACGGGACGCTGCAGCGAGGACATGCACTGTGCGTCGTGCGCGCGCGTTCCCTGCGGACACGCCCTCGCCTGCCCTCCCACACCCGGATGAGGCCATCGTGGCTGCAGGGTTTTCCTGATGGCGGTGGATGCAGAGCGTGTGTGACACCCTGGCCAAGGGCGTGCTGGCCTCTCTGCTGCTGGGGCTGTCGTGGTGGCGGCTGTGGGCGCAGCCAGGTCCACGTCTGGAAATGGGCGACGAGGCAGCCCGCACCAGAGGCGCCTCGAGGAGACTCTCAACAGCAGCATCAGAGTCCTGTGCCTCCCTGCGGCTCCTCCGGGTTCGGTGTCGGCGGCGCTGCTTCTCCACGAGCACAGGTGTCCAGCGGGCGCGCCGCACGCAGGAAGTCAGTGGCAGTGGCGCATGTCCCACTCAGCTCAGGAGGGCCTGGACACTTGACCATTGACCTTGGTCGTGTCGTTGGAATAGGGACGCTGTTTTGAGAGGGCCACCAGGCTGCACTTTGGGAGCAGTGCGGGCGTGCTCTGTGGTCACGAGACCCGGTCGCCACGGCCAGTTTTAGCTGGGGACTTGGGTGGAGACCAGCACTGTGACAGTCTTGAGGGAGTGTTCTCACTTCCTGTGCTCATCCTCGCTTTGTGCACGGCTGTCAGCAGGAGGCGGCAGACACAGTGACACGGGTCTGCCTCAGGCGAGCTTCAGTCGTCTCTGGGCAGGGGAGACGCGACCGCATATTCAGACCAGCGTCGCTCCGTCTGCAGCTGCTGGGTCTGCTCCTGGACAGTGGACCTGGTTTTGCCTCGATCATGAGCACTTGTGTGTGATCTGCTGTCCCTTTAGACTTGCCCTGGGGGAATCAGACTGGGACGGGCGAACTGTGCAGCTGTCTGGTGACGAGACAGCAAGGACAATGTGAGGTCACAGGACACTGTCCACCTTTCCAGTCTCAGCAGACGCCTCACACAGCCCGCTCTGCGTGCTGCGACGTCTCCATCAGCCTCGGCGTGGCTGGCAGCCCAGAAGAGGGCCTGAGGGCCTCCCTGGCCACCTTCCCACACAAAACCCGGTGCCCGTGGCCCTTGGTCCGTTTCTCCAGTGCCCAGCCGCTTTCCGTTCCCTGTATGTGGTCTGCCTGTCTCCACTCGTCGCCGCTGCCACGCGCTTGCTGGCGGTGCCGCCATGTGTGCAGCACTGGCTAAGCGCAGGCCTGCTGCTGCTGCTCCGCCTGCCGTGGCCTGCAGCCTGCACGTGGCGGCATGGCGGCCTCACCCAGGCGGCGCGGCGAGCGGGGCGTGGAAGTGCCTCTGCAGGACGTCGGTCCAGACCCCCTTCAGATGGGAAAGTTCATGCCCAGGAGAGACGTGCCTTCTCTAGTGCTCACTCGGGCTTCCATGCACTGCTGCGTGGCCCTCGGGGTCTCTGTCGTGGGTCCCCGCCGCCCACCACCTCTGGTGGCTGCAGACTCTGCTCTGCAGGTTCCCGTGTGTGTGCGCGTCCTGGAATGTAACGCTCAGCTTTCTGCACAGGGGCTTCCGTGTGGCTGGGGTCTGGCACTTGTGGCTTTGGGGGCGACGCACCCAGGCTGAACGCGGCTCTCACTGGGCCCTGCGTGGCAGCTCCTGCTGAGAGGCCCCCAGGGTTGGGATGGGGTGTTCCAAGAGAGAGGAGCGGCGCTCAGGCCGGCGTGAGGCCAGCCAGCCCTGTCCTGCTGTGCGGCCCCGCCCGCCGTCTCGGGCCTTAGCCGATCAGCTCGGCGCTGCTGTGCGGCGGGCTGTGGGCTCTCCTGAGCACCTGGTTCCCTCGCGCCGGGCTTCCCGTCACGCAGCTTCTGAGGCCAGAGTGCTCTGATGCGACCAGGAACCGGTCGGGGCACCCGAGCGGGAGTCTCCCGTTGCAGGTGACGTTGAAGGCGCAGGAAGGCCGCGCTCTGTCTGGGGCGTCACTCGCAGGACCACGAGTGCGGCTTTGACATGACGCGTTACCTGAGTCCTTTCTGCAGCTCTGCTGCTGCAGCCACGTAGCGGGCGCGAGAAGGGCCGGCCTCGTGGAAAAGGCAGTTCTTGCGACATTAAATATGCTTTGTATTTCTACCCTGGGTACTCAGCCAAGAGAATACAAGCACAGGTCTCCCAAAACCTTGACAAGAATTTCTTTGTGTCAGCTTGATGTGACTCCCTGAACTGGAAGGCACTCGGAGGCCTGTGACTTGGCGCCGGGGTGAGCAGGCTGCGGAGCGGTGAACGCGGTCGGCGGTCGCAGCCAGCGCGCCCTCGTGCGCGCAGCAGCGTGGATTCAGCGTTCTGCTGCGCTAAGGAGGACAGCTGTGAAAGAGCTCACTGCGCAGGGCCGCTTACGTGAAGCCAGTGTCGACGTAGCCGGCGGGGGTGCAGCGCTCAGAAGAGAGGTCGTCTGGGACAGTGTCCTAGAGGCGAGGCCCGCTGGACCTCTCCTGGCCGATGGAAATATTCTGCATCTTTATTAGGCCCACAGCTCTCTGGATCGTACCGTTATCAAAACTTGTTTAATTGTGCACTTAGCTGTGTACTTTCACTGTATAAAAAGTTTACCTCACACCAAGAGGTTTGGTTAAATTCATTAAAGACTCCCTGTCCACCTCCACCCTCCTCCAGCTGCTGTACAGAAGGAAATGATCGAGCGTATCTAGCTTATCATCCATCCGTCATCCATTTATCCACATCCCCCGTGTGTTCACCCATCTTCCCATCCTCCATTCCTTCATCCATCCACCGTGTCTTCATCCCTCTATCTCCATCCATCTTTCCATCCATCTAATCCATGTCTTCACCCATCCATCCATCATCTGTCTTCCATCCATCCTCCATGCCTTCATCCATCCATCCTCTATGCCTTCATCCATCCACCATCCATCCATCCTCCATGCCTTCATCCATCTATCCATTCTTCTGTCCATCCATCCATCGACAGGAAATTGCAAGCTTTTGGGAGCTATGAGCCACGAGCGATGGACGAAGACCAATATATATATATTTTATAAGTGACAGCATTGCAGCAGGGAAGTGTGAGATGAATCTGAGCATCTTGTTGTTCTCTTGAGTAAGAAGATGCCCAAAGAATAAGGGGCCTGTCAAAGGACACGACAGCTCTGTGCACGCCCGATGCGGGACCTCATAAGATCAGCGAGAATAATGACAGTACCAGGTGACATCCCTCTGAATAAAATGCGAACCCATGAATCCCCTGGGTAGCAGCAGTCAATAAATAAATGGAGCAAGCGAGTGCTCTTTCCTGTAGTGGGTTGTAGCTAATAAATATGGAATGAGTGATGTTAGAAAATGATCCATGGATGCTCAAGCATGCTGGTTGAAACTTTAATGAACAGGTATTTATCAATTCTCAGAGCGTCGACACACGCATCATTTATTAATTACTTGGGGAAACTGGAACTAGACAATGGAGAAGCCTGACTGATACTGTCTTGTATCTGTCCGTCTATCTCCAGCTCTGGCAGAGAAATGGACAGATGTGTCAAGTAATGAGACAGGTGTGAATAGCCGTTGGGTTGGGTGATGGGGCGGGGGGGGTCTTTGGTACATTTCTGTCAACTTGTGATGAAGTTGAAAGTTCCTTTTTCTTTAAAGAAAAGTGCAGGAAGAGGTGAGTAGGCAGGCAGGAAGGGAGAGGAGGAGAAAACATCTTTATTTCTTCTTCAGTTGTTCACACTGGTTATTTATTCCCCCTGCACCTGGGACTCAAACCCAGGGCATGTGGCCTGTGCTCCTTTGGAGGTGATTGACCCAACCACTGCTCCACTAGGGTGTGCCTGGCGTTAAAAGTTTAAAGGATAAACTCTAAAGTAGTAGGAGAAAACTGGGAAGAATGATGTTTTATAACTTTGGAGTGTGGAGGGTATGTCTAACCATAATTCAGGAACCATAAAAAGTGCATGGGCAGAAAAGAAAAAATGGATGCAGTAAGTACAATTTTTTTAAAAGTTCTGCAAGGCAAGAAAAAAATTATAAAGCCCAACAGTGTCCAACTGTGAAAAACCTTCACAGTTTATATCACAGGCAAGGAGTCATTTCCTTGCTATTTAAAACCTAGAAATCTGGAAGGAAAAAGATGGACAGGTCAATAAAATTGGCCAAATTACTTGACCTTCTGTCTCACACACAAACACACGGACATGAAGATGACTGCTTTATTTGGTTCCCCAGACCGCATCTTTGACCTGATCTCTCACGGGCCCCCAGACACATCCCCTCCACCTGACCCGCCGCCCCACCGTTGCCGCCCGGGCGCGACCAGGTGTGAAACTGTTTCGACGGCCCGTGTTCCCGCATGCCCGTCCCCGTCCCGCTTCCCCGCGCGTGTCCACCTGTGGCCGCTGGCTTCTGTGTGGCGCACCAAGCCCGCGGAAAGACTGCGGCCTCCGTTGCTCAGTCACTTAGAGAGAACAGGGTGCGGCCGTCCCCTGAGCTTCGCTGACCTTTACGCCATCAGGGGGCTTCCTCACACGCCACCTGCTAAGTGACTCCCGTCTCAGCTGCTCATGCTGCGCCCTGTCCCCGACACAGGGCAGAGGGAGGCTGTGGGGACAGGCCCGGCTGGGGCTTTAGGCTTGAGCTCGCTTCCTGGACAGACGTGTGTGCACCTCCTGCCCGGGGTGCGGGCTTTCTCTGACCGGGCCGCGGTCACATTAGAAGCCACGGGATGCTGGCCCATCAGCATGGAGTGAACACAGCGAAACGGCGCAGCTGCAGAGAAAAGCAAAAGAAAGGAAGGGCGGAGCACAGCTTCCCTGGCCAGGGCACGAGAAGAGGGGGAGGCCTCTGTCCACCGTTGCGCCTTGGCCTTCCGGCACCCTGGTGGCCCTGGCCGCTCGTGGGCTTGGGGGTGCGTCCCAGCGTAGCTGTGTCCACACAGAGAGCTGTACTCTCCCTCCCAGTGGACTGCCCGGCTGCCCGTTGTGACGGCAGCTGGCTTCCCTGAGGCCGTGCCAGCCACGCCGGGCCCTGCCCGGGGTGTGGACTGAGGCCTCACAGGAGGTGGCGCTGGTGCCCGTGCATTCGCCCTCCCTGCGGGTCACGTCCGCCTGGCCGCGGAGACAGCGTCCCCTCGGGAGTGCTGACCTGCTGTGTCTTCCATCTTGCAGACCCTGGAAGCCGTCCTGAGCTTCAGGTACTCCGGAGGCCCGGGCCACGTCGAGGGTCACTACCGAAGCCTCTCCCTGGGGCTGCGTGTGGACGCCGAGCCCTCCATCATCTTCACCCGCGTCAGCACTCTGCCCGCCACCAGGTAAGTGGGCACCGCCCTCGTGTCTCTGCCTGCGGATGCCAGCCGCCGTGCTCTCTGGGTCCTGCCCCCCAGACCCGGACCAGTGCCCGGGGACCGCGCCTCCCGCATGCAGGGCGGCGGTCAGAGGCCGGCGGGCGTGGAGACGCCGCTTCTGTTCCTTCCCACCCGTTCTCAGGCCGCAGAGCTCTGCGCTGACTGCCTGCTCACGTGGCCCCGCGCTGCGGTGGTCCCATGGCGCAAACTGGGCCTGGCCCAGCGCTTTTGGTAGCCTGCCCCGGAGGGGTCCAGTCTGTCCCCGTGTCCCTTCGGGCATCCCAGGGTGACTTTGGGGGGGGCAGGCTGTCCGTCCTTCCCGCACTCTGACTGCGGAGCCCCCACCATTTGGAGGTGGGGCCTTTTTTGCCCCGGTGCCTGCTCTTCCCCCCGATGGAGGGACCCAGAGTGTCCATGGGAAGCCAGCCCCTACTGGCTTCTCTGACTGGAGAGTGCCCACCTGTCCTCCTCCTCTGACCCCGGCCCGCTGGGGATTGGGCTGACCGGCTGACAGCCGCAGCTGCGCAGCTCGAGAGCACCCTCGGGGTGGCCCAGGGGATTGTCCTGCTGTGCAGTGGAGCCTCCCTCTCGGCTGGTGGAGGCTGTGTCTGGATTCCCGGTGCGTGGGGACAGTGGTGACGGGACGCGCCCGCTCTGCACCTTGGCCCTGGGAGGACTCGGTGCCCCCACCCCGTCTCTGCAGTCCCCAGAGTGGCCCTGGCACGTGGCTTCACTCTCTTCAGCGATGGGGACACTTGTGAAGTCTGACTTCGGGAAAGACCTTCTCTCCAGCACGAGTTTGGCCTCAGCAGGTCTCCACCTGTGTGTCCCTGTCACACCCGGGTGCACCCGCTGTGGACGTGTGCAGGGTGGGTCAGGACCCTCGTCCTGCACTGGGCCGGGGACTGTACTTCGCCCCATCCACTTTGTGTCCCAGCCTTGGACGGGGTCTCGGGGCAGCAGGGTGTCTCTGGCCCCCGCAGCTCTCGTGGCGGTTTGGGGCTGCGGAATCCCTGCAGGAGCTGTGCTCACCTAGCCAGTCTCTGGCCCCGACCGGCCAGCCCGCTGACCTCACTCTTCTCTCCGCCTCCCTGTTCCTTTCCTCGCTTGTGGATTGAGCTACGATTTTTCCTCACTTCTCTTTCCCCTCCTGCCAAGTCAAGCCTGTGGCTTGACTCTCGCAGGGTCTCCTGTGACCGCCGTTGCCCTCCCAGGGCGCTGCCGGCAGCCTCCCTCCTGTGTCCTGAAGCAGTGCTCCCGTGTTCCAGGCCGTGAGGTCCAGCAGACTGGCGGCCTCTTCTGCCCTCTGCAGGTCCCTCCACGTCCCCAGAGAGGCCATGCCCCGTGCGCCTTGGCACCCATCTTTTCCTGAGGCTGCTTTTTCTAAACCATCACCCTTTCACTCCGTCTTTTGAAAAATATCTGCTTGCCAGCTATTGAAAGTGTCTGTTACCATCTCTGGTGTTTCCCTAAGCATGACGAGGCCGAGTGGGCAGGGACTCTGTGGGTTCCCGGTAAGTGCGCACCGACCTTACCCCCACACCCCAGAGACGAGGGGCCCGTGCGACCCACGGGGCCGAGGGGTGCAGAGGGGCCGTCCTGTGGTCGTTCGGCCTGAGCGCTCCTCCGAGGCCGGCACCCAGGGAGACGGGAGCGCCCCGAGCAGTGTGCGCCCAGGGGCACACGCACACCAGTCAGCGGGCCCTTCTTCCCTCCCCTGTCATCTCTCCGCGAGATGTGGCTTGAAGAAGGGACGGCACACTTCCCTCTGGGGTGCGTCTCCCGTGAGACGGAAGGTTACCAGAAGCAGGATGAGCCAGGGGTCTCGTGCCGGGCGCAGACTCAAGTCCTCGACGTGCGTGGCTGGCCTGGCGGCTCCCGGAAGTGGTCCACACTCGCTCCTGAGTGCGACCCTGCCCCCCGGCTCGCGGGTCTTCCGCAAGGGAAGGAAAAATTCACACCCAGAAAGACCCTGCAGACAGGTTCCCAGCAGCCGTGTCCAGACAGCTGGGATCTGGAAAGGGCTCCTGGCCCAGCAGTGGGTGGAGCCTCGGCTGCGCGGGGCCCACTGGCAGGTCTGCGACGTAAAGCGGCGGCTCGTATGCACAGCACTGGCCACGCGCTCCAGCTCCGAGCCCCGTCGGGGGGCTCCAGCTGCAGGTCCACTGCCTGAGCCACTTAGGCCAAGCCCTGGAACAGCCCGTCTTGTCACACGGGCCTCCAAGTGCGGTGGGCGATGTGGCGGCGGGAGGTGCTGGGAGTGACGCAGAGCACTGGAGCTGGCCGCCTGTGCTGTTCCCGGCTCTAGCTTAGAGCTCCCCGTTGTGGGGACCCTCCGTCCCAGGCAAACCAGAGCGCTGGCCTCACCCCGAAGGAGGAGAGCGTGTTTCTGGTGTGGTGGTGCTGTGCAGGCCCACACGGGTGATGCCAGGCCCAGCGGACTGCGCGTGGCGGTCCTTTTCCACCCAGGGCCGTGGCCTCTGGCTTGTGTGACCACACTCAGCAGCGCGCACACAGGGAGACATGCGTCCTCGGTCTCCGGGGTGTGGGCCAGGCTCGGGCGGGGGTGAGCGCTTCCAACGGGCGAGCACCCTGGTGGAAATCTCGCCTCCATGCGTTGGTGCTGTTTCGCCTGCGGTGGCTCTAACTAAGAAGCCGGGAGGATGCGGGAAGTGGACTGTCCCCTAAGTCTGCAGAACGAGCAATCCCCAGCCAACATTGGGCAGGTGGGGAGGGCCAGCTGTCCACTGGACTAGCACGGGGCTGTGCAGTCGGTGCCGGTTCTTACCTCAGCAATGGCAGGGTCACGCGGAGACTCATGAGCAGGAGCATGACTGGGCGTCCAGTGCCGTGACTGCTCAGATGTCTTCTCTCAGAAACCTCATCAGCGGCATGGCCTGCGGCTCAGCGCTGCTGCTGGTGGGTGTCAGTGTGACGGGTGTGTGATGACTTGTTCTGTCCTGCTCACAGGATGCGGTTTTTCCTTCATTACTGGGCCATTTCAAGTTGCGTGTCCCCAGCGGGGCCAAGTTCCGCACGTCCGCACCAGGAAGGAGAGGCTGACTCCCCGGTGCCCACAGCGGCGGCTGATGGATGCCACCAGCTCTCTGGCTCCATGTCCACTGCAGCCCAGATAGCCAGTCCACCCTGGGCCAGTTGACGCCGCGTGCAGGCTCAGGCAGCCACATCTGCATTGTCGGTCGCCTCGCTCATGCGTGAGGCACCTGACCACTGCGGCTGCGAGCGTGTGGCTCTGGCTCGCGCCCCGCTCCTGCTGGCCTCGGCCGCTTGTGCAGTTCTCCTCCTGGGCGGGGTGTCGGGCGGCGTTCTAGAAGAGCAAGTGGAGGACAATCCGTGGGTTCGGGGTCTGCTGGTGCCCTGAGGTCAGCATCCCGTGTGAAGTCCCCAGCACCCCTAGAGGTAGAGGGCGGCTGTTCCCTGGAGGCCTCAGTAGCCGCTGGGCTGCACACTTGGTGCAGGAGACAAGGGGTGGCCTTCTTGGCATCACACTGTCCTCAGCTGGGAGGCCAGGGCCCCAGGCCAGGTTCCATTCTGACCAGCGTCCCAGCTGTCCCCTCTGGACTGGGTCCCTGGGCTCAGTGCAGTGTAGACCAGATGGCAGGTGGAGCCCTCCCTCCACTTGGGCTGCCCTCCCCCTCGGGTGCACACAGCTCCCGGATGACTTTCTTCGCAGGAAATAAGTTACTTTGGGGCTCACTCTTTGCACCGATCTGCCTGGCACTGCTGGGATGGGACAGAAATGGGTGGCCTGCGCCCCTCTCCCGAGGAGCAGTCTTTCTAGTCTGATGCAAATGAGCCTGTCAGCACATTGCTCCTGTACTGTGCGCTGGGGACGCCTGGCAGTGGCAGTTACAGGAATCCTGCCTCGTAGACCTCACGGCATGCACTCTGGCCACTTCGAAAGGCCACTCCCTGGGAGCTCTGCTCACAGACGTGCACAAAGGCGGTTTATCGGGCCTTCAAGTTGCTGAGTTTGTGTATTGAATTGGCTTCAAGTTAACACGGACTTGGGATTGTAACGGGCACCAGGGGTCCGAGCCCACCGAGTCTGTGCCTGGCTTCACGTTTCCAGTCCACGCCCATCTGTCTGCGGCCCAAGCGCATTGTTTCTGTTTCTGTGAGCGGGAGTCCGGCGTCCTGCAGTGCGCTAGGTCACGGCGCAGGCTCGGCAGCGCGCAGACACGCACGGCGGCGCCGCCCTTCCCCGGCCGTCTGCACACGGCGTCGGGACTGCTCTTGGCGCTGCTGCTGCTGCTGCTGCGGCTGCGGACTGCGGACTGCGTGGTGCAGGTGCAGGTGCTTTTTCTAGCGAGTGCGTTCGTGCTCCCTGGGGTGCGCCTGGGAGTGGGGCTGCTGGATCAGATGGTGCTTTCATCTTCCTTCATTCTGAGGAATCTCCAGTTTTTCTAAGGACTTGTACTGATGTGCAGTCCCAGGCAGCTGCTAAAAACCGTGAACCCACACCCTTTGCAGCTACCTGATGAAACTGAGGGTGTCCTGCTAAGCTAAGAAATAGCTAGAAAGAAGAGAACTATAAGATGCCTTCCTGTTTCACTCATGAGAAGCACAAACAAACAAGAGTGGACAGACACATCCCAAGAAAATTCACAGGACACGAGGCCGTGGCTCCCCGGGCGTGAGGACAGGGATGACAGCAGGGGCCCAGGGACGGGCACTGGGTGTTGAGCTGGGGATTGGAGCCTGGCATGTGTGTGGCGTAGGCACGCAGATGGAGGGTGTGAGCTGCCGGCCCCGAGGCGCCTCGTGCAGCGACCCTGGCTCCTGCTCGGGCCTGTTTCCTCGCTGTCCACGGGCTCCGGTGGCCGCACCCTGGAATCCCCTGTGTGGGCTGTGCTGGTGTCAGCAGCAGGTAGCTCGCACGTCTCAGCTGTCAGCGAGCACCTGAGCCAGGAGGGCCCGTGTGCTGGGACTGGGAGAAACAGCCATAGCTGGTGCTGCTGGCACTCGATGCGCCAGAGTTCTTCCCTGGGGGCATTGAGGACGGCCACTACCCACTTGGTGGTGTGGCCAGAGCGCGGGTGGGAGCACAGGCCCAGGGGCCACAGAGCCCATCTGCCAGGCAGGCACCAGAGGGCCACTCTTTACCCATAATCCTGGCCTGTCAGCTGAGATGGCTGCCCGCTGCTCGCTGCCCACTCCTGTCCTGCGGCCTGTGGAGGGCAGGCGGTGTGGGGAAGAGGAGCGGTCACTGTGCGTACCCACCGGTGTCAGGCGTGGTGCCGGGCGCGCTGCCCTGCCGTGTGCTTGTGGAGCCGGCCTGCCGTTGGCCGTGACCGCGCCTCCCCTGCACGTGGGACACTGGGCTGGGGCCACACTCCTTCCATGTGCTGGAGTGTCGGCTTGTGTCGCCCTCTTCCTGTCTCACAACGGGAAGGGAGCCCAGGGAGGTGAGGTGACGAGTTACAAAGGGCCGCGTGGTCCCCAGCTCCCTGGTTGTCCTGACTGTGTGCGGACGGGGCGAGCTTGTGTCTCAGTGTGGCTGTGGCGCCCCTGCCCTCTTCTTGTGGTCTCGCAACTGTGTGACAGGCGACTTCTGTTTCCGTCCCCCTTACACAAGCCCCTGCAGTCGCTGGCCCAGGGTGGGGACTAGGCCGTGGCTGTGGAAGGCGGCCGAGCCCGGATTTCCCGGAGGAAAGAGGCTTCGGCTTCAGAAGACTGGCACGCATCCCGCTTGGACAGGGCTTTCGCTGCTCTGTGCCCTGAGTTCTCAGCTGGCGACGGTGGACGTGTTCGCCTTCCAGTGGTGCGGCGAAGATTCTTCATGTGAAACAGCATACTTTCTTCCCACTCGCTTTCTGAAAGCTAAAGTCATCCACTTAGTTACTTAAAATGTGTGCTTCATGGAGATTCGTCAGGAAGGACTGTTGATGCCATCGCCACGCCACAGACAGCATTCACGGCTCGACGCGTGTCCCTCAGTTCCTCGTCACCCGATGTGCTCGTGCGTGTGCGGTGCTTGCTGAAGCTGTTTCCAGCACGACAGTCGCGTCTTCCTCGTTCAGCTGAAGGCCGCAGCGCTTGTGCTCACCCTGCATGTCGCGGATGCGCCTCCCGTGCGTTTCCAGCCGCGTCCCTGCTGCCCGGGGGCGCCGTGCGTCCCCTCGCCCCCAAGACATTGCACGGGTTCCCAGGTCTGTCCGTCAGGCGGCTGCATCGGACCCCCTCCCCCGCCCCACGCAGGTCCTGCGCTCGCGCTGGCTCCGTCCTGCAGGTGCCGTGGCGGCCTGTCCTCCGCGCTTCCCGGGGGCGAGGGCGCGGTCTCTGCCCACCGCGTCGTGCATCCGCCGACTCTGCGGTTTTGAGACGGGAGTGTCTCTTTGTGTGCTGCTGTGTGCGTTCCTTGTACACAGTCCCAGCTGATTTTATTCGTCCGTGTCCATCTGTGGGAACGTGTGTGCATCGCACACGCGTCTCAGCCTAGCTTGTACTTTAGATATGTTGCCGGCGCCCTTTTGTGGGGAACTTGCTCCTCCTGGTTCTCTGTAGTCAAGTTGCCACTTTGTTTTGGTGGCTTAAAGTTTTTACACATTGTTTTGAAAAGCTTCCCCTACTCGGAATTATATAAACGTTGTCTTCTATTTTCTGCCAGCATATTGTTATCTCATCTTTTTACATTTAGATGATTTAGCTTTCTGTTTTGTGTTCAGTATGAGGTGGGGAGTAGTTTTTTAATGGGAAATAGAAGGGATGTAAATCACCACGAGTTTCGTTGTCCTCGCTCTGCAAGCTGCATTTGGTCCACAGCACAGGCACGATAACGAGTCAGTGCCTCTACCGGGCACGGTATTTCTGGACCCTGAGCTGCCGTCCTCACTGCTGGGGACGTCGTTTCCCTGAACGTGCCTGTTCTCTCACCTCACTTGCACGGCATTTCCCTCTTCCCTGTCCCCTCCCGGAACAAGTGCCTTGTGCCATCTAGCAGGTGGCAGGCATGGTCCCGGGCATTGTGCGCACTGCAGTGAATAAAATAGTCTGGCTCTGTGGAGCCTGCATTTCAGAGGGAGGGCGAGGCAGTCGCACGCGGGCCCCAGCTGGGCTCGGCAGGCAGCAGTGCGCCCGCCCGGCCGGGGGCTGCTGGAGAAAGCGAGCTGGCATGGGGTGCGTGCTCTCCCGACCCGGTGGGAACTGGCCAGAGGGCCGGTGGCCGCGCCGACTGGGTGGCAGGGTGGGAGGCCACAGCAGCCAGCTGTGGCTTTACCGGGCAGAGGTGTGCACCACACCTGTACAGGTGGCAGCCCCCGGGCGTCGGGAAGCCGGGACGATGTGGGCGCGTGGCCGATGAGGGGGATGGCTGTCGGGAAGCGGCGTCGCAGTGTTTCACCCCTGTAGTGTAATGAGTCTGAAGCGTAGGCAAGCAGAGTGCTTTTCCGTCGCACCGCCGTCAGCACCCGTGCGTGGTTCTGCCCCGGGCCGGCCCGTGTGACGGCAGGAGCCTTCCTGACAGGGCGTGGCTCCGAGCCACCGGGACGTTGAATGTCTGCCGCTGGCTCCGCGGGGTCTCCGGACGCGCTCCTCGTTCTGTTGCCCCTGAACACACACTCAGAAGTGCCGTTGCTGGCTCACATATTGGTTCTCTTTAAAGCGGTCGAGAGGCCCGACCCCCCTGCTGCTCTCCAGGAGCCGCACTGCCTTGCGTCCCCCAGGCTCTCGGGTCCCCGCCCGCACTGCTGTTTGAGGGTGGCCACCTGGCGGGTGCGGTCTGCGGCTCACTGCGCTGTGATCCGCACTCCCTGATGACTAGCGATGTCAGGCACCTCCCCTGTACCTATGGCCGTCTTCCTTTCTTCCTATGACAAGTGTCTCCTCAAGTCCTTTGCCACCTTTTAGTCAGGGCTTTTCGTACCGAGTCGATGCAGTTCCATATGGAGACACCCCCCTTATCACAGACAAGGTTTCCAGGGGTCCACGTCTGTTCTGGAGCTTGCACTTCCCCTCTGCTGCTTCCTCTGCCGGGCAGAGCTTTTTACTTCGGTGCATTCCCCCGTGTCTTCATTTTTTTGCTTTATCTGCGCCTTTGGAGTGATACCCAAGACCATGCCCCAGCGCCGCGTCAGGAAGCTTCCGTTTTCTTTTAGTTGTCTGGTAGTTTTAGGTCTTATATTTAAGTTTGAGCTGATTTTTACATATGATTTAAGGATCCAGTTTCTTTCTTTTTTTAACACGTAAAAGCTCAGTCTCTTCAGCCAGTCATGCTGAAGAGTCTGCTTTCCTTCCCAAAGCCGCTTCATGTTTTGTGCGTCTCTGACTTATTTGAGAAATCTTTCTCTCATTCAAAGTCGTAAGTTGTCTGCTTATGTTTTCTTCTAAAGGATTTGAACTACTTCGGTCCCTTTGGGATTTACTGCCGTTCATGGTGTGGGGTGGGGGTTCCCTTGTCCCCCGTCTGCACAGCCATTCATGCCATGCGGTTCACGGAGCTTCTCCTCACAAAGCTGCCCTCGTGATCCTGTGGCCCATTCCTAAGTCCCTGAACCTGCTGTGGCCGCTTGCTCCTTCACTGATGCATCTGGCCCGCGCCCCTGCCTCATCGGGACAACGGGGAGCGGTTCTGGACTTGTGCTGGACCAGAGCCTCGCCCGACGTCCTCCTCTTCATTGCTGTGCGCTCTGACCCACCCTCTGGTGTCACACAGAAATTGTGGACACGCGTGGTGATCGGACCAAAACAAAACTGTTGGATGTCTTCATTTAGTTGTATTAAATTTATATGGAACTGTGGGAAGACGTGAGTTCTTTAAAAATAACAGGCCATCCCATCTTTGAACAGAATTCATCTCTGCATTTATTTGTTGTTTTTGATCTCATGTCGTCTAATTTTTCGATGTGTAACTTTAGAACTTTTTCCATAAATGTTTTGCATATGTTCTTAGATTTATTCTTATGTGCATTTTCTTAAAACTTATTTGTGATTGTTTTTAGTTGCTAAGAGGGATGCTGCTGATTTTGTGTGCGGGCGTCCTAACATCTTTCCAGTGCCTCTTAGACGCGTTCTTCTTCATTTTACAAAACATGACTGAATGTATTGACTTTTTACCTCCCCTCACCTTTCCAGCCCTGAAAGCAGAGCTCTGTGTACCTGTTTGTGTCCACGTCCCAGCACCTGGACAGAGCCTGCACACAGCAGGCTCGGAGGTCTTCACCCGTCCGCTGGACTGGTTAGGGCCGTCCCCGCTCCGGGCAGAGGAAGCGGAGTGCAGATGTCACCTGCGCTGTTCTGCTGAACGCACCTCCCGCCCACCGGGCAGCCCGTCCCTCCCCGCTCTGCTCCTGTCTCCAGAGCGCCTGCGTCCCTGTGTGCAGCCTCTGCCCCAGGCTGTCCCCCAGCCAGGCAGATGGCTCTGTCCGCACAGCCTGACCATGACGTCCCTTCCTCCAGGAAGCCTCCCTGGAGGTGTCTGGACTTGAGAAAGATGGAGCCAGGAAACTAAAAGGAGAGCAAGAAAAAATGAAAAATGAACCCTATGCTGCGTAGCATAAGCCTTCAAGAAAATAGCCCAAGTGAAATGGAAAGATGGTATCAGTAACGTGATGGTGACTCCCAAATGCGACCTCAGTCTGGGAGAGGAAAATGGTTCCAGAATACTAGCAAGCAGAGCTCCTCCAGGCCCTCACCTGTCTGACTGGACCTCGGGTCGGGACGCCCACCATGGACAGGACGGAGGAGTGGAGCTGGGTGCTCTTCCTTCTGGGAGCGAAACCGCTCTGAGCCTTCTCTCCCTGCTTTTCAGAAGCTCTTCAGTTTCCCACCCCGACAAGTGTCTTGCGCATCCTCGTGCTGGTGAGAGGCTGCTGTGACTCAGACTTCATGAAGCGGTGACGAAGGCAGAGTGGCGTTTCACCCCTGAAAGCTCGTTTTTGAGCTGAGCGGGGCGGCCGCGGGCAGGAGAGTGACCGATTCCCCAGCACTGCCCCTCTGGGGAGGCGCCGACCAGGATCTGGGCCGGCGGGAGCCACACGGGCCGTGACACGCCCTTGCCTCCCTGCGGCCGGCCGCACGCCCACCATCTGAGGCCTTTGTGGGTGTCTGTGTGCTTGTGCACAGGCACCCGTCCGTGTGTGTGCGTGCACGCGCATGCCTGTGTGTGCACCTGTGTGCACCCGTGTACGTGCTGTGAGCCCTGGATCGTCGCTTTGCTTCTCCCTCAGGTCCTTGCTCTGGAACAAACGAGAGGGTGTGGGTTCAGAGCCTCAGTGGGAACGTCTACAGAGGACGAGGCGTCCCTTTGGCTGTCTGGTGACCCTGAACTGTCCTTTGTCTCCTCTGCACAGTACTCGCCAGTGCCACCTTCTCCTGGATGCCTTCAACCCCACGGAACATGAGCTGACCGTCAGCGCCCGGGGTGCCACAGAGCTGATCCTGCATGCCGGCGAGTGCCAGCGGTGAGTGCCCGTCCCAGCGCCTGGCATGCCGCCCTTCCCGTAGCCTTCCCCCGGTTGGCGACGCTCTGAGGTGTTTCCCACTGGGGTGAGTGCCCATCGCACTGCCCCTCGGGGAGCAGACCTGCTGTGAGGCCACGTGCCGCTCTGGGAGCCCTGCGCAGTGGTTTGGGGCAGCAGGTCATCAGTAGACGTTCCTTGGGGGAATGAGTTCGTAGAAAGGTGGCCATGGCCAGACCTCCGGCTGAGGGTGGGCCAGGGAGGCACGCGTGCTGGTCCAGGGAGCCAGTGAGGCCGACCAGGGCGGAGCGGGACCCCTGGGCGTGTCCAGAGGCAGGTGGGCTCAGCATCCTCGACAGTGCTGTCCTGAGGAGGTGCCCTCCCAGGCCTCCCTCGCTGGGCTGCTCCTGGCTGCAGCTGCGCCTCCGGACCCGCTGGGTGTGCGGCAGGCCCCACAGGCGGAGCTGTGCACTGGGCTGAGTGCGAGCTTGGTTTCTCGTTGCAAAATGCTTCAGCACAAAGCCAGTTTGGTGATAGCCACCCATAGCCCAGACTTAGGCGTCTTGCTCTGTTTGCTTCAAATCTCTCTCTCTGTGTCTCTCTGCCCCCATCCTCCATCTCTCCCTCTCTTCTGCCTTTCCCGACTGCTTTCTGTTTTTTCAAAGAAAAAAGTGTTAGAGCACTGCCACTGCTTCGCTGGTCGGGGCACGTGTAGACCGCTCTCCTGATGGTGGGGGAGGCGGGGGAAGTGCGGACACTGCTGCAGCGGGCCTGGCGGTCTCTTACGAAGACCAAACATACTTCTGTGTTATGCCCAGGAATTCCAGTCGGTATTTGAGGAAAATTCATCCTTTGTTCCTCGCACACATATTCAAGAACGTTCTTAGCCAAAACATAGAAGGAACCCAGGGATGCCAGGAGGATGGGCGAGCAAGGCGCCCGGTGCTCGGGACAGCACACCGAGGCCCAGAGGCGGGGCTCAGGGCCGGCAGGCCGAGGAGGCGCTCCGTTCTGACTTCCAGACGACAAGCTGCTGTGCTGGGGATGCACGGCCACTCAGAGACTCTGGTGGGCACGGGGCGGGCACGGTGGGAAGGGGCTGCTGGGATTCCTCACTGCGGTCGGGCTGTGTTTGGAGTGAGCACGTGGCTGCGCACCTGCGGGATTTCAGCCACATGAGGACCTGCCTGCTTCACTGTGAGCCCACTTGAGGTCAGAGGAAGACGAAGCAAATGCTGGCCTCCGTGAAGCGTTGGGGAGTGCGCGGTAGGGCTCCGTAATGGTCTTTGGATGCCAGCGCATGAAGGCACGTTAACGGGCGCGTGCATGGACGTAAGGAGGATGGCCAGGTGCGAAAGCAGCTCTAGAAGATGTAGTGATCAGAATTCACCTCTGGGCGTAGAGTGCTCGCTGAAGGATTCTTGGGATTTTATATTTGAATTTCATAAGAAAATGTCAGAAAAACAAGCAAAGGGAACATTGGGCCCCAGCCCCTCCCGCCCCTCCTTGCCCCTCCTCGTCGCCCCTTACGGGGCACCTTCCCAAGTCCACACGGCATGTCCCGGGCTCGCCATTTCCACTGCATCATTCGCATCACACTCCCACACCGAGTGTTTGTAAGTGAGCCACGCAGCGTTTGGAGCCACACGTGTCTGTAAGTGAGCAACGCAGCGTTTGGAGCCAGATGTCAACTGGGCTCTCCTGCAAGAGCTTGTGCGTGTGGGTCCCTGCAGACGGCCCGCTGCGCACGCGAGGCCAGTGCGGGCCATGTCCTGGGCTGCGCGGGCCGTGTGCGCTGTGGTGCGCCCGTGGGCCTTCTGGCCGAGAGCCCGATGGAGGGCCCCTCGGGGAGGACGTTGGAGCAGGAGGTCCAGTCGCTTGCAGGCACCGATGGCCTTCCCTTAAGAGGACATGAAGCTCTCTGGGCTCATCGTTCAGCTCTCTGCTGAGGGCGTGGCGTGGACGAGGTGCGGTGCACAGCAGGCTGCCCGCGCCCTGCGTCTGGGCCCACCCCACGCTCGCCCGCCCAGCTTCCATCTGTCCCGCTCCTGCCCGCCCAGTGTCCACCTGCCCCGTGCTTGCCTGCCCTGTGCCTGCCTGCCCCATGTCGTGACCTCTGCCTCCTGGCACTGCTGCACCTTTGGCTCCAGCATCAGGTGCAGGCTGCCCTCCAGCTGTAGGGAGCTGTGTGCCCTCTGCCCTGTCTCTCTTGTCTAGATGTTTCATCGTAGCTGAGGTTCCGGAGGACAAGTCAACACACCCTGGTTCTTCGGTGACACCAGGAGAAAGCTTTGTACGCGGCTGAGCTTGTCCAGAGCTGACTTGTCCTCTGCACTGGAACGAACACTGAATGGCATTAACAGGCACATTGGCGAATAATCATTTTTGTCTTATGCTTCAGGCTTTTTTGTTATTAAGCTTTTGACTTAAATTCTCAATTCTCAGTGTCCCTGACTGGCACCTTTATGCATTCATGAAATATTCATTTGGTAAACACTGGTACATCCAGAACTTCCTGCTTGGGCTCCAGAGGTGCCAAGATGAATTAATAGGGACCTCTCCCCACCAGGAGACAGCAGTGTGACTTGGGCCCCCTGAGTGGAGGCCACTCGCCGTCCTGGGCAGGCGGGAAGCAGCGTTGTGCTGGGAAGTTTGTCTGTGGCCCCTTTGGCTCTCCTCCACCACCCCAGGAACCGGGTGGGTGGGTTCAGGCAGGAGACCACGTGCCTCCCCTTCCCAAACCTGTGGCCGTCGTGGCCTTTCCGACATGACTTGCTCTCCGTCCTGAGGTCACAGCTCGTTTCTCACGAGCTGTCCTGCTGGAGGAAGCACAGGAGGTAGTGCCTCATCTGGTAGCCTCTTGACGGTCAGGGCCAAGGGTGTTGTCCCCAGCATCCATCTCCGTCTGCTCTGGGCCCTGTCGCGCCCACCTCTGGGCTCTGCCGGTGTGAAGGTCCCTCTGCCCAGGTGCGGCCACTGGATGCTCGGAGGAGGCGGTGGCCCCTCCTGGGTGAGGGCGTCTAGCCCAGACTCCCGGCTTGCTTCCCACCCATAGGCCGGCGTGCTCCGACTGCCAGCCCGGCTTGGCCTTGTCTCCTGGCTCCCTTGAGGCTTGACCCTGCTCCTCCGGCACCTGGGCCCGATGCGTTGGGCCCGCCGTCCAAGAGCGGGGCCTACCCTGGATCTTGGGGGCGCTGCCTCCACCCCGCCATAGAGACGGGTGCTGTCTCCCTGGAACCAGGTGCTGGCTTCGAGGTGGTTCCCTGGGGATGGGGGAACAGAAGCAGAGCTCTGGTCCCTGAGTGTCCAGATGTCAGGCTGCTCAGACTGCAGCTCCCGCCGCGGGGAGGGCTGCCAGGCCACCTGGGGGCTCACGTCACCTGTGCCCTGAGGAGGTTTAGGACAGGCTGCAGCTGGGCGTTCACACAGGCTCTGTCCTGTCCGCTCCTCTGTCTGAGGCCTCCGGCAGTTGGGACCAGCCTGCTGAATGCACCGCGAGGGTCCAGGCCCGCAGGAGCGAGGGAGACGGAGAAGTGTGCTGCATGCTTGCCTTCCAAGGTGTATTTCCTGAGAGTGGGCCTCTGCCAGGCCCTGTCGGGAGGGGCAACCACAGTGAAATAGTTGGCTTGGACCCCATGGTGCTGTCTTGGTGGGGAAGGGGGCTTGCAGACATGCTGTCATGCAGTGTGAGGAGAACTGAACTCTCATAGGAGGAAGCAACCCACACAGCGTGAGGGTCAGGCTGGGAGGCTTCCTGGAGGAGGTGACATTAGCGTGGAGCGGGTGGGGCGGGCATGACCGTGAACAGCGGCCACAGAGAGGGATGGGCGTGACCGGGCTCTTCACGGGCCCATAACCCAACTTTTCAATGGGAAGCACCCTCCTGCACTGTCCGCTTCCTAATCTCTTCATTACATGCCCCTTTGGCGTCAAGACCCCTCTGTCCAGCACCCTTGACGCAGCACTCCTGTGCGAGGGCTGGGCTTAGCTGGCACACCACCGTGGTGTCCCCTGGGCGCCCGCCATCCATGGTGGCTCTGCAGGCTGTGCTCCCGCACTGGGCGCCTGTGGTGACCGTGCTGACCTCTGAGGGGTGCTCACCTGGCCTCCCACTTCTTGGCGCGTGATGCCACGCGCCCTGCAGTTCCTGGGAGTGGCCCGGGGCCGCCTGAGCAGCCCTCCCGGGCATTCCCACGCGCGACGGGCACTGCCCCACCTCCACGTGCAGACAGGCCCGGAACGGGCGCCATCTCTGAGGGCCAGGGTGTTGGCTCCCCTGGGAAAACGGCTGTTAGCAGCACATGGACCGGAAAATTAAGATATGGTAATTATTGTGTTTTTTGCTTAATTATCAAACCATTAAAATTAAATTTCACAACACCCCTCACTTATGCATAAATCTCCTTTAATTTGTGGTAATAGCTGCCATCGGTACCTGTGCTCCTGGCTGCCCTGCCCCTCTGCAGAGGCCCACTTGCACGGCGGGCCTGGTGTCCGTACGCTGGTAAGTAGTGACCGGCCAGCCTGTCGCTGTCTGGACACCACGCTGCCTGGATCCTGGATTGGCTTTCAGGCCAGAGCGACCGGGCCTGACCAGGAGGGCGCTAGTCAGGGCTCTGAGCTGTCCAGCGTGGGCAGGCCCATGTCTAGGCCCCTGCTGGCACTGCGGACGGGTGAAAAGGTCATTGTGGGGCCGGTTTCAGGGTTCTTTTGATGGTTGGCCTACTGGCGGGCCAGCTGAGCACCTGTGTCTCTCCCAGGCCTCTCTCGGGCACCTGCGAGCTCTCCCCTAGTGTGGACATGCTGCCCCCGTGTGCTGGGACCCCTCTCTGCTTTCCTTCCATCAGAGGACTTGGCGGGGGTGTGTGCCTTCTTTTTTTCACGCTGGGGACCTTTAGAAACTCAGTTTTTGGAAACAAGGAGAAAGTGTTGTGATGTGCTGGCTTCTGCGCGGTGATGGGCGAGGCTTGTTTTGTGTGTCAGGTGTCTTTCTCCAGCCCCGGGCAGAGCCACACTGGGACTCAGGCCCTGAGCCCCTCCCTGTGCTGCCCCCGCTGCCCAGGGGCAGCCGTGCTGTGCTTCTTAGGCGATGCCTGGTGGCTCCCTCGGGCTCCAGGACTCCGTGGCAGCTAGAAGCCCGGAGCGCTGCGCCCCCGTGCGGGTGAGAGGAGGAAAGCAGGACCAGGCGAGGGGCCTGTGCGCTTTGGTCTCGGGCGTCACAGCCGGGCTGAGGGGCAGGCTGCCCTTCAGTGTCATTTTTTCACTTAACGTCTTCATTTTGGAACGTTCTGGTTTATGGAGGAGCACCTGCTGCTCTGGTGGCCTCCAAGCACGTCTCATCCAGACCCCACAGCCAGCGACTCGCCCCTCCGACCGGCTCCATGTTCCTGTGCTGGCTTGAAGCGGATTCAAGACGTCATGACGTTTCTTCTCTGAGCATTTCAGTGCTTGGTCTTTCACAAACACGGCAGCAGAAAGTACCGCGTTGTTTGCAGTGCCTGGCTCCATGGCGTCAGCAGACGTCCGTCAGCCTTTGCATTTCAGTGATTTCTGTGCCTGTAAGGCTCTGGGTGTCAGGGCGAGGGGACTGTCGGCGACTGAGGCCGTGTCTCGGGGCAGCTGGTGAGAGCCCCGGGGCGGGGTGCCCCTTGGTGCCGGGAGGTTGGTTCCGCGCGCTCAGCAGGGAGGAGCGCTGGCCCTGGCGGGTGTGGAGGAGGGAGGGAAGCTCCGGAGTGGGCGACGGGGGTGGCCTTGCCCTCTCCGTGCTCACGGCCCTGGTGCCGGTATCCTCCCAGTTGGAGCTGGTTGACCGCGGAGCGGGGGTCAGGTCGCTGTGGGGCCACCAGCTGCCATCCGAGAGGCTCTGTGGCTACGGCAGGACTGGGTGCTCGGAGCGCTGGCGCCTCGCCACCCTGAGCCAGGGCCGCCCCGGGGGCCCGCAAGCCACCTGACTGGCCTCGTGGTGGCTCCTGCGTGTCGGCTTAGAGGCTTGCAGCAGGTGTCCCTGCCTCTGGGCCCACCGTCCGCTCACCTCCTTTTTCCTGGCACGCCCCCTCAGGCCCCTGCTCAATCCTGGACAGTCCCCGAGTGTCCTGGCTGTGGCGCCTCGGTATCGCAGCCTCTCAAGTCCGGTTCGGCTGTCCCACTCTGGCCTTCTAGGACTTCGTCACTGTTCCGCTTCGTGTCTGGGCGGGTCGCTCAAGCCCTGAGCCCACCGCTCCTGGAGCAAGAAGAAAAAGATGGCCCGAGGTCTGGAGAAGGCGGTGGCACGCTAGCCTGGGGCACACTGGCCCTTCGTACTGTTAAGTGACCTGCCTTTGAAAGCGCTGAGGGCCCGGGCGTTGGCTGCAGAATGTAAAGGAAGAAGATGGCAGCTTACGCCGTGGGAGGGCTGGCCGCCAGGTTTGTCCGCTGTGCTCGTCAGCCTGCGCTCGTGGGCGTCTGTGCCCACGGGCGTAAACGTGCGCCCTCCCGTGTGTCGGGCCCCATCGTGTTGGCAAGTGCACGCCGTGCGTGGCCTCCGGATGGTCGTCCTGGGCACCGAGGCCCCTCCTCGGGCTGCTGCGAACCTGGCATTTTCTCTCCTCCTGGCGCGCTGGACCTGAGACCGCTGGCTCCCGCGGCAGCTGCTCAGCACGTCCCGCTCATCGCCGGGGCGGCGCTGCTGACGACATTTCCCCG
The DNA here is from genome assembly GCA_004363575.1 of Solenodon paradoxus. Lineage (NCBI taxonomy): Eukaryota > Metazoa > Chordata > Mammalia > Eulipotyphla > Solenodontidae > Solenodon > Solenodon paradoxus. The sequence goes on along the minus strand of RJWH01001792.1, from coordinate 274,150 downwards.
GGACTTTGTCAGTTTCACCCCTGGTTTTCCGGTTTATGGGTGTAAAGCCGTTCACCTTCTCTTACCTTCCTGCAGTCTTGGTGTCTGTAATGAAGTCGGGTTTGCTGCTAGTGTTCTTACTGGGGCCTTCTCTTTCTAGGCCTGATCTTCTCCCCAGGGAGTCCGCTCTGAGCACGTCTTGTCTTTCAGGGTCTCAGTGACCACACGTGTTGACTGGCTCCTTCCTGTCAGACACAGAAGGCTCTCGTTTCCTTCTCTGCTGCGTCCGGCACCCGAAGCTGGCGGGTGCGGGTGGGTGCTGCGTGGAGGCGCGTCACCCAGGCCGGTGCGCATCACTCCGCACGGAGGGAGCGGGTCCGGGCTCCGGACGCCTCCCCGAGGCCATGCCGTTGGCGAGGGCGCAGCCTGGGGTGGAGCTCAGACCTGCGACCCGCTTCACCCAAACGCGCTTTATTCTAAGGTCCCTGACGCCATAATTTAATGATACACTTTTCAATCACCCTTTATTTCCTCCCGCCTTTATGAAGGCGTAGTTGACAAGTGGAGTGGTATCAGAGGCGTAGACGCGATGGTTCGGTGTCCGTGCCCACTGGGACGTGATTGTAACCAGCAAGTCAATCCACACGCCCGTCGCCTGACATCGGAGCCTTCTTAGGCTGCGGTGCGATGGCATGGCTGCCTCTCGGCAGGTGTCAGGTGTGCTCTCCGCGTGACCGGCTGTCACCATGCGGCGCTTCTGCAGCGCATATGTCAGCGACGTTGCGTGCACTCAAGGAAGGTTTTAAGGGAACAGGCAGAGCTTTACCCAGCTTTCAGCCAGGAGAAAAATCCTGGAGCTTTCTTGAATGAAACCAGAGACAGGTGGATGTGTTGTCCCGGTCACTTTCTGTCTTACACCCTTGGCTCCTGAGGCTGTTTCTCCGGGGCCTGCGCCGTCGGTGTGTCGTCTGGTGCCGTGTGCCGGTGGGCAGGGACGCCTGCCCGCTCTGCCTGTGCAGGATGCAGTTTGTGCAGCCTCCTCCGCGTGCGGCCCTTCTGTCCTTGCTCCCTCGGTGCTGACATTCTCCGACGTCTCTCCGTTTGCTGCAGCGCGCTAGTTGTGACATGCCGAATGGCAGCGTGGCAGTCCTGTCGTCAGTGACAGACTCTTCTCTCCCCATCTGCAGGATGTTCACAGCATGTTGCAGTGCGCAGCCTTCCTTCCTCGCGGCCTCCTTAGTTCCGCCAGTTCTGTCATCTCACATGCAACACAGGGACGCCGCCGCCCTGCGGGTTCCTCTCTCCACGTTCAGACTGTAGCTGTCATAGCCGTCAAATCTTTCACAGCACTGCCCACATAACAGAGTTGCAGTGTTCGCTGGAAGAAGTCCTATGTGTTTAAAGGAAAGGGTGAAACGTTTTTGATGTTTACCAAGTTTTAGTATGTCTTGTGGTCTTCACTTTAACCTAAATATCTGCATTCCCATCTATTCCTGTCTTTTGAATGTGAAGAAATTCCAGCAACAGCTGGTTAGAGTAGACGTGTCTGAGAGAATATCAAGAATCGAAAATTCTTCTTGTAGAATACATCTCTGGTGACAACTTCTTTTCATTTCCCTTCATCTAAAATGTGCTCACTTCGCCCTTGTTCCTGGATGGCACGCTCACTGGGTGACGACCTCTGGTTGATGACCGTCCCTTCGGAACTCCCAGAGTGTCGCTGGGTGCTGCGTTCGGCCTCCCACAGTGCACGGTGGGAAGCCCCTTCTTACTGAGTCAGTGGTTTTATATGTAAAGTGTCACTTCTCTGTATGCAATGTGTCCTTCTCCAATTGCAAGATTTTCTCTTCTGGTTTTTAGCAGATTGATGACAGTATCCTTGAATGTGCTTTTTATTTACGTTCATCTTGTGAGGGTGTTGCTGAGATTCTTTAATCTGTATATTTATATCTTTCATTAAATTAGGGGAAATTGTGGTCAGTATTTTGCACATGCAAATACATACCTACAGATATATACATACATTCTTCTTCCTTTGGGACTCAAAGGACAGGTATATTCATATTTTTATACTGCCTGGTTCATGATCTTTAAGACGGGATTACTATTTTTGATTGGTCTTAGTCTGTTCTTTCCTCTGTCACTTTCACTTACTAGTTAAGCCCATCAGGGATTTTTAATTTAAGATTTTTTTCAGTTTCAACTTTTTCCACTTGCTTCTTAAATGATTTTTATTTCTTTGCTGAGTTTTCCTACTGTTTCATTCATTGCCACAATATTTTTCCTCATGTTTTCATGTATAGTTTAGTTTTAATAAATTCAAAGAATCCTGTATACTCATTGCATCATCTGCATCATTTCAAGGCGCCTATCAATTTGTCGCTCACCTTTTCTCTTGAGAATGCGTCGCGTTCCTGGTTCTTCCTCCGTCGGCCGGTGTCAGAGCAGATCCCGGCCCCGCAGCACTGTGCCTTCTGGACGCCGACGGTCCTCCCTCCCAGGACAGAGATTCTCTCACTCAGAGCAGCCGCCGACCCTGTCTCAGGGAGGCAAAGCCCTCTAGGGGCGTCACACGTCTCGGCCGTGTAGTTGGCCCAACGGCGTTGAGCTGCTCCGACTTGGGTCCCGAGTAGGACGCAGTTTGGGCGGAGTCTGCACATGGCATTTGGGCTCCTGCTCTCTGTCTCCGTCCTGCATGTCCCCTCACATGCATTGTTGCTGCCTCGAGATGCCGTCCTCTCACGTCAGAAGCCGCTCGGGGAGGCCATTGCCCGTCTTTCTTTCTTGCAAGCGTCTACTCGCCTCTGCCATCTGCTTGTTCTCTGTCTCCCTCCCATGTTGTCAGGTGTGGTTTTTCGTTTTCTTGTCCGGAGCGTGTCGCTTTCATTTGTAGGAGCAGTCGGGGCTCAGTAAGCTGTACGCGAACTTGTCCGTCTTACACACACCGTGTTTCCTAAGCTTGTCTGAGGGTGGGCTCTTCTGACCCCTGTTCTGCTCCATAAGTGTTTGGGGTCGTGTTGTTCGCAGTTGTTTTGTTCTCCAACTTGTTGCTTAGAAATTTTGAAGATTTCCATTAGTTTCCCAAATAAAATGGTCCGACTCCTGAGTCAAAGGAGAACCTTTCTGGTCAGTTTCTAGGCGTCCGAATGCAACGAGTATTTGTTCATTGTTTAATTGACCCTCAGAAGACAGGAAGGGCTGGGGCAGGGAGCACACAAACCTGCTCTGGGGGAAGCTGAGCCTCATCCTGCTGCCCCGGCCTCAGGCCGTACCGCACTGCCCCTGGGACGAGGAGGCCCCAGCTGGCCTCCCCTTCTGTCTTCTGTCCCCTGTCAGGTGCTGGGCCGCCAGGGCACCATGCTGGGGTCCCGCCTCTGTCATCTCTCAGGACTGGAGTGTGGGGTGCGGCCATGAGCGGCCTGCTGCACACTTGCTTTTGGGGGTGCAGTGTCTGGCAGCCACATCCCTTCCCTGACACCCCACCAGCCCCACTGTCCCTGTGACTAGGGAGCAAGTCCCCTCCCTCCAGGCTTCTCAGCCAGCTGCCTCCAGACTGTGAGGGGTCTGGTCTCCCAAAGCTTCCATCTCTGCAAGGGTGGGACAGATGGGCATTGTGAGGGTGGGACAGACGGGCACTGTGAGGGTGGGACAGACGGGCATTGTGAGCGTGGCACTACTCCCCTCAGAACTGTGTGGTCGGTCGGGTCTCTCGTGACGATGCCCTTGGCGTGGAAGCCTGATTGGGCTGGGTCCTGCCCGCCAGTTCTTGCCTCGACTCTGCCCCGGTCGTGCCCCTGGGCCTTCCCTGGGCCTTCCCTGGCGTGCGCAGGCCTGCCGTTCCTCGGGCCGGGACCCAGCTCCAGTCCGCTGGCTCGAGCTGTGCCATCTGACTCGCGCGCACCCTTCTCTCTCCTCCGTCTCAGATGGGGCTTCATTTCCTCCATCTGGCACTGTGAGTTTCACGGCGTAAAATTTTAAATGGAGATGATGGAGATGACAGTGTGGGCGGAATAGAAAATGACAGCGCTCCCCAGTTGCAGCGGACTTTCCCTGTCAGTGATCCGTGTCAGCAGCGGGTGGAGTTGCCGCTCTGCTAAGAAGGCTTGGCTGTGGAGACCTCCGCCGAGACCTTTTCAGCGGTGGGCTGAGGAGGGTGTGTGCCAACCACGTCACCAGCCAGAGCCGGAGGGGCAGCCAGATGGCCAGCCCCTCCCACGCAGACCTTCAGACGTCACTGAAGAAAACAGCCACAGGTTGCAGGTTCAGCCTCACCTCCATGGTCTCTCAGGAGGTCGGGCGTGTGCAGCCACTCTGCTCACCTGTGTTGGAAGCCCGGGTGTCACTGCTGCAGGGCCGTCCGGCTCGGACTCGGTCTGGCTTTGCTGTCTCTCTGGGCCCCGTGGCCTGTCGCCAGGCAGGTCTCCTGCAGTCTGCTCTGCCCCCCGCTCCCGTCTGTCCCGTGAGGAGGCCCGTCTTTTGGTGTCAATACATTCCGTTGGCCTGGCAGCCCCAAGCCCAGAAGACGCCTCTGCGCGGTGGGGAGGAGGGCCTGCCTGGGGCACCGTGCAGTCCAGCCGTGTCCTTTCTCCTTCGGGAGGTGCTCGGGGTGCGGGAGCCCTGCGTGTCTGCGGGCGGCTGTCTCAGAGCTTCTGTGTAACCAAGTCCCGGCTCGTGGTCCTCGGACTTCAGCCTGGGGGCTGCAGGTGGGCACGCAGGTGCAGCCCTGCTCCGCTCCCCAAGAAAGGATCGTGGCAGGTGGGGCAGGGAGGCCCAGCTTTCTTTTGTGCAGACTGCTTTGTTGTCCGCTCGGCAAGTCTTGTCGGCGCTTTCTCCTGTTTTAATTCCCTGCTGTGGCATTTTCAACAGTTAGCCAGGCTCCTGAGAGACTGCTTGACCCTTCCCTGCAGGGCTGGCTTCTCTCTCCAAGTCTTCAAAGACTCACGGCCAGGCAGGAGGTGCCCTCTGCGGTCCACGCCTGTGTCTGCGCCTCGCCTGCTCCGCCTGCAGCCGGGGCCTGTCGGTCGGGAGGCGCCGCCAGCAGCCACGCCTCACTCTGTGTCTGGCACAGTGGCAGCGGCGGCAGCCGTCGCACTGTCGTGTCGCAGTGTTTCTTTCACGGGCTCCCGTCGGCCAGGATGTTCCAGAACCACCAGCGTGTCGTCATCTTCCAGCTCGCCTGCTTGCTGCTCGCCGTGGGCCGCATTTGCCCTTGTTTGCTCGCAAGGGTCTGGTCTGCTGCTGGGCCCCGTGCCCTGTGCCCCTGCCCCTCCTGCTGCTCCGCCCGCTCCCCAGGAGCAGGCTCTCTCTCCTCCTGGGGCGGCATCTAGCCTCCTGCAGGGGTGACTGTCTTTCTAGGAAACGAGGACATAGGAGGAAATGACTTCCCCCACATTGCGGGGGCCAGTTTCCCAAGGGGGTAGGACGAGGCGACGCGGAGCATCTTAGAAGCTGTGGCGCAGATGGGCTGGTCGTCAAGTACCGGGCACCTCTGCTGGAGGGGCACCGGGAGGCCAGGCGGCAGATCCTGGCCAGGAGATCAGGAGGGGAGGTCAAAGGGTGTAGATATTCCGGTGACCCCGAGGGCGGCAGAGCAGCTGTCTTCTTCCTGCCCTTCACTCTGATGACAGGAGACATGTGCCAGTGGTATGCAGGCCCGCACTGGCCACTCTGACTGCCCACGTCCCTGCCCTTGAAGGGCAGCTCAGCCACCACCTAGCACCGTGAAGAGATGGTGTCAGCACAAAAGCGTTTGTCGAGTGGACGAAAGTGATGACATGACCCAGTCTTGTTTTAATTGAATTTGTTCTCAAAAACGGCTTCTAGTGAGTGTGACTGCTCCTCTGTGTTCAAAGCTGCCCTCCGAGCAGGGCGGAGACAGGCAGACAGAGGCTATTACAACGGGAGATTTCTGAGCCAGCCGACGACGCCCTGGCAGACCCCACAGCGGGGCCTCCTTCCCTGTGGCAGCTTCACCGGGCTCGTGTGTGCCGGACGTGTCCCGCACGGGCAGGTGCCCGCCATCTGCCGGCGGGACCTCACTTTGGTCTCAGTGCAACGTTTTCTGAGTAAGGTGTGGGCGTGTTTGAAACACATGCTTCGCCGCCCTCTAGGGCGCAGGTGGGCTGGACAGGGCCGGCGCTGCTCTGGGAGGCGAGACTTCTCAGGCTGTCCACGCTGCCCCGGGCTGTGTCCCCTGTGTCCACCGTCGCCTTTGTCCCACACACGGTGCTGCTGCGGACAAGCCGGTTCTCCTCTTGGCCTTGCGGGTCTGGGACGTGCTCCCGGGCGCCTCAGCTGCTCTTACAGGAAATCGATGCTGAGTCGGAGCCTGGGCCTGGAATAGTACCAGGTACCTATGCATTGTTCCTGCAGCAGTGCAGGTGGGACGGACACCGAGGCGGTGACTGGCTGGGGGCAGGACCAAGACGAGGGTGCGTGAGCCTCTGTCTGCGACTGTGAATTTGAGGCACGGTGTCCGTGGTCCTGGGGGTGCGCAGCCCGACACAGCAGGGCCCCAGAGACATGTCCTGCTGTGGCCGCGGGTTCCCTGGAGGGCCCAGGACTCTGGCCCATTGTTCGACCTGCCCTGCTGGCCACCAAGATCCTGCTGTGAGCGTTGTAGCTGGTCCCCCACTTCCTTCCGTGCTGCGGGAAATGGGCCATGGGAAGGTGCGGCCTGTTCCCTGCAGGAAAGATGGCCTCTCACCTGAGGACCCACTGAGGAAGGGCGCCCCTGTTTGTTCACACGTGCAGCTACTCACGAGCTTGCGGCCTCGCCGCTTCATGCTGGAGCAGCTGTGGTTCCGGAGAGTACGGCTCCGCAGGGCGGCCTGGGTGTCTCTCCAGGGATTATCCTCCAGCAGAAGGAAGACTGGGCGTAGCGCCAGCCAAGCACTCACCTGGGAGATACACACAGGGCTGCCCTCAGTGGAGGAGGATGCACGTGGCCGGGAGCTGGGCCGGCTTCTGGAAGAGGGCCTTTGGAACAGGGCTCAGTGTGAACCCCAGAAGAGGTGGGATGGCGCTGCGGAGAACACTGGTCATTTTCCTACGGGCGGTGCTGGGCAACCAGCTCTGGACTCTGGTGGTTTAGTGCAAAGACCTCTGTCTGGCTCACTCTCGTGACTGAGGTCAGATGTGGCCCTGAACACTGCCACGCAGGCCCTTCTGTTGAGTCTGGTCGGCCAGCCTTGCCTCGTGCGGGACCTGGGAGCAGAAAGCCGGGCCCCACTTTGTTCTCACAGTGTCTCCCCGGCGAGCTGTGCTGCCCGGGGAGGAGTTGCAAGGCCAGGTATGTCCGCTCGCCAGGTGCTGAGCAGGGTCTGGGCTGTGGGCCACCTTTGGGGCCTGCCCCGGGTTTCTGTCCCTACAGGGAGGTCAGCCTGCCCCTGCCCCATACCCCTCCCTCTGACTCTGGCCTCCCGCGGGCTCGCCTTCCCCACATCTTAGCCCGCCTTTGATTTTGAGTCGCTCTGCTGTTCTCGGGCGTTCCTGCGACGCTTGACTAACTCTGAAAAAGGGAAAATTGAAGCATAAATCACCGGGAGAGAAGCATTTTCTAATTTGGATGTAGCAAAACAACTCTGGGCGATCTTTATTTATTTCCAGCGGCCGCTGACAGGCCGTCGTCATTTGCGCGGGAGTGATAAATCACAGTCATGTCTTCAGGGCGCACGTATTTCAGTTCCCAGTGTCGCATTCCCGTCCCACTCCTCCATGCGTGACAGTCAGGGCCACAGCCTCTCTGGACGGTCACCCACTGGAGAGCCATACCCTGCCCTTCGTGCTGTCTCACTGTGCAGATGCGGCCTGGACTGGACCGTCCCAATAAGTGGTGCAAGTGGGGTCAGCCTGTGACAGAGGGCAGGGCCGGGGCTCGGCCAGCTGTGCGGGGCCTTGGTGACTGCTGGGCCTGAACTGGGGCTGTGCTGTGTCTGTGTCTGGGCTGTGACTGGCTGTGGCTGTGGCGGGGACCGGCCATAAGGGGAGGGGCAGGCATAGTCTGGCAGTTCCAGCAAGTGCTTACTTACCTTGAATGGCCTCAGTGTCTGTCGTGAAGGGACCTCTGGTCATGGAGGTGGGCGAGTTAGGTTGTGTGCTTGGTGGCACTCAGGACTGTCCTCTGCCCGCCCTGCGCGCCCCCGTCTGCTCCTCCCTGTCCTGGGGACGGCTCGGTGCCCGTCACCACGGGGCGAGAATGAACTGTCGTGCAGGAAACTCCCTGCTCCCTGCAGCACACTTGGAACAGCCTCCCGTGCGGCTGACAGGTCCAGAAGGAGTGAGTGGTCTTTGACTATTGATCTTGCGCTCTTAACTTGTTACCCTTCTCGTGTCTCTGTGGACAAAGGGGATAAGTAGCGCCATTTCCTCACAGGCCCGCCAGCAGCCTGTGCTGAATGCAGAGCAGAGCCCGTCACTGACCGGATCATGTGATCTGGTCATGAGCTCCCTCTGTCCAGCGTCCCCTGAGCCAGGTGCCCTCACTTCCGCATGAGGTTCGCCAGCTCTCCCCAGCGCACTGGCCGTCACCCCGTCATGCATGTGTGCCTGCTGGCGGTGTGGCTCCTGATACCCCACCCACCCACCGTCCGGGGGCGTGCTGTGCCCCCTGAGGGCGCTGCTGTGGGCGCTGTCGTGCATGCCCTCCCTGAACACTCCCAGGTCCGGCTGTCCCCGGAGTGTGGCACGTGGAGTGGCTCATCCACCGTGGTCACGCAGCACTCGGGTGTCACAACGGGTTCAAGCTCCAGGAGCCCCGGTGCATCGCTTGCTGCTGTGAGATGGGTGAGCACCCGCCAAGGGCTGGGGACTCACTGTGGGCGGGTGCCACCCCATGGTCAGTGGAGTGTGGTGCAGAGGGGGCTGGCATGCGGCCGACGGCAGCGGGTGGAGCCCAGAACCCGGCCTGCCCATCCAGCGTCAGGCCTGCTTGTCTCTGCAGCAGAGCGCCACTCAGGAGCATGGTCAGAGGAGGGCGGGGTCTCCACTGTCGGCCAGTGAGGCCGGACCTAGGACGGAGGGCAGCACGGAGCTGCGGTTGAGCGAGAGTGGGCAGTAAGTGCTGCCGGCAGGCAGCGTCTCCTCGTTTCTGCTTTTCTCTTTACTGAAGGGACGTGGCATCCTTGCACTGTGCGGGGTTAAGGTGTGCGTGCTCAGCGTAAGTCCACCCCCACGTGGTAATGACTCAGGACCCCCGCAGTCCGGAGTGCCTTCACACGGGCTGCTGCACCCGCTTTGCGGACCTGAGAAGAGTTACGGAAGGCGCTGTGTCCCAGCTGACTGATGGGCTGCTCTACGTCGGTGACTCTGTTCAAGTGTGTTCATTCCCTGACCGTTGTCCTGCGCTATGTGGGCAGCACCGTCGCGAGGCCAGGTCCTGCGGTGTGAGTTCTGTAAGGAGGAGGAACGAAGACGCGTTGATACCCAAAGTGCGGAGGACTGTTCTGCACTTAGTGTGTTTTTCAAAACATAAAAAGGTGCAGGTAGGAATGAAGGTAGCAGGCGCAGAGGAGGAGGCAGCATTTCATTTAGTTGTTCATCTTGGTTGTTTCTGGGCCTTGGTCTTGAACCAGGGCCCTGGGGATGTATGCGGACTGCCCGTGGTGGACGAAGCCGCTAGGCTGCTGGGCGCACCAGGAGAACCCTTTTTTAACTTTAAGCAAATAGAACTGATGGTAGTTGTCGATTTCTTTAAGTACTTGCGAGTCACAGTGGCCGTGAAATAAGATTGCATCCATCCTGTCTGGTGGAGTTCAGTCTTGTTCACCGGGCACTGTGTGCGGATCCTTGGAGGCAGTGCGCTCCTCCCTGGGCCCGCAGCTCCCTGGGGGCGCAGCCCGGCAGACACCCACAGACCGCAGGCCACCGCGTCCGCTGCCGCCCAAGACCCTCCTCCAGGAAAGAGGCGGCCACTCGCAGAGGTCCGCGCATGGCCAGCATTGTCAGATGTTTGTGTAAAGTTTTAAGTTAAGGTGCGCGCATTGTTCTCTGTTTTCAAAGGAAAGGCGCAGCAGGAATAAAGACGAGCCAAGGCAGGAAGGCAGAGAAGGAGAAGCGTTTATTTATTTTATCTAGTTGTTCATCTTGGTTGGTCCTCTGGTCCCCAGGTCACCGGCCTGGGTCCTTGGGGTGGACGTGCACTGCACTTACCGGAGCTGGGCCACCAGGGTGCCATTCGCAGTCGTGTGACGCTGGGCTGCCCCACAGTGCGGCCTGCAGCGTGGCGTGAACAGCCCCCACCTGCGCCAGAAAGCGGAGCGTCCCTACGACTCCGTTCATCGTGGCGCTTAGCTGGGCGGTGATGGGACCCTGGGATCCCGGGACCCCGGGAAGCCGGGGGCGCGCACTGATAGCAGCAGGGAGTGAAACGGAGGGCTTGCTCCTGGCGGGGAGGGAAGGGTGGCGGAGGCAGCTCGGGAGGCAAGCGGCAAGCCGGTGGGGCGCAGGGCGCAGTGCATACCACACGCGCACGGCCCCCACCTGGGCGGCCAGCCCCGACTCACCTTTCCACTGTCTGCATGAAGTCTGTTCCCTCCAAGTCCCTTGTGCTCCCCTGCCTCGTTTAGGAGAGATGAGCTTCAGCTTAGAATGGAAATGTGCAATGAGGTGGAATGGCACTTCTGTTAATGACAGCTGATTTAGTTCAACCGAGGCATTTGCTCGTAAATGGGGCACTTCAGCTCCGTAAACCATCGGCCCTACTGAGTGGTTCCCTGGGGAGGTCAGCGCCCCAGCCACAGGCAGGCTCTCCGGGCGTGTCTGTCTTTGCTTCAAAGTGCTGTGCGCGCTGGGCAGCAGGCTTCCCAGAGTGTGCTGCCCCTGCCCGGAGGAGCCCCTGCCAGTGCAGGTGGGTGAGGAGCTCCGGCAGGAGGGGCGGGTGAAGCGTGGACATCTGGACAGTGCAGGGCAGGCGGGAGCTCATACAGCTACCTGCCTGGGACCCTTGTCCTCCCGCCCCTGCCAGTCCGTGCAGGGGTCTTGTTCCCAGGACTGCCCGGAAGGACACCCCTCCCGCTGGACTCGTCGCGCTAGAGAGAAGTCTGTTCCCAGCGTGGAGACGTGCCTCTCGGCCTGCGGGCAGGCTCGTGGGTGAGGAGGTGGCAGCGTGTGGGGCCAGAGCCCAGCGCGCTGCAGGTCACCGGGGAAGGCCCTCGGCCGTGCCAGCGGTTCTTTGTCGCTTTCGGTCCTCGCTGGCATTTATGCCTCCCTGGGAATTTTGGCTTTCTGGAAGTGTATTCTAACTTTTTTCTAAAGGAATTCATTTCATTCCGTGTCTGTGCTCTGTAAGTAGTTTCGTGTCCACGCTGCATGTTGAGGGCTTGTGAACGTCATTTTGCACAGACATGATAATTAAGCAGTTCCCGGTTGGTGCCTTTCTTGGGGCGTTGCGCAGCTTCGCTTTGCTGGCGGCTGTGTTGGCTTGAATCTGGGCCACCGCACCAGTCTCCTCTGGCCCCCAGCCTCCCCGAGGCTGGGCGCGGCCGGCTTGGGGCCAGTGACCGCCCAGGCCCAGCAGTCAGGCAGCCCTCAGCCTGAGGAGACCGCCCCAACCGAGGAGAGTGGTAGGCATGCCACTCCTAGACATGTCCCCAGCTCGTCACTGAGGAGCACGTTGGGGAAACCCAGCCCCGCTCAGAGAAGGAACAGGCGGGTTGGGGGTGCTGAACTCCGGCCTGCGGTGCTGGGCGAGGCTGGGCCGTGGAGAGCAGGACAGTGGCGAGACCGACAGGCCCTTGTGCCGCACGGCTCGCAGAGCCTGTCTGGTGCAGGGCTCTGGAGCTGGGGCCGCGGGAAGCATCAGTGCCGTCTGGCAGGACCGGGGTGCTGCACACGGTGTCGGACGTGCGGGAGCACAGCGCAGCGAGCAGAGTGAATGAAGCCGCTCACTCCTCTGACGCGGTCCATGGCGCGGCATGTCCTCCTCGGCGCCAGCAGCTGACTTTGTTATGATACCCTTCATGGCTGCATCCGGGACTGCCCCTGGAGAAGCGGTTCGTGGGCCGCACTCTGCCCACTGACGCGCGTCTCCAGGGCTCCAGCACCGCTCAGCTGTGCGCCATCCCCGCAGTCCTCTCGCAGCGCTTCCCTGGGTGCCCAGAACAACACCAGCCCTTTCCAGCACCGTCTCTGTGCCAGGCGGCCTGGGTTAGCCCTCTGGTCTCCCGACTGGCCCTGAAATGTCCGATCCCCTGGGATTGAGGCCGGAGACACTCGGGCAACTTGCCTCTGGGCATGAGGCGCGTGGGAGACACACTGGGTTAGACCCGTCCGCACAGCCGCCCAGCACACGGCCCTTGTCCTCCCCGGGCACCACCCTGGCTGACACCGGCCCCTGCTGCCGGCCCGGCCCCCGGCCCTGCCAGGCGTGCTGAGGAACCGGGAGAGGGCACCGTCCCTCACAGGGCCGCGGGCTCCACAGGTCAGCTGGCCCGGCTAAGATGGGAGGCTGACCCTGGGAGACCCGTGCAGGGGGAAATGGATTAAAAGCGACCCCGAGAGCTGGCCGCAGCCTCACTCCGCTCCTGCGGCTGCGAGCGAGACGGGAGGGCCCCGTGAGCCCGCAGGAGCTCGTTCCGGAGCGCTGTCTGCTGCACGGAAGCAGGTGTTTGCTGGCCCCGGAGTAAGCGCTTGTCTGCAGAAGTACGAGGGAAGGCTCACAGGCCCAGCGCTGGCCGAGATGGGGAGGGACTGGCCATCGGACGCGTGCATCCCTGTCCTCCCCTGCACTACCATTCCACCCTGGGGGGTGGAATGTTCCAGAGCCCGTAGGGGCGTCGTGCTGCCTGCCCGCCTTTCTGACTGCTGTCCCGAGCTGGGCTGCTGCAGAGACACGGGGGCTGGGACTCCACACTCCCGGGGGTCACGGGGGTGCACGGGGCGGTGACAGTGGGTGTCTCTGCGGGCTCGGAAGCAGGTGCATGGAGAGAGACTCCCCAGGGGCCTGGGCCTACAGGGTGAGTGGGGTCAGCGCCCCAGGAGGGCCCAGGCGGGCGGGGCACCTCTGCGGGGGCGTGGGGGGGGCACACCAGGACAGGGCTGGGCTGCTGTCACTCTGTAAAGGGGCGGGAATCCTGGTCCCCTAAATGTGGTTCGAGGCAGTGCCAGGCAGGACCTCTCTTGGCCGTGGGGGTCTCTGGCTGGTCTGTCCTGTGACTTGAAGGACGCTCTTCCGAGAAACTGTCTCTGTGGCAAGTGGCCACTGTCCCTAACGGCCACTCTCACCCCACCCTCGGCCTTCACTGGCTCGCAGAATCCAACCACGGAGTCGGTGGGCCCCGAACTGCCTCCACATCAGAGATGAGGATCTTGCGAGTTGGACACACTGACTCCTGCAGACAGACCCCTGCGTTCTCTGCGACAGGGGCTCCCCCCATGGCCTTTCTGCCATGCTGGGGGGGAGGGCTGACCGAGGACAGTGCCTGACCCCAGCCTGCCCTGTACTGCAGCTGCACGGGGCGTGCCAGGCATGTGGACAGAGCTCGTTTCCAGGCCCCCCGCCAAGGGTGTGGTTGTGTCCCTGGCCCCTCGGCTAGCCAGCGCCTCAGGGCTCTCTACGCGGGTCAGGCTCCCCATCTTCTGGGGTCATCTGTGTATCCTGGGCGTCCCTTCACTTTCTGCTGTGGGAGGATGGTGTCCACTGGGGCCCTGTGGTTGGCACCATTGATGATACTTCGAGTTTGAGTGCAGTGCGTCTCTGCATTAGAGATGACAATGAGGGAGGGAGGAGAGTTTTTAAAGAAGCGTCTTTCCTCTATGAGGCTTAAGGAGATGTTATCTTTTCCTTGGGTCTGGTCCAGATGTCACGGTTTATGTCATTTCCTTGTCCCATTAAGTCCTTCTCGGGCAGGGTGGGTGATCTGGAAGCTTGGCTGCGTCCCTGCCACATGGATGCACTTTGTCGTAGGACAGAGACGCGGCGCGATCCTCCACAAACAGATTCCCGTCTGACGCACCGCGCGCATTTAGAACTGGCTCAGACTATCAATTATCTCCCACTGAAAGTTCAATTCAATTATATGTGCATAGTCCTTCCAAATCCGACTCCTGGGTCTGTATTTAAATGTCATCAGTGTGACTTCCCTGGCAGGGTTATCAGCTGTTCACAGGCTGAAACATATGACACAGTATTTTAAAAACCAACGCTTTTTAATAGACTCCTCAAAAATCACAGCACTGTTCTTATGCCAACTCTCGACTATTATTGTCACATTTGTCCATAAAATTAAGCATGAAAATTGGCATTGAATGTAGTATTAATTTTATTTAACTCCAATCATCAGGAAGAATAAAATCAAATAGTGGCAGGGACTGGGGGAAGGGGGGGTGGGGCGGCACCGGGATGGGATTTAGAACCTGAACATCAGCTGTTTCCTGTCTCTTTCTCCGAGCCTGGGACTGAGAACCGTGGCAGAAGTCACTGCCTTAGACTGACGGCCACTGATGTCCCCGGCACTGTGCTGCCGCCTCCTTGTTTAGTCTGCACAAAACCTCCCAGGCCGGGCATCCTTGGCCCACTTGGCCCACTGAGCTGAGCTGCAAGGATGGCGAGGATGGCGGCCCCATGTGCGGCGATGGCCGTGTGGCAGGCAGCCTCGTGCAGCGGGCAGCTGTCTCCTGCAGGCCTGCTTTACCAGATCTGAGGGAGCCCGTCTCAGGGTGCCCAGGTCCGGGCCCGGGCCGCTCTTCCCGCTGGGGCTCATGCTGGGTCCCTTCCAGGCTGGAGGAGCCCTCCCCACGTGCCATGCATGTGTCCTCATAGTCACGCTTCCTCCTCCACCCCTGGGGCCCAGCAGGGCGCCCTCTCTGCATTAAGAGTAAATAGAAACAAGCACCACCCAGGGTCGTGATGTCTGTGTGGCCTGAAGTTCCCACAGTGCTACTGCCCAGGGACCACCTGCGCATGCGTAGAGAGAGGTGCGGGCCCTTTGGCCGGGCGAGCCTTTCCTCCTCTGTTATTTCCAGAGTTGACAGCTCCGATTTTGTAGGGTCTCCGGTGGGCACACGCCTGAGCTGAGAGAGTGATGCACAGCGTGTGGCTTCTGTGGGGAGCCTGTGGCCTCACTGTCCGGAGAGCGGCTGCTGCTGAGGGAGCAGGTGTGAGCGCACCTGTACCCCTGAACTGGTCGTGACGGGCGGGCGTGGGGCCTCCCTCGTCTGCCCCGCTGCCCCTTGGAGCCCTGCAGGTGGGCATGGCGCCACCCCGGGCACCCGCGGGCCTGTTTGGAAGATGAGAGCTCTTAGTTCCTTTCGGGTGATCAGGCGATGAGCTGAATGTGGCCTTTGATGTGACAGGAAAGAGCCTGACCTTCATTCACAGGCAGCTCTGGTTTGAGGTGGGGGGTAGAAGCGCTTTGGGTGGCCGGTCCGCGGCCTTGCTGCTCACATGGGTTTGTTCAAGAGCCGGACACGGCCCCGCCTCAGCAGGGGCCCGCACAGGAGCCCTCAGGGAGGACGTGGTTTGTCCCCCAGTAGCATAATGTCAGCAGGTCAGCCTGGTGGGTGCGGGCGGGGCCCCGCCTGGGCCCCACTGGCCACACTGCCCTCCGGGCGCGGTGCGGCGCGGCGCAGGCCTGGTGCAGACAGAGGTCTTGTCGAGGACACTCAGCAGCAGCTTTTGGAAAGGGGAGCACCCGAGTCCGAAAATCAGGGCGTTGTGACCGGCAGGGTGGGCTCTTTTCTGCGGTGGTTCCTAGTGGTGAGGAAGGAAGTGTCCTGGGCACATGAAGAAAGTAAGACGTCCTGAAGTTGTGTCTGTGTCTGTGTGTGTTCGCATGCGGGCGCACGTGTGACGCGATGCCTCGGGTGATTTATACGTGTGTGAAGGTTCAGGCTGCGTGGAAACGCAGGTGGTGAAGCCCTGCGGGGCCGAGGTGCTGCACTGGTGCAGGGTTCTCTGCCCCCCACTTTCACAGCACACCTGCTGCGTTTCCAGTGGGAAAGAGCGGGACAGGGTCTGACGCGTTCGCGGGATGAGCCGCGCTGTCCTCTGAGCGCTCGGGGCTCTGCGCGGGCACGGCCCCACCCGCGTCACCCCGCTCTGCAGCCCTCCTGCACTCTCATCTTGGACCCTCTCACTCCTGGTTGTTGATGGAGCTGCCCCAAGAGCCAGCAGCCTGCTGAGCTGGCCGAGTGCTGGTCCACAGCATGACGCGCGTTGTTGAAACACAGCCTCCTGGTCCCTGCGACGAGGGGGCCGCCACCTTGAAGCTGTCACCAGCACCTAGGGGTCAGCGTGAAGGATCCCCTGCATCCCTGCGTTGGTGCCGAGAGGCAGGGATTCAAGTGTCAGTGCCCTGTGCAGGTCCCGTCTGGGGCGGGGAGGCCCTGATTATTAGAGCACCAGGCACACGATGCCCCCTACAAGCCAGGGCCGGGGACGTGGGGACTGCGGAGTGGCCTCAGCTGTGGGCCGGGCTGCTGGGACACCTGCTGGGATGGCTCTTGACTCACGGGTTGGTTTGGCCGGCTGTTCAGCGAGCGGCTCACGCACCTGGTCTGGAGCCGGGGACCCAGGCAACCCAGGACGTGAGGGTCTCTGCCCTCAGGGAGCTGGGGTCCAGCAGGGTGAGTGTGAACAGACCCCCGCGTGCGCATTACCGCTCAGGATAAACCGTCACAGCGGTCAGCGGAGCGCTGCCGTGGAAAGAAGCCGCGGGAGACGGCGGGGAGACAGTGTCTGTGGGCCCAGGAACCCGGAAAACTGTCTTAGGCGCCAGCCGTGTCTGGGGTCAGGAGATACTCTCAGCACAGGGAGCAGGGCATGCAGGATGGCAGGAGCTGCTGTGTTCTAGAAACTGGAGGTTGACAGTGGTGGACACAGTCTGCAGTGGAGGGGCCTTTGTGGAGGATGTGATACCTGTGGGTAGGCCGGTCTCCTGGGCGCAGGGACCGAGCCAAAGCTGGGGCCTGGGACCTGCGGGGCGAGCTAGTGGCTCTGTCTCAGGCTGCAGGGCGAGATGACAGCAGGGGATCCCAGGAGGTGCTGCAGCGCCCAATGGCGTTGGGTCCCCAGGGTTAGGGAGTATTAGGGTGCTGTGACCTCCAGCCTGGGTCCTCTCTGCCTTGCCCTGTTTCAGAATTAAATATTTCTCCTGGGTGCCTGAGTCTTCTCAGAGGCTGGACTCTGTTCTCCGTTCTGAACTGTGCACCAGCTCTGAGGCCAGCGCTCCCGGAGTCACTGGTCACTTTCCTGGAATGACTCGTCGTGAGTCCTGCACCCTCTCCGCTGCCCTGCTGACCCGTGGCCAGCAGAGGACACTTACCCCATGAAAACTCTGTGTTTCCCTTTCTAGAATGGCTATCCAAGTGGACAAGTTCAACTTTGAGAACTGCCCCGAGTTCCCTGGGGAGAAGGGACAGTTTGCAAATTCGAAGCAGCTGGAGGAAGAGCAGCAGGACGCCCGAGGCCTGGAGATCAACAGCAAACTGGACATCCGCTGGAGAATCATATCCTTTTCTCGGGCCACTGCCGTGGGGACTAGGGTCCAGGGCTGGAACGCAGCCGCGGTGAGCTCGGAGATGACGGGTGGACCTGCAGTGGCCTTCCTCGGCCTCCCCACCCAGGCCGCGCTGACCAGGTCTTGCTGCCGGGAGGGGGCCCCTTGTGTGGATGGTGGCGTTAGTGCTGGCAGGACGCGGCGCGGGGATGCAGATCTGGAGCGGCGCTATCGAAACCTGGAAAGACCCCGAGGTTTCGGAGGATGTGCTACGAGGAGCATTCCGCAGAGACTGGCCCGCGCAGAGGCCGACACCTGCCTCCTGTGGCCCTGGGTTGTGAGACCCGGCTCGCCGGGCGCTTCTCTGCTTGCTCTGCTCCCTGCAGGGCACCTGGGTGCTGCATTTGCCAGGCACACAGATTGAGATGCCCACGAGCCCGAGGGCTGCGTGGTCTGGCGGGTGGGCGTCACCGAGGGACTGCCGGTGCTGCCAGGCTCACCTGGAAGAGCCACTGGGTGTGGGAAATCAGGGGCGGCTCACCGGGCATGCGGACCTTTGAGCCTCTAAAGGCGAGCACAGGTTTGTCAAGGGAGGGTAGTGGGAAATGCCCACATGCCCCCCGGTGTAGAGCACGGCCACTCAGAGTCCCTGAGGCCGGGAGCGCCTGCCAGTGCTCATGTACATGAGTCTGGTGGCCGGCAGACATCCCCTCGGATTCTGGAGAGTCCTGCAGCCTGCAGGCAGCACAGGTCCCAGGACCCGAGCCAGACCTGCAGGCAGAGCCCGGGGTGGCCGGCATGGAGTTAGGCCTGTCTTTCCTGCGGGAGAAGGGAAGGGGAGGTAATGAAGGCACCCTCTCGCGTGCCCCTCAGAGCCCAGCACAGAGTCCATTAGTTCTGCTGCTGAATGAGGAGAGTGAAGCAGCCTGAAAGAGGCTGCCGCACGCTGTGTGCTGGGCCCACCAGGTCCTGTGTCCCCTGTGGCTCTTCAACTTCTGTGTTCCACATGCTCCTCCCCTGAGGACAAGGACCATGTGAGTGACTCCCCTGGGAGCAGCCTGTAGGAATCTGACTGGGGTGGCTGCCAGGCACCCCACTGCCCGGTCCCCCAGGGAGAGGTGACCAGAACACCCCGGTCCTGCAGGCTGTTCCATCAGTCCTCACGTCCTGGCCTCCACGGTCATGGTGGTGGGGCAGGGGGATCTGGGCACTGCGAACCCTGCCCCTCCCAGGTCCCATGTGGATCAGGCCTGGGGTGGACTCTAATCTCTGCTTGAGTCACAGCCCTGGGGAGTAGGTCCCATGGGCTTGGGATGTCCTCCTGGGGTCTCCTCCCCGGGGGTCTCCTGGAGTCTTCTCCTGGGGATCTCCTCCTGGGGATCTCCTGGGGATCTCTTCCTGGGGATCTCCTCCTAGGGTCTTCTCCTGGGGCTCTCCTCCTGGGGGTCTTCTCCTGGCGATCTCCTCCTGGGGATCTCCTCCCAGGGGGTCTCCTGGGGTCTTCTCCTGGCGATCTCCTCCTGGGGTCTTATCCTGGGGGATCTCCTCTTGGGGTGGGGGTCTCATGGGGTCTTCTGCGGTCTCCTGGGGGTCTTCTCCTGGGGGTGTCCTCCTGCGGAAGTGTCCTCTTGGGGCGCTGGGACAGCAGGAAGGCTGGGCTGGGGGCCCTTGTCCCTGGCTCCCTAAGTCCCTCGAGAGTGGCTCTGTGTGGTGCAGGTGCAGGACAGCTCCCGTAGTGCCCCTGCTCCTCTTCGGGCTCTGGGTGGCTCTGCAGATGGAAACAGCCGCTGGGTTCACAGGAGCTGTGGGGAGCCAGCTCCTTAACCCCGTGGATCCCCCAGGTCCGGGGTTCTGGGCCACATGGCCTCCCGATGGGGTCACTGGAGCATCCAGATGTTCACACTCTGGAAAACTTATCAAAAAGGACTGGCAGTGTCGGGTTCTTCTGTCCCCTGTCTGCGTCCTCTTCCCCACGTCCCCTGCACATGGTCACCAGGCGCAGGATCTATGGAGTGGCTCCCGCGGCCTGTGCATGCCTTCTCCTTTACCGGCCGGACGTTTCCCAGACCCCATAGGTGGGTCCAATGAGAGAACCGGCATCCAGACACCTCTGCGTCTGTCTCTGGTGGCATCTGGCGCGATGAGGAGCAGACTTCCTGCTATAAACCTGAATTCAAGCAGACAGGACAACTGAAGATCGTATTGGCTGGTCATTTGCTGTGTATTGTCGCAGTCTCTCAGTATTTAGACTATGAGTATGTGAGGCTAACCTGACACCGTCTGAGTAACTGCTGCCCGCGCCTAGCGCAGCTGGGAGGCGGCTTCAGAGGAAGGGGATGTGCGAACACTGTCTGCATGATGTCTCTGCCGTCTGCTGCCCCATGCTGAGCCTGTGTGAGGGGAGGGGCAGGTGGCGGCGGCACTTGCCCTGCAGTCTCAGGGCAGACGACAGCTTCCTAAGTGAGGGTCCTAGCACATGCTGGGACCTGCGAAGCAGCAGTGACCTGCCATTCCTGTGACAAGTGACACCGCCCATAGGCTGGAGAGAAATTCCTAGAGCTCCGTCCCTTGAGGGGCTGGGCCTCCTCCCTTCTTCCCTTCCTACTTCCCTCCTCCTTTTCCTCTCCTTTCCAGAGCTGCCAGGCAGGCAGCTGGAACCCTTGGAGATGACCTCCGCCATCCCGCCTGACCCTCAGCCAGGGCGAGGCAGTCAGTGCCCAGGACACGGGTCACTGCTGACCGCCAGGGCCAGCACCAGGTTTCGGGCCTCCATCCAGACCTGGGGGCATACCCTGCGCTAGGAGTTCTGCAGACATCAGACTGGACAGGACCAGACTCCACTGGCCTCACGGTCAGGTCACCGTCCAAACCCGTGTTGAGAGTCCACCATGGTGGCATGAAGCACTGGACACTGTTTGTGGCCACCCCCACCCTCTTCTCCAGAGCGTTCTCATCTCCCCACGTGAGACTCTGTCCCTGTTAACCAACACCCCTCCCCGCCGCCTGCAGTCCCCTTCCCACACGACTCTGTTCTGGGGCTCCTGGGGTGGGACTGACGGGCCTTATCCCTGGGGTCAGGCTTCCCTCACCACGACTGTGTCTTCAAGTCCCTCGTGGGTGGCAGTCAGGCTTCCGTCCTCTCTGAAGATGAATCATGAGTGTCACTGCTCTGTCCACCGTCTGTCTGCCTGTGGACACTGGGCTGCTGCCCCATTCTGCTTGGGGGACGCTACCCTGACCTGGTGCAGAGATCTGCTCGAGTCCTTGCTCCCACCTTTGGGCACACACCCTGAGGTGGCTTTGCTGGGGCGCTGTTGGTTGGCACATCCAACACCCCCACGCCACTGTGGGCCCCGCATGCCAGCTCTGTGCCAGGCGCCAGCCCCTTTGACAGCACTTATCCTGAGCATCTGCCGGGGCCCACGTGCTGGACAGGGAGTGGCAGTCCCCACTCCGATTGTCACAGCCCTGCATGAGATGATGTGAACTTCAGTGCAGAATGTAGGGCAGTACTCATGTTGGTCCAGCAAATGGCGTGTGTGACGAGGACAAGCTCTCCCTGGGAGAATTCTTCTCCGGGGACTTGTTTCTGGAAGAGATGCTTTGATACGGTGCCCATGGTGGAGTCAGGTCCCCGAGGGAGGCTGAGCAGCAGAAAGGACTGAATTCCCATGGTTGGAGAGGGGACAGCCGTCACAGTGGGCACTCACGGGTTGCCATTGAGTCGAAGCTAGGAGCCAGCGAGTAGGTGCCCCATGGGCTCATTGGTGGTGGCAGCGGGCGCAGGTCAGTGTCCAGAACCTGCCAGCTGCCAGACCCCAAGGAGCAGTCGTCCTGTCCTGCGAGGGGTGAGCGGCGGCCACGGGACCCCACTGCTCTGAGCGCTGGCTCGAGGGCTAAGTCCATGCTCAGGTGGGGCCTGAAGCCGGTGGAGCTCAAGAAGACAAGGCCTGGGGCCCGCGCTGGACTTGGGCATCAGCGTCAGGAAAGACCTGCGGCGCCAGCCCTGCAGTCCTGCACCGCTCACCTTGGGTTGGACTCGCCACTGCAAGTCACTTTGCGTCAGACTCGTGACACCGGGAGCCAGGCCCTGTTATAGGGCCCAGCTCTGCCCTCCCAGACCTGAGCAGCTGGTGGCAAGGCAGAGTAAGGGGGACAAGCATGCCCATGGGCCCCCAGGGGCCTGGGAGCCGTCGAGCAGTGGCTGGGCTCGGGAGCCCCTGGAGGAGGGGTCTGCTCAGAGTGAAGGGATGGCCAGCTGAGGGGGCGAGAGGAGCAGCCTGTCCAGAGGGGCGCAGGGTGTGGGGGTGTGGAAGCAGAGACTCGGTTCTTTGGAAGAAGGGAAACAAGTCCGATTGGTCCAAGGAGGGCTCGGGTGGAGAAGGGCTGGGCTTCCAGCCTGGTCTGGAGTTGGCGTGTCACCATGGCCTGTGCCCAGCCGATGCCCATCGCTGTGTGACACGTGGGCGCCTGGCTCTCTGGACTGTGCTCTGGGTGCTCAGCTGTACAGTGACTCGGCCATGTACTCCCTCTGCCTCTGTACAGACCCGCCAGTGCACCTGAGGATGGGCCCAGTGGGTCTGAGAGCCTGGCCCGTCACCCGCCTGGGCCCCTGGCTCCACCTGAGCCTCTCGGCCTCCCGCTGGGTTTGCCTGAGCTGTCCTCAGGCTGCTCCCTGGTCGTCCCCCAGAATGCGAGCCCACCCCTTCGGCACTGCTGCCGCCCAGCCTACCCCTTCCGACGCACCGTGCAGGTGCGGTGGTGCAGGTGGTCAGCTTGTAAAGGAGGTGGTGGCTTCTCCCACTACCCGGCCACCCAAAGGGGGATGGATGGAGGTCCTCCCTTCAGGTCGCAGCGTAAATTCTGTGGCTTCTGGGTATGTTAATGGGAAAGGGAGACGGGTTGTGGATCCCTCTCTGAGGGCCTTGCTGGCGCCTTCACGTCAGCCCTGGAGACTCGCAGTTTGGGTGTTGCTGAAGCAACTTTTCCACTGGTGCTCCGGAGCAACTTGTGACTCCGGAACTCTCCCGGGCGAGCCCGTTCGTACTGACATACGGTGACCCCAGAGGGTCAGCAGGACAGATGAGACCAGTGCATGGGTGCGGGTGGTCTCTCCTCTCGGTCTGTCAGAAACTCCCAGAAGTCCTGTCCTGCTCAGTGGAGCCGTGTTTTCCTTGACTGAGGCCACCCATCCCTGAAGCGCACAGGCGAGGCCAGCGTGGAGGGCGCCCTGAGCCTGCTGGCCCTGGAGCACCTGCAGCTGGCGCCGCTGCAGTGGGGTGAGTGTCCCTGGCGCGGTGTCCCTGGGCACAGTGTCCACTCACGTGGAGGGGCTCTGCACAGACGTTGAGCTGACCCCTCCTCTGAGCATAAGCTGGCACGTCCCAGGTGTTTGTGTTTACTGGTGTGGCCGTCTTAGAAGTTTCTGGATCTTGAATGAGGGTGACTGCTCATCTCCCACCCCTGTAGCGGTAGGGGTAGGGGGCGCGCGCGCTCCTGTGGTCATTCTGGGGGCGGCACCCTGAGATGTGCTCACGTGGTCAGAGGTCAGCACCTGCCCAGGGGCTGCAGCATGAGCAGAGCTGGATGCCAAGCCCGTGCGGCCCAGGCCCCAGCCGCAGACGCGCAGGCTCTCCTGCTGTTTTGTCCTCCGCCCGACGTGTGCTGTGCACAGCCTCCCGGCCTTGCAAGCGGTTGCTGATCACAAGGTTCCTGGGAAATCTGGCAAGTTAGACCCGGGCGAGGGGTCAGGTCGGCCTGAGCACAGAACCGTCTGGAAGCTGAACAGGCTTGCAGGGTGGGCCCCTCAGTGACCTGCTCCTTCTGCCTTTGGCCAGTGTCCGGTCTCCATTTTTCCTAAGGGGGCTCAGGGTGTCCTTTAAGGGCATAACCTGTCCACGGGCCTTGGGACCAGGGCCTTGGGGCTCAGAGCTTAACCTGTCTCCGACGGGCTGTGTGACCTGGGCAGACCTTTTCCGTCTGAGCTTGACTTCTGCAGTTAAGACCGGGGACAGTCTTTCCTATGGGGACACATGTCTCCTTACCAAGTGCCGTGCGTCAGCCTGCCTGTGCAGTGCGTGCCTGCAGAGCGCCTCCCTCATGGGACCAGGGCCAGTGGGATAGTCACATACTCGCTGGGCTTCCTGATGGTCGGTCGGGTCCTTTATGGCCTCAGATGACGCTTTCTTACTGCTGCGACCTCCTTTCACTGTGGCCCCAAGGAGGGGCTGAGGCACCGGTAGAGGGGCGGCCTTGGCCTGTGCCTTCCCAAGCGGGCCCTTGGGCCATGCTCCCAGTGACCTGCGTCGGGTGTTGGAGGCTGCAGGTGGAGCTGGGGGACCCGGAGAGTCGAAGCATGTCCGAGGGGTTTCCTCAGCACGGTGGGGCCAGGGCGCCCCACGGCACCGGAGAGCAGTGCCCGTGCTCAGGCCCTGGAAAGCTGTGTCCCCACTGCGCAGAGCAAGGCTGCAGTGCCTGCGGGGCCTGGACAGTGGCAGGTCTGCTGTCCCACCGAGGATCGGCACAGTTCTGCGAGCGGTCGGACGAGTCTTGTGGCGAGATGCTCGCATAGGGTCCCGGCCTCCGCTCGCCTGCCCGCCTCAGCAGGCCGTGCTCTCCAGGTCCGTGCAGACGGCCGTGGGGCCGGGCCCTGCTGCGTGCGGTGTGACGGCGGCCGGGGGTGTCTTCTCCAGGCGTGAGTCAGGTGGCCGACAGTGGCCACCTCTCCTGGCGCTGTCCTGGAGTTTGAGAAGGTTGTGTGCCCATTTGCGTTTGCAGGTGGACACCAGCTCTTTTTCTCAAAACTGGGAGTTCCAAGTGCTGGTGTTTGGACTGTGGCTGGAGACACCGTGTGCGGGAAGTCTGACGGCGGTTGTCAGACTGCCCTGAGCCCAGGGTGAGCCCGCAGCCCCTGAGCCCATCTGCTGCCCGCAGGGCGTGTGACGCCCTGCGTGGTGCTGCGGCCCCAAGGTGTCGGCTGTAACAGTGAGAGCTTAAACCACCCCGTGCTAACGTAGTGCGTCGGTCAAATGGAACTCTAAGGCGGCAGCGGCAGTGGCGTCCGTGCCTGGAGGGAGCCCTGAGGATCGACCAGTGCCCAGATGGCACGGGCTGTGGGGCAGGTGCCCCGCTGCGTGTGCTCTGTGTGTGCGGGGACCCCCTCTGCGCGGGCGGCTCCCCCGACGCCTCGCATGTGACCAGTGTGCGGCACGTGATCTGCCTTCACCCTGGAAAAGGCACGGCCTTGAGTCGGCCGTCCCCGACTTGGAGGGCTGGACTGGGATTCTCTGACTTCATGGAAAATGCGTGCAGTGGAGGCCGTCCTTTGGACTTTGCTCTTTTCTGGGGAAATCATGTGCAGCGACGTGCTCTCTGGCGACGGTGTTGGGGTTTTCGCGTCCCATCGTGTCCACACATGTCCATCTGTGTCTCCTCTTCTGGCGGGAAGAGGAGGAGGAGGGAAATCCTTGTGCTCTGACCTCGAGGTCACTACACGGTGGTCGAGGGTCGGAGTCCAGAGCACTGGTCCTCGGTGGGCGGGACTCAGCCCGATGTGGGAAGGCGCATCTGTGACTGACGCCCTTTCAGCATCAGACGGTTTCTTGGACTTTCCATCGTAAGTCGAGCGGCCCTGTCCCAGGGCCTGGGCGGCATTTCTGCCAAGAGGCCTTGGAGAGGCCGGGGGCCCCTCTCTCAGGGTGCCTGCAGCGGCACCTGGGTGCCCCCCGGTTCCTGTCCTCTTGACAGAGCTTCTCCCCACAGCAGTGCGCGGCTCCTGCTCCCGTCGAGCCGTTACTGCGTCTGCTGCTTCCTCTGATTTTACACACACTTTATTCGATCTTCTGATGAAACATTCCTCTCGCTTTGGACTTACTAAGTCAAAGATGAGATGTGACTTTTTTGGAAGCACCTCCCTTTATTTTGGAGTTTCACTCTGGGGCTCCACCTGATCGACGTGCTGTCACTCAGCCGCCTGAGCCACAGGGCCATTCCCGGAGGGGCACTTCTGTCACGTGAACTGTGACTCGATGATGGCTTCCTCGCCCGAGCGCAGAGCCCAGGCCTGGAGCTACAAGCTGCTGTGGCTGGCGGGCAGGGCCACCGGCTAGGTCAGTCCTCGCCGGGCTTCCAGCTTGTCTTTGGGAGAAATGGGAGCAGCCTTGGCCATCAGAGATCCCCAGGCTGCAGGAGGATAGGGGTCTTGCCTTGGCCCCTGGGGGTCAGGATTGCCTCCCTGCACCGGGCTCAGCTCAGGAGCCCCCGTGGCTGTGCCCTACGGAGCCTGTCTGGCCGGGCCACCTGCACCCGGGTTAGCCCCGTCCGCAGGACACAGGCTGCAGAGCTGCAGAGGCTTCAAGGCCTCTCTCCCCAGTGGAAGCCCCGGGGTTTTCAGTTCCTCCCAGCCCCTTTAAGATCTTATCATTATATCTCTGTGCGTGCGCAGCGAGAGAGGGCCACGCACCCTGCCCTGAGCTCCATGGAATATCGAGAATCAGTCAGGTAGGACCCTCAGGTGGCCGTAACCTCAGGGATCTGGCTTGTGCCGTGGACTTTGCTGTATCAGCTACTAGGGCAGTTCTCATCTGTGAAGTCATGGACACCTCTTGGGGACGTGGGAAGAATGACACAAGGTGACTTTACTATGACCTATTATGGGCCCTATAATTACTTTTCACAAGTATCGTGTCTTAAATCTCTGGCTTTTTCCTCGGTCCGTTTATCTACCTTCTTCCTCTCTCTCCTCATTTCCTTGGGGAGGCAAGATCACAGTAGAAGAGGAGGTCTGCCTGAGTACATAGAGAAGCCTCAGCACAGGACAGCTTGTGGGGAGCCGACTAGAAGAAATGTCCAGTTCTGTAGGAGGAGGACAGTCTGGAGGGGAGAGGACTTTAGTGTGTAGTCAGCAGGGATAGTGTCCCAGGAGAGGGGATCATTGGCTGAACTTGCAGGGTGGGTTGGAGTTGGAGGGTGGGTTGGACTGGAGGGGAAGCCACCCGCTGACATTTGGCACTAGGATGCTGTGACTTGCCTGACCCGTCAGCTCACACACACAAAGGGCTCTCACTGGGGTCTCTCCGCCCGCAGATGGTGTCATGTCCTCAGTGAGGGCGCAGTCACCTGCCGCCTCCAGGTGGAGGCCGCAGTGCCACTTACCCTGGTCTCTCCTGGGCTGAGAGTGAGAGAGCGCTCCAGGGCTAGGAAGCTGGCAGGTTCCCCCCAGCGCTCGTGCGGCAGCCCCTGGGGGAGATGGCTCCCAGGCCCGCGGGAGCGCAGTGTCTGCCCTGCTGCTTGCTCCTGGGCTGTGGGGCAGGGCCCTCCTAGCTCTCAGGTGCAGTGGGGCTAGCGGTCACCTCCTGAAAAGCCACAGAAGGCTGCTTGAGCCTCTGTCCAGTGCGTTGTAGGGTGTGTCTCACCTGGCGTTGCCCACACGTGTCCTTTCCTGGAAGCAGTGTGGTTGCTCACGACAGGACCTCGGCACTTACTCCCTGGGCGGTGCCATCTGAGAGTGTGGCTGGCTCCAGGTGTTAGCCGAGCAGGCTGAACACGGGCTGAAATGCCCCTTGGAGGTCAGCTGTCGTTGTTTGTTCACCTTCTGTTACACTGGCCAGTTCCCGGCACTTTTTCTCACAGAGATGCGCCAGGTGGCAGAGAGCCACTGCTTGGGAAGCTTCCAGTGAGACGAGGGGCAGGGCATGGCCGCAGGCCTTCCAGTCAGAGGACAGGCTCTAGGACCATGCTGCAGACTCCGTGCTTCTGGCAGGTGCCCAGAGTGGGAGGCCACCTGGGCCACCTTCCTTGTGGCTGGTGTCCAGGCCATCCCCTTGCAGCCCGGGAGCCACCGGCAGTAAGGGGCACCGGCCTGATGCAGACGCTCTGGCCCTGGCTCCTGGCCGCAGGCCTGAGTGACCTTGGCTCAGCCACTCTGAGCGCACTCGTCCTCCGCCTTCCGACAGTGGTTCTGGGACGTTGTGACCGCAGCACGCTCTGGACAGAGCTCGTGGGACACAGCTCCAGGGCACCGCCCTCACACCACGCCTGGGGTTGTCTGCCGGGACTGGAGCCTCTGGCCTCGCCACAGCGCGCAGGCGGGGAGCTCCCGGCCGCCTGACTTTCCTCCTCTTCAGTTTGGACTCATGTTTCGAACGTGCCAGGTGAGTGCACGGCGGATGCCTCGAGGAGAACGTTTGAACGTGGGCTGTCTCGTTGCTCGGGAAAGGAGGTCCTGAAACAAATGTGGCTCGGCCTAGGCTGCACGACTTGGGGGGAGTGAGTCCTTCCCCGTGAGAACGCGGCAGAGGAGGTGGTCCTGCCCGTGCAGGCATCGGGCCCTCGGAGGCCAGACGGTGAGCTGGAGAAGCACTTTCAAAGACACGGCCTGCCCACCTTCTTGGACAGCTCCTGACGGGTCCCGCTCTCCGAGGCCCCTTGCTGCTTGTTCGTCCCTGGGCAATTGATTGCCCATCGATTGGAACAAAACCACCAGGTGGCTCCGCTCTCAGAGACGTCGTTATCAGAGACGAGCCCTTAGCTTGAAACAGCTCAGCAGGCCCCTCCATGCTGGAGACCGTGGGGAGTGACGTGTTGGCTGGCGGCCTCTTCCCCAGTCACAGCGGCGGAGGCTCCCAGCTCCCGGTCCCGCCCCTGGCTGAGCCGTTTCCACCGTGGCCGTGGGGCAGGTGCTCTGCCTGCAGGACCTTGGTCTCTGAGTCTGGGAATGGACCGCAGTCCCAATTCATGCGACAGCTGCCCAGAGGACGTTCAGTTCTCCACAGGGAGTCACACCCCCAGAGAACACAAGATGAATGCGGGGTTTTAGATTCCCTCGCAGAGGGACCGGCCCCGAGACGTCTTCCTGCGTCTCCTGGGAACCGGCAGCTTCTCCGCATGGAGCCCGCTGCCCTGGGTGTGGGGTGGCCAGCGCAGTGACTGATCACCCCTTTCCACACGAGAGGCCTGCCGAGACGTCACGCGCCTGCCCAGTCGCTGTGCCCGGCACGCCTGGGAGCACACCAGCCTCGCGGTCCTGGCCGTGCAGAGCCGCTGCGCCAGGCACACGCGACAGCACCCCGTCGGCACGCGAGGCCAGCGTGGAAGAGCTGTGCAGCCGTGGGGAGGTGCCAGGAGGCCAGTGTGCCAGCTGCGAGATGCCCGCTCCGCCGCGAGCCGCACGGATCCTGGGCCCAAGGCTCCTGGTTGGGTCGGGAGCAGCAGTACTTTGGGGGAGAATAGGTGGGTTTGAGCGGCTTCGGCTGAGTCTTGCTTAGAATCCACAGGAGCTTTTGCTGAGCCACAGTGAGGACCTTCTCTCGGGGGCCTTTGTGCCGTGACCGCAGCGCTGGCCCGCTGAGCACAAGCTGTGGGGGAGCGGCCACACCGCGGTGACCGCAGCTCCGATGCTCCCGACGCTGTGCGGCCTGGGCCCTCGCACAGGTGGCTTTCATGAGCTTGCTGTATGTGTGAGGAAGACGAGGGCCCCCCAGACTCGCCCGCACAGCCCACTCCACTGCCTGCCCCTCAGCCAGCAGCCAGGGTTCTGGGCGCCGGGCGCCGGGCGCCAGCTCGCCCTGAGTCACAGCCGGAGTCTTGGGGAGTCCCCCCCACGTGCATATGCTCACCTGCACTTTGTGGCAGGCTCACTTCTCTGCAAACAGGGCCCAAGTTCTGCTCAGTCAGGGGCTCTGTGGCCCCGAGGGCAGGCTTGCTCTTCCAGAGCCTCCCCTGGGCAGCCTCCCCTGTACCGCCTGCCACTCGGGAGTCTGACTGCTCTCTTCCAGGCCGAGCTCCTCCGCTCCTGCACGTCAGCGCAGGCCCCTGGGGTGCAGGTCTGGGTCTTCCCTGTCCCAATTGCCTTGCCAGCCCCGTGGGGCAGAGCTGTCTCCAGTGAGGACTGGCACCGGTCATCCCTTTCCCGAGACAGAGGCTGTGCGCTGTCTTCAGAAAAGGAGCGTCCACTTCCCTACTTCCCAAAGCTGCGGCTTGTCACCCACATGCCTTCTGTTTCTGGAAGCATGGACTTCAGCGTGCAGAAGCCCAGCTTTCTTAGTAAGCAGCCGAAGCCTGCTTTAACGACACATCTCTGTAGGTCATTAGGACAGAAGTACATTGTCGCTTCTGAAACGGGAAGCAGGCTGGGCTGGAGCTGGCCAGGGGGCCGCCACAGCTTCCCGAGTTCACAGTGAGCTGTAGCCCAGAGCCACGGTTAGGACGTCATGGGTGCAGGCTCCAGTCTGTGGGTGTGGAGGCCGTTGTGGGTGTGAATGGAATGTGCACAGTGCTTTCTGGTGAGCAGGGAGCTTCTTGTAAGAAGTAGCGTGTGAGGGCAGAACCCAGCGTGCCGAGCGGGACTTTGTAGAGGGAGGCGGGGGAGGGCCTGGGGTGCGCAAAAGGACCAGCGCAGTGTTGGGGCTCCTGGCCTTTGACCCGGGTCTTAGCGTAGCCCTCAGACGCCCAGGGTGCGTTCGTGCCCACACCTGCAGGCCGGAGCTGAGCACAGCGCAGGGCTCTGGCTCATCCACGTGGCCGTGTGCTGCGTGACATCTGACACGCGTGGAGGAACGTGCATGGATGACAAGGTGCATACAAACCGGGGAGAGGAGGTGGGGTTTCCAGAGCTGGTGGCATGACTGATGCTGGCGCTGGGTCCCCGAGCCCTGGGCCCTGCAGGGAGAGAGACAGCTTGGTGCTGGCCTGCCAGGGACACTGGCGTCCCGGGGCTGCTGGCCAGGGCTCCCTCGAGTCTGCGGGGACAGCCGCTCCCGGCTGTTTTGTGGGGGGCGGATGGAGGAAGCGCCCGACTTGTTTGCACACGTTTGCCGGGAGCAGTCGCAAGCGGACGCTGGCTTTGCTCTTCAAAGAGTTGGAGCACCCGCTCTTCATCGCGGATGATCTGAATAACCTGAGCCTGTGTCCGTGTCTCTCATCTCGAGGGGGCCCAGCATGCCTCGTTCCGCTGTTCACCGTCCTCTGTGCTTGGCCCCGTTAGGGGCAGTGTCACTTCATTGTAAGCTTTGGGGGACCCGTTCTCCTGAGGCCAGCAGGCCTCCTTTCCTCCTCTCCTCGGCACAGCTGCCCGGGCAGCTAAAGAGACACTGCTCCTAACGGGGCCAAGAACAGCGGACGGTCCGGACTGTGGAGCCGGCGCTCCCCTGGCCCCGCGGGCCCTGCATCTGCACCCCACGCTGCCAGTCTGCAGGCAGGGGCTGCGCCTCGGCCCAGAGCAGCAGGGCAGAGGGCCCCTGCCAGGTGCTGCCCGTGGGGACGGTGTCGGCAGGCATGTTGTGTCTCCGCTGCTCCCTCACTCAGTGCGTGGCCTTCGGTCTTCTCAGCTGCTCCCTAGGGACATGGGGACCATCTCGGCTTGTGGCAAGGCAGCAGGTGGGGCTGCGTGTGGCTTCTCTGAACACGGGGTGGGGGTTTCGCCTCTCTCAAAGCTTGTGGCCCTGCTGCCCCCAGAGTACACTGTACAGGCTCTACTCGGCCAGGCCTGGTCACCCTGCCGGCCTCTGGCCTCCCGAGTGCAGTCACATGCCATGCTGCTTCCTGTAACCTGCTGGAGGGCGAGGGTGAGGACAAACAGGAATCCAAGGCCACAGACTGAAGAACCAAGGGCTGGGATGTAGCACGTATCACAGGGGCTCCCAGGAGGCGGCAGTGGCGTCCACGGTGGACGCTTACCTTTTCAACCATCCTCAGTGCAGTTTCCCCTGAGAGCCCTGACTCCCCAGCAGCCAGACCAG
The DNA here is from genome assembly GCA_004363575.1 of Solenodon paradoxus. Lineage (NCBI taxonomy): Eukaryota > Metazoa > Chordata > Mammalia > Eulipotyphla > Solenodontidae > Solenodon > Solenodon paradoxus. The sequence continues at coordinate 243,000 of RJWH01001792.1, read as the reverse complement.
CCAGGAGGCATGGTCCCCACGCGGGTCTGCCCCGCCTTCCCCAGGGTGAAGTGCCAGCTCGTCCCCAGCCTGCAGCACGCGCACCGCGACCCTCGGATGGGCCCCGCATCTGCCCTGGCCTATCGGGAGCACCCCTCACCTCCCCGGCCGTCAGAAGGCAGCGTGGCGCCTCTGCCCGAGCCAGCTCCCCGGGCACCAGTCCCCAAGTGTCCTGCCTCTGCCCTCCCTCTGTCTGCCCTTCTCGAGGGCAGAGGTGGTTGGTCGTCCTGGTGCGCGTGCTGGCACAGCGCTGGGTTCAGAGCAGATGCTCGGGCGAGTGGAGTTGTGATGGGAGAACGGGCGGCAGGTGCGTGCTGAATGAACGCGTGCGCACTCTTGTTTCAGCACGTCCATTCACCTTCCTCCCTTGGCCTCCCCTTCCCACCTGTCCTTCTCTGGCAGGCACCAGATTTGACGGGAGAAATTAATTCAGAGAGCAGCCTGTCACGTTCACAAATGGAGACAGCATTTAGCTGTGGTTAAGGCTGCTGCTCCTGGGAAAAGGACTTCGTAACTCCGTTTTTCCACCCCTCCCCGTGCCAGTCTGGCCACTTTACTGCCCACCCCTGCTACAGGTGGGCTGGGGGGCTGCGTGGGCCTAGGGGACGAGTTGACCTGCAGGTTCCTCCATGGCACTCAGGCTGCAGTGCGTGTTGTGGGTTCTTGTCCCTGCCTCCTGGGCCCAGAGGCTGGGGGTGGTCAGGGGAGCGGGGTGCCAGGACTCTGGGAGGCCCCTCTCCCTGGGGCAGAGGTGGTCAGGAGCATGCCCTGGGGGCGGCCTTGGACCCGAGAAGGTTACAGTTGTTGGAAAAGGCATGCCCCTCTTCCCACTGCCCTGCTCCCCGAGTTTCCAAATCCCAGAGGTGCCCAGGAAATGGAGGGTTCTGGCCTCCAAGAAGGACAGCGCACCTGTTCTCAGTTGTCATCCCTGTAGGAGTCATCTGCTTTGCTCTCCACAGCCCAGGGAGGTTGGAGTGGTCCCCATTTTACAAGGACGACTGGGCCCACGGAGCCTGGCACCTGCGGGGCTCAGAGAGTGCGACCCTGCTCTGCATGCACCTGGTCGGGCCCGAGCCACGCCCTGCCGTGGAGATGGCGGGCGAGGAGCCATGGGTGGCTCTGCGTCTCACAGGCGGTGTGACTCAGGCCGGGCCTCCCTGGAGCAGCCTGGGCAGCACGTCCACAGGGCTGTGCATCCTTCACTCCTGCTGTGGGGCTGGGGGAGGGCAGGCCATGGTGCAAGAGTCGCCCAAAATTGCTGGGACGTGAATCCATCGTGGCCGCCCGAGGATTGTCACTCAGATCGGGAGTCAGTCCGACTCCACCTGTTGAAGGGATCCCGGGCCACCAGGCCAGCCAAGGAGCAGTTTCTGGGAGGCACCGTGGACCTGTGGCCTCAACAACCCATGGTCCCCTGAGGTTGCCACATTTCTGAGCTCAGAGGGCTCAAGACCAGCCCCCGTTGGAGGCCTGAGGGGGCTGTGGAGCCCTCCCGTCCCTTTGGAGCCTGACCCCCGCGACCCTGAGCTGCACACTGGGCTCCCTGCTCCCCGGGTATCTTGAGGGAGCACCCCACCCTGGCAGGGGCCGTCGTGGTGGGTCTGAAGAGGAGGGCGGAGAGGTTGGAGCCTGTGACCAGTTCCCAAGGGGAACGGACCCCTGACCATGGCGCCCCACCGCCCGCGCCTGCTGGTCCCACGTGTCCACGTGGGCTCTGTTCTTTCCGGTCTGTGTCCCGGCCCAGCTCTGGCCACACCGACACCGCGCAGGACTGCATCTCGAAGGTGTGTCTGTGGAGAAGTGTAGCCCCCGCCCATTGCAGACAGGGACAAATAACGGTTTAATAATTGACACCTGCCCTCAGAGCACCCAGGCAGGTGCCACAGAGTGGGTGATCCCAGATGGAAGGGATAGAGTCAGGGCCCATCAGAGGCCTGGACCTGCTGGGCCTGGCTCAGGCTGGCCAGGGGAGCCGGGCTGTGTTTGTGCAGAGGCCCTGGGCCAGCATGCTTCCTGGGGTGCCCAGCGCTGGCTCGGCGCCACTTGGTGCCTCTGTGCTGAGTGCCAGAGCGTCTTCTGAGATCTGAGGAGGAATGAGAGAGGAGGGGGCTCGCAGGGTGCGTTGACCACAGCTCCCGTGCCCTGAGTGTGCTCTGAGGTGGCTGCTGTGACCCCAGGGAGGAGCCACACTGCTGGGCGTGCAGGGGCGAGCTTTGAGGCGGGAATGTGGGGTGTCCTGTGTGCCCCCAGCACCCTGCTTCCCACCCTGGTGGCACCCGGAGTGAGCACCCCACCCTGCAACGGGCAGGACCCCACCCCAAGACCTGACTCCACACTCAGCGCGTCCACTGGAACTGAAATCACAGCCAGTGGCAGCTCCGTCACCCCAGGTGCCGGGGGACCAGGCCTGAGGTCCTGATCCAGAGGAGGCGGCGGAGTGGTTCTCGGTGCCGGTCTCAGGCCAGTGGGTTTCTGAGCCCAGCAGCCACAGAAAGCCTCCAGGGTGGATGGGCTGCTGGAAATAGGAGCCTGACAAAGATAATCAGGGTGTGGTGTCCTGGTTTTGGTGTTTGTTCAGAGGGCCCTGCACGCAGTCACTGTCCTGAGAGTGAAGCAGATGGTGCACGTCTGCGTGTGTCCCGTGATGGCTCAGGTGCGCTTCAGGATTGAGTGAGACGTGTGATAGAGCGTTTAACGTGCATGTTTATTCACACAAGCAAAACCCAGACAGGAGCCCTCGCTTCCTCGTCTCCTTGCCCCACGTTGGCACGCGCTCGCCACCCCAGGCAGCCGGGTCCTCAGTGTGAGCGCCAGCTGGCGCGCCCCTGCTCTCGACTTGGCCCCTCGGCGGACACTGCCGCACTGCGGTGCTGAACCTCACAGGCCCAGGAGACGGGCACAGTCCCCGACCTCTGCCGCAATCCTGGAGCCCGAACTGGACCCCCGGGCGGCCTGGTGGACGCCTGAGGCTGCCCGTGTGCGCTCGTGCTGGGGCCTGGCAGGGATGGTGGTGCCCGTCCTCTGCTTCCTCGCTGTGTGCGCGCACGGGGGAGATCCTCCTCCTCGGGAGGGCTGGAGAAAGCCTGCACCTTCGTCAGCCCAGGGGCACAGCACAGGGGCGCGCGTGCAGGCTGGTGAGTGTGTGCACTGCAGACAAACGTAGCAGCCAGCCTGCACAGAGACGACCCTGTCAGGCTCTGCATTCAGTCACTGCTTTCCTGGGACCCTTGGCAGATGAGGGCCAGGTTTGCTTGGGGCCCTGGCCGCACCCTGAAGGACGCCAGGGAGCCTCTCACTTCCCGGGATGCTCTTGTTCTTTGCTGCACATGCCCCCCATTAGGGAAGGGGAGGGACTGCCCCGGACAAAGCCACTGGCCCCGCAGTGACAAGGCTGCTGTAAGTGGAAGAGTGGACATTGGAAGACAGTTGAGGACCACTTTTCCTGATGACCCTGACAGCAGGCCTCCCGTCAAGAGACTGGCAGAGCCCTATAAACATGCCTCTGATGGGCCTGAATGTCATGGACTCCTGCTGGGCAGTGACTGCTGGCAAAGATGGCTGTGACTACAGGTAATGCTGACACTCCTGTCACCACAGCCGCAGCCTGGCCCTGGCCCTGGCGATGCCAGGCTGGGAGGAAAACGATGGGCCTAAGGTGGCCAAGAAGCCGCATATCGAAGTCCTGGGAGGCTGCAGGTCCAGGACAGCAGGGAGAGAAGGGCTCTTCCTAAGTGTCTTTGGGCAGACCAGAAAAGCCCATCCCCAGTGGGGGCATGGTGCCCGAAGGCCAGCGTCCCCTCATTTCCATGTCCCTGCCCACTGTAGTGTCCACGCCATGAGCTTGTCAGGCTGCGGCAGCATGACGGCCGGGCCCTGTTCAGAGCAAAGCCCTGCTGGAGGGATGGCTCTGCCGGAGGGACATGGGGAGAGCTGTCTGGCCAACAGTCCCTGGGCCCTGGGAGCCCCAGTCCGGGGCCGCAGGTGGAGCTGGAAGACACAGACTCACCGCCTGGCTGGGGCTCGAACCCAGGCCGCTCAGCCCCGTGTCCTCGGCTCATTTTCCGTTGAAGAAAGGAACAGGCACAGAAGAAGCAGGGCATTGGGCTCCTGCTCTGCGGCCTGATGGATGCTCACTGCTCACTCTTCTCGGAGTTTCTTTGGTGGTTGTGTGTCTCAGTTTACAAAATAAGATGCTCCCTTTAGAAGTGCCCTCCCGAAGAGCATGCATTCCATCTCAGAACAGCGACACACCTCTGAACCGTGGTGAGAGCTGTCTGCTGTTCTCTGCTGCGGGGCCGTGATGGAGCAACTTGGGGTCAGACAGGCCCAGCCTGCAGGCGCTGTCCTCCCATGACCATCTATAAAAGCGCCGGGGGTGGGGGACGAGCACCGCGGGCGGGGCCGGGGCGTCGTGCCCCTGGGTCAGGGCCGCGGAGGCTCCTCCACGTCTGGGAAGGGAGATGACTCCTCCTCTGCTGCACCCAGCATCCTGGGTGAAAAATGCCGTGTGTGGAAAAATTAGTTTCTCCGAACAGCCTGTCGGCCAGGCCGCCACCCTGCTGGGACACAGGAATGGGACCCTGTTCCTGTCATGGGTTCTGCTGTCCTCTCTGCATCTCCTGTCGGCGTTCTCGGGAGACGTGTGTGGGAGATATGGCTGTCCCTCCTGTGTCTCCGCAGTCCCTTCATTTCCCTGACAGCCCCCATCAGTCCTCCTCGTTAGAGAAACAGGCTTGGTGACAGAGGCTCTTATGTGCTGTCACCTGGGACTCCGTCAGCTGACAGGCAGACCCAGCCTTCCCCATTGCTTTCCGCGTCTCCCGGGCTATTCGTTCGGGTGTCCGGCTGTGAAGTCGGTACACAGATGCCCAGAGGGGCACATGCGTGCAGTGGGGGCGGCGGGGGCTGGGGAGAGGGGCATCAGGAGGCGTGTCTGGGGCCGGAAGCAGGTCAGGGCCCGCAAAGCTTCCTTGTCAGATGCAGGGTCCTTCCAGCCACCCTGTAAGCGAGTTGGAAGCGGCTCCGTGGATGGTGGTCTGGGGGTGGCTTCACCGCAGCCCCCTGTGCCCCCAGATCCAAGTCCAGCTCTCGTCTGAGGCTCGAGGAGGCGGCCACGCTCTCGCACCAGCCCTGCCGCAGAATCGCCGAGGTGCTGGCCCCGCTGCACAGGATGCAGAGCCTGCCAGAGCCCGAGGGCAGCTGTCTGGGCGCTCCTGCAGGGGGTCAGCGCGGAAGGAAGGAGCCCCCATGGTAGGGGCTCCCCAGCCCGGACTGCAGGGCGCCGCTGACCCAGCCCAGGGATGCAGCCCTGAGCTGCATCCTCCGCTGGAGCGGAGCTGAAGGCCGAGCCTGCACAGGTGACCACATCGACGGCCGTGGAAGCCCTGCTGCTGCCGCTTGTCCAAGCGCCCTGGTCAGCGTGCTGGTGCGCCCTGGTCAGCCCGCTGGTGCGCCTCTGGCCCGTCCGCGGTGGGAGGCGAGTCCCCCGCACGCAGCTGCACAGCCGCCCTCATCGCGCAGCCCCGGCACCTGCGGCACACGGCCTGCCCCCCCGGCCTGGTGGGGGACTTGGCCCTCTGCTGCCCGTGAGCTGTTCACAGGGCCGAGTGTGTAACGCGGGTGGGTGTGCCCTCCGCCACCAGCAGGTGCAGGGCGTCCTGTGAGAACGCCTGCCCTCGATGCGTGTCACTGCCCGGCAGAGCCTGGAGAGTGGTCTGACCACACCAGCGACCAGTGCGAGGCGGAGGGCTGTGGTCCCGGGCTCCACATCCTGAACCCTCTGGAAGGGCCTTTCCTCCCTCCCGCGTCAGGGACGTGGCTGGTGGGTGGGGCAGAGAGTGCAGTGCCATCCTTGCTGCTGCACGTGGCACCCACGGGCCCCGAGTCCCACCCCATGCTCGCGCCTTCGGTGAAGACGGGCCACGCCAGCCAGCCCCGTGACGGGGCACGCTGCGCCCTCCAGATTTGGCAGTCAGCGGCAATCTTCTTTGTGCCTGCTCTGGAGGCTGTCCTGCCTGTGCTGGGAGGACCGACCTACTCGGGGGCCGGAGAGGGCCCAGGGGGCTGTGCTGCAGTGGAAGGGACGCGTCTGGTGTGCTGCTGGGCTGGCTCCCCGCGGCGCGAGAGGCCTTCTAGGGCAGAGGACGAGTTGGGAGTAGACGGGTCAGCACCCTGCCCAGCAGGCAGTAGGAGAATTCTCTGGAGAAACAGAGGCAGAAGGCTTTTGGCAAAACCTTGAAAACTAAGGGTAAGGAGCACCAGGCTTCAAGAGGGCCTCTGCTCAGGGCCTCACAAGGCTGAAACCAGGTGTCTGCTGGCGGTCTCGTCTGGAGGCTCAGGAAGAAGCAGCTTCCAACTCATTCCTGTTGGCAGAAGGTGTGTCCTGGTGGCTGTAGGACTGACGGGGCTTCCTCGAGGGCAGTCACGGGGCCACAGCTGCAGGGGCGTGCAGGGTCGTCACGCCCCTCGGACCTCCTCTCCCGGTCAGCTGGGGAAGTTCTCTGCTCTAAAGGCCAGGCCCATGCAGGTCACCCCTCGCACCAGATCACGAGCACGAGCATGTGGTGACCTCACACGTCCACGGGTCCCACCACACTCGGGACGAGGGCCCCCGCATCCTAGGCTTCTGCTACCGAGGAGGAGGACAGCGGGTCCAACTTGAGGCCAAGTAACGGGCAGCGGTGGCGGTCCCAGCAGCCATGCCATTTAGCTCGGCGTGCAGTGCACCGTACAGCAAGGTCTGTGTCACCTCACTCTGGGCTGTTGTCACGACAACACGACCCCTAATGATACGTCCCGTTATCAGAGACGTGTGCCTGCTCCCTGTAGGAGGCCACTTCAGCAGCAGTGGACGTGCACAGCAGGGCAGAGCCCGCTTTGCTGCTGGGCTCACTCACGTGCTCTCCGGAAAGCCTGCCCTTAGCGCAGAGCTCATCACGTGATGCAGACACGGACACCTGGGCGCCTGGGAAATTCAAGGTCAGGGCCCAGGCCTCCCGACGCCTTAGCCGCCCCAGCGCAGAGCCGCCCCGGCAGTCTCTCTCCGGCAGGGACACAGTCTCACGAGCTGCCCACTGGAGGCCGGAGCATCCTCTTGACCCCATGTCACGATGCCTTGTCAGATCCGAGTGTGAGGAGCAGCCTGTGCCAGGTGTTGGTCAGACGCGACCCTGCAAATGCTGCTGTTTTTGCAATGGCTGAGGGAGAAGGAGGCTGTTTGGCACTATGATTAGAAAATGTGCTCAGGACCCACCCAGTGCCACGTGACGGGACTGCTGCGTCAGGTATGGCAGAGAAAGCCTGCCTGGAGGTGTTGAGCACTCAGAAGGGGCCTCGCAGGTGACCCCATCCTCACGCGATCACAGCGCATCACCAAGGGAGCCTTTGGCACCTCCTTAAATTCACTGCAGCGATGCCTTCCCCGTCACACCCACTCCGGGGTGAGACAGTGGCGGTGCCTCGCCTGCAGACCCGGCCCCTGCTCCCTAGCAGAGGAGCCCGGTGGTGACTGGCGGGTGCGCCACTGGCCGTGGGCCCCGGGACTGGGCGCTTGGTCTTGCCCAGTGCTTGTAGAGGGCACATGTGCTTGATCGTTCTGCTACGTGCCTGGTCATCCTCCCCGCCCTTCCGCGGGCCTCCTGTGCCAGCACCTCGAGAGAAGCTGTCAGACAGGCACGGGGCGCTGGATGCTGGGCTGGGCCCGCTGCACCCAGCCCGCGCTCCACTCACGCGGCGTGTGGGTTCGACCCTCCCCTTAGCCCCGCTGAGCCTCAGTAAAGTGTGGACACTCCTGTCCCTGTGAAGGACTCGGGTGTTGAGAGGCACTGAGGTGTTGTGTGTGCCACTGCCCACAGCCCCTAAGCGGTGGCCATCGCCTTTTCCCTCTCTCCTTGCTGACCCGCACCTAGCACACCTGTCTTCTCTCCGGCAGTGTTCTGAGTTAGAGCCCCGTAAGGTTGAGAGCAGGAGGCTTCTTACTAGAGTGTGGCGTCGGTGTCGGGTCCTTCCTGCCGACCTCCTGAAAAGCACCCAGGCGTTGAGGAGTGGACGCTGGTCTCTGCATCCGCATGCACGCGGAGACCCGTCTACTGCGTGGGATGGTGGACGGGATTTGGAGACAGACGCCGCAGCGGCACAGGGCAGGGCCACTGGCTCCGCGCTGCAGCCTGGGCACGGCCCGGCCCCCCACGTGTGTGTGTTGCGTGCATGCTCGTCCTGCCGGCAGCAGCTGTCCGTCCCGGGGCGCCATGCAGGCGTGCTCACACCTGGTCTGGCTGCGCACACTCCTGCCAGAAAAGACGAGGCTTGGGTGGGCCGTCGTCACGGGACAGCGCGGGGGAGTGTGCCCTTTGCTCAGAGGTTTCTGGGCAGAGGACATGGGGGGCGGTTGTTCTGTGATTCTGGGTCATTTTAAGCACGCCGTTAACACACTGTGCGCTGTCGGAGGTGCTTCCTTGAGGAGGCCCCCCGGCCCACCCCGCGCGAGCCTGGGCGCATTGCTCTTCTGCCGTTGATTGGTTTGAGGCTCAGACACGGTGCGGGCTCTGGTGACAGGCCAGCGGGCGCAGTCCCAGGAGCTGGCCCGGAGCCACAGAGCTGCTGCAGGGACAGTGACTTGTAGACCTCGGGAGCGTGGCCTCGGTGACCCTCACCCCGGAGCAGCCCTTCGAGGGCCTTTCCTGCTGCTGTCTCTGCTCCTCCCACTAGAAAATGCATCCACGGCCCTTCCATGCCCTCCAGCCCGTCCTGCTTACTTCAGGATAAGGGAGGCCCAGAGACGCCCCCGTCCCGACTCTGGCCGCCTCCAGCCCCACTCACCTCTCAGCCCTGGGCAGAGGGCGCAGTGCAGAGCGCCACCCCCAAGCTGTCCCCCTGGCCTCCTGCCCCGCACCCACACCCCGTGCGCCTCCTTGTCCTGGGCTGTGTTTGCTCTTCCAAACGCCGTGCTGCAGAGTGTGGGCGTCCTCCCCGGGGCCCTCGCAGGACACGCTGTCCCCACCAGCCTCCAGGGCCCTCCCTGGACTCTCCCCAGGACCCCCACAGGCTGTCCTCCCCGGGATCCACGCGTGCTCGTCACCAGCCCTGTCCTGTGAAGAGCTGAAAACAAACCAAGAGACTCAGTTTCCCTTGAGTGCAAGTGACCTTTTTCTCAGAACTCAGTACGCAAATGTGTTTCTGCTTCTACTGGGCACTTCACTGGTCCCGTGGTGATGGAGGGCACAGGTTCCTGGGCTCAGGGCTAGATCAAGGGAATCCGAGGCCCCGCTGCACCTGGCAGCTATCCCCACCCCGCAGCTCTGTCCAGGGGCACCGCCAGTGACCGCATGGAAGGGTCCACGACCTCGGAGATGCAGATCCGGTGCCTCCTGCCCCAGGCCCCCGTGTGGCCCCCGAGAGGAGCCGCCTGTCCCTGGTCTGCTCTGTGGCCTTTCCGGCCCCTGCACCGGGTTCTGCAGCGAGGCCTCGCCCTCGATAAACCCCCGCTCGACAGTCCTACTGACCATCCGCGCGATGCCCCGCTCCCCTGCCGGCCCAGGGCGGACCTCTTGTCACTACTCCTTGTCGATGACTTGGAGCTTTGTGCCAAGTTTTGCTTGGAAATGAGGGAACAGAATCCAACCACTGTGTCCCGATCGTCCAGCTGTCTGGGTGTGGGCTTCCACACACCCCTTCCTCCATGAACCAGCTCCCTGGAGCTCCCTCAGCTCCGTTTCGGGGTTCAGGGGAGAGACCAGAAGCAGTCACTCTCACTGCGGGTGGGGACACAGGTGCTGCCCCCGCCCCGGCTCTCTCACCCAACATCCCGCCTGCTCAGAGACCCTCCCGCTGCTTCCAGTGAGGGCCCTGCGCTGACCCCAACCCCCCAGCCATCACCCTCTGGTGTGGAGAGGGGGCAGTCTGCTGGCATCCGGTACCCTCGAGAACCGTGAGCCCTTGGAAATGAGTCTCAGCGAGAGATCAGAATGGCAGCCAGCCTAGCCTGCCCACGCGTGTGTCACGGGGTCCCCCCAGGGCACCCTCCGGCCTTCCCAGAGCCACGGGGCTGCACCCGCTGACTCACAGCTGCCCCTCCCTGCTCAGCCTCTTCGTGCCATGAGGCTGCGGTCACCTCCCACAGGCACGCGGCTCCCTACTCTGTCCCCACCACCCAGCTCCTCCTCTCTCTCAGGGCAGAAAACCCGACGAGCCCCCAGACACTCGCGCACGCTGCGGGGCTGCCTACTCCAGTCAGGGCACCGGGTCTCTGTCCCAGGCTCAGCCGGTCCAGCCCCTCAGCTCTCAAGGTTCCTCTGTGTCAAGGAGAGTCAGAGACAACCTCAGGGGGACAGCGTGCGGCCCTCCCACGGTTCACGCTGTGGGTGCAGTGGACGTTCTGACGGCTGACGCGTGGAGCTGTCACCCCGGACCTGGCACAGCCCAGCTCCAGGCCGTCTGTCCTCATGGTTGGCTGGCCGATCGGCCGTGGAGCCTCCAGGCTGCAGGGCGGGCGGAGCCGAGCCTTCTCCCGCGCCTCCACCTGGCGTTCCTTGTCCCGCGTCAGGGCCCCCCAAAAGCCATGCTGACCGAATGGGCGGAAGTCACAGTGCGGCCTGGAGCTGTCACATCCCCGCTGTACTGGGCGTCCGATCACCCAGTTCCCACGTGGAGCCACTTGGGCACCAGAAGCGTAAGGAGCCCCAGTCCCACAGCAGCAGTGCAGGAGCCACCAGTCCTCGGGCTCTGCCCGCGAGGCTGGTTTTCTGTCTGGGAGGCGTTTAATACCCATTTATCACGTCTTTGAAGTTTCACAAGAAACCCTGCTCACTTACTACCGAGATAAGACGGCACAGAACAAAACACTAGCCTCCTCGTGCCTCTGTTTCTGTTCCTGGGTGCAGAAGCCAGGCCCCGGCCCGGCGCACGAGCGCACCCCACATCCCTCCATCTGCCGGCATGCCTGCCCCACGGGAGGTGGGTCGGTCTCGTTCAGCGGGCTCGCAGCCCTGTCCGCGTCCCCGAGGTCCCCGAGCGTGACGGTCGGCAGCTCTCGTCCCATGCCAGCTGCTTGCTCATAGCATAGCTTGGTGGCTTAGAAATGGGAAGATGTCTTGGGCCAGCTGTGTGGTCTCCAGGGAATTACCACCTGCTGCACACACCCCTCTGAGCAGGGACAGGGTATCCTCGTCCCTCTGACCGGGGTCTTGAGAAGCAGTTAGTTGCACCAGCGTGTTGTGAGAGGTGGCTGTCCTGCCCTGCCCTGCCCTGCCGCCCCCACGGTGTGTCCCCATCCTCCCACGTCTCCGGATGCGTCTCCCCAGGACCTTACCTGAAGAGTGGCCAAGCTGGTGCTCAGTGCTTGAATGGTCCTGCCGCACCTGCGCATGGGCCTCGTGTCCTGCTGTCTAGTGACCCTGAGTACCCGGGCACTGGCTGTCCTGTCCCTCCTTGTGCCACGATGAGGCTCCCTCTCTGGTGGGCATTGGCCTGTATCCGCAGGTTTTCATGCCCAAAGGAGCCTCACTCTCACCTGTGAGACCAGTTTCCAGTACTTCCATGGCGTCCTCCGTTCTCAGCTTGCGGGACTGTTCTCGGGTGATGGGAAGCATGCGTTCAGATGCTGGACGGCTGTCCGTGCTTATCACTGTGTCCCTGTGACCCTGCCTACCAGTCAGAGGAGGCCCCTGGACCGCGCCCTTCAGTGAGGGCCGGCAGTGAGGGTGAGACAAAGTGGCGCCTGTCTGTTCTCGGGCCTCTGCCGGGCGCACGTCGGCCCACTGCGGCGTGGACTCGGCCTTCTCCCTCCAGCAGCCTTAGGGTGTGGCGATTCCCTACTGCCCTCAGCCCTGTCGAGGCTGTGACCCCCAGAAGCCCCCAGCATAGCAGCTCGGTTTGGCCCCAGAGTCCTCCTTCCTGGGAAACTGCTGACAGCAGCTCGGGCCTGATGGCACCAGGGTTGGGGCTCCTGGGCAGTGAGTTCAAGCCTCTGAGTCAGGAGGCTGCTGCTGGGGCCATGTGGGGGTCAGCACTGGCGAGGACGGGCGGTATCGGTCCCGACTCCCTCTCAGGCATCCTTCGAATCTTCTCTGCCCTCTCAGACTCAGCCGGTCAGGAAAACTGGTCTCAGCTTGGTGCTTGTAAGGGGTGGGATCAGGTCCCCCCAAGCCCCAGAAACCGAGACCCCTCCCTGTGGGCCATCCCCACAACCAGCAGGTCCTCCACACGCCCGACCTTGGGGCCCTGCCTGTGGGGTTGTGCCTGGGTGCCCGAGGTGGGGAACATGCCCCCCAGGCCAAGGACAGCTGGGCCGCTCTGGGGGAGCAGACAGAATGAGGAGTTGGGGGTGTGAGGCCCAAGGGTATCGGTGCAGCTGCTCAGACATGGCAGAGAGGGACACAGCACATGGCGGGAGGGTGGCAGGCAGGCGGTGGGAGGGGACAGAGCTGCATGGAGGCAAGACTCACTGTCCTTTCGAGGAAGCGGGAGGCTTGGGGGTCCCAGACGTGTCTCCTTACCCGTGGGAAGCTCCCTCTGCTTTGACAGCTCGGGGCTGCAGGCAGGTCACTGGAGAGAGCTGCCAGTCCGGAGGCGGGTGGTCAGTGGTGCTGCTGGGCCCGCAGCCTGTCCTCTCAGGCCTGCTTTTGAGAAAGTAGAATTGTGTCTGTTTTAAGAGGGAGGAAGCCAAATCTCAGCGACGTTGAGCGTCTGACCCAGGGCATGCAGTGCAGAGGTGGACGTGAGCACAGCTCCCTGTCCCTCGGCTGGGCCAGGCGCTCAGCCCCCATCCAGAGCCCGGGTGGGAAGGGGTCCTGACAGATTGCAGCCCTGGTGCCCTGGCACGGTCCGTGCCTGCCTCTGAGGGTCGGCGGCCAGGCCTTGTCGATATTTGCTTCTCTGCAAGTGATGGCTTTTCCCGCTGCTGTCGTCTCTGGAGCAAGGATTTAAGGCCCAACTGCAGAGCGCCCGAGCCCGGAGATGGTGTCCGCCCCCCCTCACACACTAGGTGCCCACGTGGTCCCTGGAGCCCACATGTCTCCAGACTCCATGTGTCGGGAATCCCAGCAGAGACCACTGCCCAACACTCAGACTGCCCTGCTGCCCAGCCAGCTCAGCCCCTGGCCCTCATGCCCCCCATGCCCGCCTGCACCCCGTGCTGGGGACAAAGCAGTTCCCCTCCCTGGGGTCTTGTCTCGGGACCCGCGGCAGTCTGCACCCCTGGATTTGATCAGTGGAGCTGGGCTCTTGGCATCAGTATTAGCTAGGCGCTTGGGTTCCTGTTCAAAGGGACTAAACTTGTCTTTGGGAAAATAGACTGTGTTTGCGACCTAATCACAGGCATTAAAGCCATTAATTAGTAATAAGATACAATTTCCTGCTGTCCTGGCCGGGCGTGTGCCGATGTGGAGATTGTACTGTGAGCGTTTTCTGCAGATGTGGCGACAGACAGACACCTGCAGCGCAGCCCGCCTGGCCCCGGCGCTCTTCCCGAGGCAGACGCCCAGCCCAGCTCCTTCCCGCGGCACAGCCCTTCCCAACCCGACTCCTCCCCTGTGCCGGCCTGTCCTGTCCTGAGATCACAGGGCCCAGCAGCTGGGGCTCCCCTCCTGGGCCGCTGTCTCCTCCGTGGCGGCGGGACTTGGCGCTGACCTCCCTCCTGTGCTCTTGGGCGCGGGCCAGGGTGTGCTCCCTCGACCGCAGCTCAGAGGACCCTGAGCAAAGAGCAGTGCTCCTGCGAGTTGGGAGGGAGGCAGGTGCTGGGCTCAGGCCTCGCCAGCCAGGGAGCAGGGGCGTGTCCTGCCCCCGCCTCCAGCACACGGGGGGGGGGGGGGGGTGGAGCACGAGCACCTGACTCTGCAGGTGCGTCTCCAGCTGGAGGAGAAGCTGGCATGAAGTCCGGGGCTGTCAGAAGCCCTCCACTAGTCGTGTGGCCATCCCACTTAAAACATGGCTCACTAGCCTCCAGGCTCAATGGCTTGGGTGCGAAGGGCAGGGTGGGGAGGCACCAGTGGTCGGCCCGGTGTGTGACTCGGTCCTCCCAGTGGGCCCAGGTGTCCTGGGCCCTAGTGGCACACACTTCACTGAGGCTGTACCCTCAAGCAAAGGGAGGGCCCACCCTCCCTGTTCTCACCTGCAGCCTCTCCCACCCCCAGGGGTCTTCCTCCCCTGGGCCCTGCCCCGTCCTGGGCCTCCCCTCCCAGGTCCTCCCCTCCTCCTGGGTGGCCTCCCCTCCTCCTGGGTGGCCTCCCCTCCTCCTAGTCCTGCCCTCCCCTCCCCGGTTCTCCCTTCCCCTGGACCTCTCCCCTCCCCGGGCCTCTGGGGCCCAGGGGCATCCCCGTCGGGGTGCAGACCAGAGCAGCAGGTGGAGAGTGGGGAGCAGATGCTCCTGTGAGCTGTGTGCCTCCCCAGACAAGAGCACCGGCTTCATGTTTCTGGTGCTGTTTTAAATTTTATGACGTTAGGTTAGTGTTCATGCTGATTTCAGCTGCACTGTGTTCTTAATGCCACGATTCTTTGCATCTTCGTGTCTAGAATGTTCTGCGCCCTAGAGTGAGTCCTGTGTTCTGTGATCCTCTCCCAAGCTGCTCTGGTGGGAGCTTATCCCCAGCCTTTGTCCCCCGCAGAGCCTTGACAGAGGGCCTGCAGTGGCCCTGGCTCCGGCGGTGCCCGTCGCAGAGCCCGGGAGAGGGTGCCCCTGGGGTCCCAGAGTGAGGGTGTCTCGTAGGGGTCAGCTGTCTGGACCCGTGTGGGCAGACAGTGGACCAGGAACAGTGCCCCAGAGGGTGGGAAATGCTGGGGGGCCTTCTGCCCACCCCCGAGGGGGCTGCTCCTTCCCTGGAAAGGAAGGTGTGTGTGGGTGGAGCCCCAGCACCGCCCCACCTGAGGGCCACGGCCAGCACTGCCCTTGGACTCCCACGTCCCCTGGGAGGGCCCCCTGTTGTCAGTGCCGGCAGCCATGGCCAGCTGGGTGCCCTTGGATGGGCTCATACCTCCTAGTGCCAGCTGCCCGGAGACAGGTGACGGTGGGGTGACAGTGGGGGGCACGTGAAGTGGCTGCGGGGCCGGGCGGCGGAGACACGCGGGAGGGCCTCGCCGTGAGTGCCCGCGCCAGGTGCCAGGGGCCCTGGCCAGGACAGGGACTGCCCCTGCAGCCTGTGAAGCCGGGGTCCGCCTGCGCCCCCGCAGCGCCCCCCGCAGCACCTGATGTTACCAGTTCTGACAGGCCAGGCTATTTTTAGAAAGCTGTTCCCACTCCTTTTCCCTGTGGGAAAAGAAAAGCAAGTTGCATTTTAAATGAGCCTTCCCCCTTCCTGTCCAACAGCGCGTGGGCCACCCCGAGCAGAGGCGAGGGTGGGG
The DNA here is from genome assembly GCA_004363575.1 of Solenodon paradoxus. Taxonomy (NCBI): domain Eukaryota; kingdom Metazoa; phylum Chordata; class Mammalia; order Eulipotyphla; family Solenodontidae; genus Solenodon; species Solenodon paradoxus. The sequence goes on along the minus strand of RJWH01001792.1, from coordinate 227,631 downwards.
CAAAGGAGCACCCGACCCAGTGCGGGCGGGGTGGCGGGCCCGCGCCTCCTGCCCCCGGGTGCTGAGGACAGCCCTGGGGAGGCCGTGGTGGCTGTCATCCCAGGTGCCAGAGCAGCCTGGTGGAATCATGGTGCCGGCCCTGTCGCAGCTGGAGCGGCCGGGGGCAGACGAGATGCTCACTGCGGGGGACCGCGGGGAAGAGGCGCAGCTTGAAAAGGCGAGCACGTTTGAAAACTGCATCTAAAGGCAAGTGGACCGATGAGCGACTTCCACTGTGAGCCCCGTGCAGCCTGGGGTGAGCAGGGCCACACGCCAGTGTCTGGAGCGTCCACCGCGGGCGCCATGGTGCCCGGTGAGGCCCTTTGCTTCTGGCTGGCTCTGCGGCCTCAGGGAGGAGGGCACCGCTGAAGCCAGGGCGTCACCCTCATTACCAGCCCTGCTGTGCCACCCACCAGGGAGGCAGCTGCCCAGCCGGACGAGGCAGCCCGGCCACTCCCCACGGGTCCCTCGAATTCAGATCGGCCGTGACCAGACGCCCGGCCCTGTGCTGCGTGGACCCCCATGACCCAGGGGCCCCTGTGCCATGTGACTTACTCCGGCCCTGAAGGCTTTTTCCCTGAGGAGGCTCGGCCTTCCTGGGGGAGGTGAGAGAGCCGATTCAGGCCCGGAACATTCTTAGCAGTTTGCTGAGGCCCACAGGACGCACAGCGGATGTAACGTATCAGGAGCACCGGCCCGTGTGGACCAACGTGCTTCAGCTCCTCCGCACCGCTGTCCCCAGGTGCGCTCCGGGCCCCGCCCCGCCGCCTGCGGCCCCACATCACCCGCCCGCCTCCATGCAGGTGCACTGCTGTTTGCAGAGTGGGGCGCACTCGGGGACCCCTGAACACGCGGTGTGAACCCACGGACTTTGTGAACAGACATGGCAGCTGGGAGTTTCGTGGCCACAGCAGACTCTGTCAGTGGATTCTCTCGTCCCCGGGAGTTTTTCAGCGTTTCCTTTCTGTCACTTTGCGGGAAGGAGACAGCCTGGAATACATGGCTCTTGCGCTGTGTTCATCGACAGGCGGCGAGTGTTTATGTCCAGAGGGAGTCCTGGACCTCCAGCTCCTGCGCCGCCCACGGGTCCACTCTGCTCCTTTCTGGCTGGTTTCTTTCACTCGGAATCATCACTTTAGAGTCACTTACGTTGCGGCTGTCAGTCCTCTGCTCCCTCTCGTTGCTACGTGCGTGCCACCGTGTGCGTAGCACGAGGTCCGTTGTCACTCGCTGGGACACATGGGGTGGCTTCCGCTGTTGACCCCTGAACAGAAGGCCGCTGCCGCCGTTCACCTGTGGGCATGTGCTTTCCTTTACGCGAGCCACTGCCGAGGAGTGGACCTCCTGAGTCCCCTGAGAGGTGTGTGTTTATCTTCCAAACAAACTGCCGTGCCTCCCAAAGCGGTCACACCATTTCATGTGCCGCGCCGTCACGTGTGGGTTCCGGTTCCTCTGCGTCCTCGTGCGCCGGAGCGGTCTCGTCGCGACCAGCCGCTGTCACAGCTGTGCTGTGGCCTCCCATGGACCCGCCTTTGGGCTCGCATTTCCTGCTGACGGACGCAGAAGCCTTTTACTGTGTATCTGCCCCCATCTTAACCTCCCTGGTGAGGCGTCTGTCCAACGCTTTGCCTGTCACTGAACTGGGGTGTCTATTAACTTTTAAGAACTTTATCTCCTTTATTAAGTTTATGCTTTGCAATCACATTCAGCCAGACGCTTGCCTCTTCGTTCGTAATAGTGTCTTTCAAAGCACAGAAATGCTGCAGTTTGAAGTCCGTTTTTCATCTTCTTACGTGGACTGTGCCTTTGGCCTCAGTTCTAGGAAACGTTGGCCTGCCCGGTGACGGATTATTTGCCCAGGTGTTCTGGGAGTCGCCTGGTCTGTGTCATGTCGCTTCGCGGTGCGTTGTGGCGCAGGGGACGGCGTCGGCGTGCCTCCTGGAGGTCCGCGCTCCTGGAGGTCTGCTCGCGGTCCCTGCACTTGCGGAGGGCGCCCTGCTCCTGACTGCCCTGCCCTGGCACACGCGTCCGTTCCTTGTCGGTGTGTCTCCGCCACCGCCGTCGATCGACTGATCTGATTGTCTGTCTGGAAGCCGCTGCCCAGTCTTGATGCCTGCAGTGGTCGGCGTGTGGCAGCGGGCGGCGTTTCCGCGTCCTGGGGCTGCTGTGCTGCATTTCCAGAGGAGTCTTTGAGCCGTTCGTCACTTGCTGTGCGCACGAGAGGCCTTCGGCTTTCCCCTGGGATCACACTGCATACACAGGCAGATTCGGGGGGAGCCGGCGTTCAGCGTTGTCTTCCTGCCCGTGTGCGCCTGCGTCTTTCCGTGTAGTGAGTCGTGTTTACTTTCTCCAGGCTCTGTTGTACAGCTTCCCTGCACAGGCCTTGCACCTCTTCTGTCGGACTTACCCTAGCGTTTCATGTTCTGTGCTGTTGCAAAGTGCCTGCGTTAAAAAGTTTTAATTGACAGTGTGTTGCTAGTAAATAGAAACGCGCTTGATTTTGACGTCTGTCTTGTATCCGGCAGCCCTTCTAAAGAGTCTCATTGATTCTTTAGTGCTGGCAGCTGTTGTTCTAGATTCCGACAGGATTTCCCACTGAGCCGGTCAGGCCGCGAGCGTGAAGTCAGTTTCACGTCTCTTCCCGTCTGGGTGCGCGTTACCCGCTCCTTCCCGGCCGCACGTGGGCGCCTCGCGACGCGCCAGACAGAGGCCGGACCCGCGGTGGCACGGAGGGTCTGTGGTCGGGGCGGTGGCCCTGGGGGTCCGGAGAGGCCCTTTCAGGCGGACGTGTCCTTTCTGCTCCGAGTGCCGAGTCCTCGGCGATACCGGCCGGTGCCAGAGCTCTTTCTACATCCGTTGAGATGGTTACGGGCCTTTTTCTTTTCTAGTTTGTTGAAGTAAATTCTCTTGATAGGTTGTCAAATGCAAATCAACTTCGCGTTCCTGGGATAAACTGGTTAGTTTGTGCTATATTATCCTTTCTGTCCATGCTGAGTTCAACTTCCTAAAAACTTTGTTGGAGTTTTTCCATCTATTTTTGCATCTGTATCTAAGGAATATTTGTCCATAGTTTTCTTGTTTAGGTTTAGGCGTCGGAAAAATGCAGGATTCGTAGAATCAGTTAGGAAGTCCCTGTCATTTTCTGGAAGAATTTCTGTAGAGTTGGTATCAATTATTTATTAAATGTTTGCTGGAATTTACTCGTGAAATGGTCTGGGTGGAGTTTTTTTGTGAGAAGGATATTGACTGCAATTTGGTTTCTTTAATGGGCATATTAAAGTATTCTCTATAATCTATACTTGTATAGCTATAGAAATAGATAATATATACTATATTTATTCATTTCTAAGCTACACTATTCTTTGCCATTTTAATATCCCTGACAATTGGGTGTGACTTAGGTTTGAAGGTGGCCTGGTTTTACCTGAAAAAATAGTTACTAATGCAATAGATCCCTTTTTAAATTCTTAAAATTTGGTGCATTTATTAGCCTCTTATGTGTTTAGGATTTTTAAATAAACTCTTCACTCCGTGATTTCACATTTTAATGTTTTGGAACTTTGTATATTTTTTATTTTAGATATTTGTTTTATTTTTGATTTTAGATGTTTTCATGAAAACCCTGGAGAAACTGGGAGCAGCTTAGACTCCACGGTGACTCAGAATCAAATACGATGTTTTTATCTATTTATGCCTGTATCTTCATATCTGATTGCCTCTTTCTCCTTCCACGAGACTTGGTGGTAATGACGTCCAGGACTCGCCCGTTTCCTCTCAGGCCAATCCCAGGAGTCCCTGGTGGGTCCCGCTCGCCCCGGCCGGGCCATCGCGTCTCCCTCCCGTCCCATCGCTTTCGTACCCAGTCCCCGGAGCTTCTCAAAGAACCGCTGTAGGCTCCATCGCTTTTTCTCTGTGGATTTTGTTTTCTGTTTCATCAATTCCCATCTTGTTATTATTTCCTTTCTTTTTCTTGGGATTCAGTTTGCTCATCTGTTCTGATTTTTTAAAGTGAGAACTGGACTCATAAATTCAAGCTTTTCTCTTTTTCTGATGGTGCTCAGTGATGCCAATTTAGTGGGGCGCGTGCTTCCTTCGCATCACAAGTTCTGTTGTACGGGGTCTTCATTTTCACCAGTTCAAAATAATCTCTTCCTTGGGAGCTGCTGGGAAGTGTGTTCGGTTTCTAAGTATCCGGGCTTCTTCCCGCTCTCTCTTACTGATCGTTGACATGACGTCACTGTTGTCAGAAACGAGCTGTGCGTTTGCCGCGAACCGTCCTCGCCTCGTCGCCAGGAGTGCGGCCCGGGCTGAGAACCTCTGCCGTGCCCTGGAGAGCAAGTCTGTTCTCTCGTCGGCTCTGAGGGTCCTGGCGGGTGTTCTGTTTGCTGGTCCTGTCAGCTGCTGGGGATGGGATTGAAATGTCCAACTGCAGTTATGTGTCTGTGTTTCCCTTGGCAGTTTTATCAGATTTTATCCTACAAGTTTTGACTTTCTCTTAATTAGGCCCATGAACATTTAGGATTCTCACGTCCTTTTGCTGAGTGATCCCTTTATAGTTATGAAATAACAATTCTCACCTTTTTACAACATCAGCCACTCTGATGTTAACACAGACACAGTGGCTTTCTCCACAGGGTAGACTGGTGTGTCCTTTTGCAGCTGAAATGCCAGGGTGCTTGTTTCTTTATATGTAAAGTGCGTTTCTAGTGCGCGGCGCCTAGTCGAGTCTTGTCGCATTTCGTTTTAATCCACATGATCTGTCTTTTATTGGGGTCCATCACCTTCAGTCTGTTAACATTTAGTGTGATTCTTAACAGGCTTAGCTCGAAGCCTGTGCTCTTCTGTGTGTTTTCTGTCTGTTACACGCGCTCGTTTTATGCCTCCTTTCAGACTCATTGTTTCTGTGATTCCATTTTAAGTATGTGGATGTTTTCACAGAGAAATGGCAGCAGAAGACACAGAGTCCCCACTGCCTCCCTCGGGTCAGCCCCGCCCCGGTGCAGTGTCACGCTCAGGCCCTGCACAGGGAGCCTCCCTGTCGCCGTCTTCTCCTCCGTGTGCCAGGGACTCCGCTGTCGTTCTTGCCTCGGTCGTCCGTCCTGACAGCTCTTCCTAATTCTGCGGCTTCAGGACGCGTTCTTCCCTGTGGGGTCTGTGTGGGAGGGTGACACGTGCTGGGCGGGCGCGTGCTGGGCGGGCGCGTGCTGGGCGGGTGACGCGTGCTGGGCTGGGTGACGTGTGCTGGGTGACGCGTGCTGGGCTGGGTGGGCGCGTGCTGGGTGATGCGTGCTGGGCTGGGTGACGCGTGCTGGGCTGGGTGGACACGTGCTGGGCTGGGTGACGCGTGCTGGGCTGAGCGGATGCGTGCTGGGCTGGGTGACGCGTGCTGGGTGACACGTGCTGGGTGGGCGCCTCGAGTTCTGGTGCTAGAGGTTCGTTCTGCTGCTGGGACCTGGGAGTTATGTTTTCACCACCTTTGGGAAACTTCCTGCCACTATTTGTTTCCGTCTCCTTCCACTACTCGCCCTTCCCTCTGTCAGGGGACCCCAGTGGCACTGCGTTTGGCCACTTGGAGCTTCCAGGAGCTCACGGGGCTCCTCCTAGGCGGCCTCCGAGTCCTGTCTCACTGGCCCTTCCTCTCGCTGTGCCCCCAGGAGCACCGGGCTCTGCTTCTGTGCCCTGGCACCCACGCTGCCCTCCGCTCTCTCGGGCCTCGGACACTGTCACCCTGATAGGCGTGTGATTTGGTGGTCTTGCTGTGTCCTCTGTGACGTGACAGCTGTCACCATGCTTAGGTCCTCGCCGCCTCGGCACCCGGCAGTCGACGGCGCCCCCGCCAGTCCGCGGTGCCGAGCATCCCCGCCTCCTCGGTGTCAGCCGCAGGGTGTGCCTTCGCACGCCAGGCCATCTCCTGTCGATGCCAGTGCCGTCGATTCTGCCTCATTGGGTGCTGGAGAGAAATGTCTCTGAGGCTGGGCACACAGGTTTGTTACAGAGCAGGCACGTCCTTTGGGTTTTCACTTCACTACTCCTGTAGACGGGACTGGAGCAGTGTTAGGACCAGTAACCTCCTGATGAAAGCAGGCACTTCCTCGCGACGCCCGCAGCGTGCAGTTCTGATGCTCTGTCGTCAGGAGCAGGCCCTGCTCCCTGTTACCCTTCTAGGGGTCCTCGTCCAGCCGGGGGGCTTGCAGGAATTTACTGAACGCCGAGCGGGACCCTCTGCTGATCTGTGTGGCCTCCCCCGTCTCTTCTTGCTGTCACTCTGTCCTTTGAGCTCCTGCTGCCTTCACCTCCCTGGACTCTAGTCCCTCCATTCACAGTCCCCAGGTCCTGGGTCCTCTCGCTCTGTTAGGGCCCAGAAGCTCACCCAAGGCCTGGTGTCCCCTGGTCTCACTTCTGTGGCTTCTCATCTCTCAGGTGTCACTGACCTTTGCTGCCAGTGACCGAGCTCCTTACAAACGACTTTCACACATTTTGTAGGGTTTGCTTCTGTGCTGCGGGAAGGTAAATGTGTCCTTTTCTCCCTTTTGGCGGGAAGGGGAGTCAGTCTCTTTCTCTCCAACAACTCTGACCCGACTTTGTCTCACCCGCGTGTGCTAACCGCAGAAGTCTCGTGGCCAGGACAGATGGGCATCGGCACAAGGACAGGTGGCGTGTGGTCCACCCAGGCTTGTGAGGGCGCGTCTGGCCTGGCCCTGTGAGGCCAGCCGGGAAGGCACGGAGCCTTGACCGCAGTTCTCATGACTGTCCTGGGTGAACGCCAGGAAAGCACAGCCCCTGATGCACGCACCCTGCAGTCGTTGCTGACCATGCAGCATCTGCCGGCCGCCCGTTCTGCCCTGAGGAGCTCGTGGCCCGCGCGCGGTCAAGGCGGAAACTGACGCACCTTTCCACTCAGGCCCGCCGTCCTCGGGCCACAGACGACGGAGGTCAGCGCTGTGTCTTGATCTGTGGGTGGCAGCGTGAAGCACCACCTGTCTCCTGTTTGGCCATGGGCCCCCGGGCGGCTTCAACCCACAGCCTGGCATCAGTGTGCACACCTCTAGAGAAGAGGTGAGCCTGGATGACGTGTGTCTGCATCCCAGTCCCACTCAACTAGAGTAGTGGCCCGGTCTGCTGACTGGCCTTCTCATCCTCCATGTGGCGGTGGTGGCAGCGGTCAGCCGATTACGGGCATCAAGCCCCGCTGAGCGCCTGGCGTCAGGGAGGCATCTGCCCAGGCACAGAGCGGCTGGAGCGTGGCTGCACCTGGGCGGGCGGTCGGCACAGCAAGTGTGTCCCAGGCGTGTCACACTGGGGGCTCAGGATGGGATTGCCTTCGGTCGGAGTTGGATTTCAGTGGCAGAGCGGCAAGAAGGCCATGTTGAGGTCCCGGTGCTGGGCCAGCGGACAGAAGTCATGCGGACAGGACAGAGGACTCAGCCCTGGCTGGGGTCAGGCGGGCCCCGACTTGGGAGTTTGGGCCTCACCTGTGGGGCTGTGGGCTGTCGGACTCCCAGCCCAGGCTCCGCCCACCTAGGCCAGGGCCTGGGAGGGCCCCGTGCCACCTGTCCCCTCAGGGCTCGGAGGACAGCCACGACTTCATCCCGACCAGCACGCCTCATGCCGGCCTGCGCCAAAGGCCTTGTCTCCTTTTCTGGGAAAAGCACACATATCAGCTCATGAAAAGGGGAAATGTTCACAGGAAAGGAAAGCACAACCTGAGTGGCCTGCTCTTGGTCCCCAGAACCAGTCTTCCTGTCCCTTTCCTTTATTAGAAGAGAGCCAGAGCGAGTGCTCAGGCAGGGAGCTGGCAAGCCAGCCCCCGAGGCCCCGGCTGCTGGTGCAAAGGCTCTCAGGTTCCATCCCATGTAGCTGGGCCCTGTCCTAAACAGCGCAGGGACATCCAGGGATGTGGCCAGTGGACACCCGGCCAGCGAGGGGCGCCTGTAGATCCCCGCTCTCCTGGATCCAGCCCCGGACCTGCTCCACGCCCCTGCAGACCAGCCTCACAGCGCCAGCTGGTGGCCCCCTGGGCGAGTCTCTGAAGCAGGCCCCCTTTCCTCCTGGTGAACGTGGTGAATGGTCCTGGGGAGGGGAGGGAGAGGGGGACAGGTGTGCCGTGGAGATGCACCACCTGTGCTCAGACCTGCACACGAGCTGCCCACCGTGAATGGCGCACACAGGTGCACACACACTTGTGTACATGGGCGCACACACACCTGCTGTTTGGCTCTGTGACTTGATGAGCCGTCACTTTCCATTTGGCCCCGGTGACTTTGCAAGGAGCTGTGGGTGGCCTCCAAGGTTGGCCGGACAATCGGTACCATCAGCAACTTTCAGGCAGCCAGGGCCGCAGATGGCTGCCTCGTTGTTTCCAGGGAAGGGCTATCACACGCTGAGCCGTCTTCCTACCCAAACGGCTGGGGATCTGACCAGGTTCCTGCCGGGGAGACTAGTGGGGGCCGGCACATGTCCACGCCCTGGAGCATGAGGCCACAGAAGGCGCTCTCCCATCTGAGGCTGGATGTCCAGGCCCAGCTGTGCAGGCTTGTTCCGAGAGACTGTCCCCGGACGTGTGGACACCATGTCCTCTTCCATGCCCGACTTCCTGCCCTCCTCTGCCATGGGAACACCGGACCCGCTGTCAGCCCCTGTGAGCTGGTCTGTCTCCTCTGGAGACCTCTGTCCGGAAGCAAGCGGCTCCTCCACGGCACCGTTTCCTCGTCATCTCGTGGGACCGCTGCTGAGGAACCATCGTGAAGAACTGCCGCTCCACCGTCTCCCAGCGCTGCGCGTGTGGTCGCTGCGTGTCCCCGTTGTCCAGTCGTGTGTGTCCAGGGAGTGTGTGTGATGTCCCCGTGATGGACCCGGGCTGCTGGGCCGGGCTTCAGCGGGGCGGCGCGCACAGTGAGTGAATGCGCGCCGGTGCTGGTCGGCCATGAGAAGCGTCTTTATCTGGAAGTTGGGGGTCTTGTGACCACAATCTGCCGCTGGGCTTCACGCTCGCCGCTGTCAGTCCCTCGTGGTCCTCCCGGTTCCTTCATGTGTCACTTTGCTCAGACGAAGTTGCGTGTGGATCATGGTGGTCAGGTCTAAGGTCTGGGGCTAGGGCGCCGCACGGGGACTTGAGGGGACCTACGTGGCCCCCAGTGGCAGGCCCGCACTCGCTGCTCCATTGCCGCACCCTGTGCCAGGACGGGTGACAGTGGGCGATGAGCCCCGTTCAGCGGTCCTCGCCCAAGTCTCGAGTGTCACTCCTGCTCATGGCGGAAGACAGCGGGACTGGTGTCCACAGGAGACCTTCGGGGGCCTGTAATTGCGGCGTCTAGGAAGGCGCGGCCGTCTCAGTGCCTGGGCACGTTTACAGGCGCGCTGCACCGGCCGACGGGCAGGCGTGTGGGTGCTCGCTGTGGGTGGCTGCTGTGCTGCCCACCCAGCCGCAAGCACCGTGGACGCCGCCCGGCGCCCTCTGCACAAACTCTCCGTAATGCTGGTCGCCCGCTTGCTGTGCGGTGTTTTCCACTCCGCGCCCCCATCTGAGCCCAGCGGTACGATGATTGCAAAGTGAGTGGGTGCACGTACGTCTCCGACTGCGTGAAACTGCGCACGGGGTCTTCCTGCACAAGTGTTAAGAGCTCTAGATGCCAGTCGGTATATGAAAATGTTTCCTTTGCTTCTCGCCAGTCGTAGCTTTTCTTCCCCTTCATCTGCGACAGTCTGCTGGCTTGGAAGAGAGAGGCTGTGCCTCGGCGTCTGCGCTGTGACTTCTGCCAGCAGCCCTTTGCTCCGAGGCTCTGGGCTGGCGAAGGAGCATCACGTCTGCCCTGTCCCTGTGTCTGCAGAGCCCAGCTCACTAGCTCAGACTCCCTTCCCTCCTCTGCACTTGCTCCCAGGTCTCTGTCTGGGATCCTCTCTTCTCCCCTGCCCGCGCCTCCCGCGCTGTGACTGCGTCGTCTGGTGCCAGGCCCTGGCCTGGTCAGCATGTGTGTGTTGCAGGGAGGGCTTAGATGGAGCCACAGGGACACTGGAGGGTAACCCGGAGACAGTGCTGGGGTGGTGCCTGAGGGAGGAGGCGGGCTGCAGGCCCCACTGGCAGCTCCCAGGTGGCGGACAGGACCTGGGCCATGTGTCCCCTTCACTGGTGGGCCGGAGCCTGAGGCCACACATCAAAGCAGGCATGGAGCCTGGTGTCTGAAACCTGTCTCCCATTGCTGTTCCTCCACGTTTGGGGCCGGGGGACTGCTGGGCCCTCTGTGGCCTTGTGAGAAAGTTACAAGTAAAGCACAAATTCTGCTCCTGGGCCGCTGTGTGTGTCAGATGTTGTGCCTGTAAAACGACATCACTGGTGATCAGTTTTGTGTGGCAACCTCTGGGGCAAAGGGGTTGGGGTAGAGAAGCCAGGCCTCTGCGAGCAGTGGCACCCGGGGCCCTGTGCACAGGCTCCCTCGTGGGAGTCGCACTGTCTGGGTCGTTGGGGGCGTCTCTCTCTTGCTTTCCGCCTCCCGCCCTGCACCCCACTCTGCACCCCGCTCACCACGCGCCGGCTCTCAACCGGGACAGGAAGCCGCCAGCTCTGCCCAGCTGTCCTGGGCCCTGGCGCCGCCCTTCCCGTGCTGGCGCACCTTTGCCCAGATGGCTGCTCGTCTCGATGCTTCGAGGCCCTGCTTAAATGTCCCCTGCGCACAGCACCCTCCCTGCAGCCACGTGAAGCCTCCCGCACCTCCCGGCTGTGCCCCCGCTGGTCTGACGGACACGTGCGGATGTGTGTACGTGCTCACAGTTTGCCGCTTCCGCTCCGGCCAGCAGTGAACCTGAGGTCGGGACTTGGCTGGCTTCCTCACGGAGCACGAGCATTGCGATGGCTCTCGGGGTGTTTTCTGGGTGGGAGGAACTGCCGGGCCGAGGGCGGCCTGTGGCCTGTGCCCCGGTTTGCTGGGCCACCCACTTTCTGAGCAAGTGCGAACTGCGAAAAAGGAGACTCATGTAAGAAACAAACTCTTTCCAAGCGCCCCGATGTGTATATGGGCTGCTAACATGCCGCGGGCGGGCGAGTCCCTTCCTGCTCTCCGCAGCGGCCCCGGCGGACTCTGCTGGCGACCTGCTGGCTGTCTAGACACCAGGCCCTCCTGGGGCCCACATGTCTGGGGTGCAGGCGGCCGCCCTGCCGCAGGGAGCTCCGGCTGTGGAGGGGTCTCTGGACCCGAGGGACTTTGCCTGCATCCCATCCATCCCCTGCGGAGCGTGCGCCCCTTTGGTTGGTGCCAGAGTGGGCGGGAGGGCCGGACAGGAACATGGGGTGTGGCCAGGCACCCCCACCTGGGCAGACCAGGTCATGCACTGTCCAGAGCTCAGGTGTCAGGCACCCCTGGGAGCCCAGGGGACCCACACTCGCAGTGGTCCAGGCGACGGACAGATGAAAGTGCCGGTTGGCCCACCGGTGTGGTCTGCAGAGCTGAGTGTCAGAGCAGAAGCTGGGCCTGGACCTCACTGGGTCTCCAGGTGCCTGGGGGATGGCGCTGAGCCCCCTTCCTCATCTGAGGGTAGAAGCCCTTCTCTGTGGCCTTGCCGGGCCTCCGAGCTGTGCGCCAGGGCTCTGCGTGGCCTCACAGGCGTGCTGACACCAACCGGCGCGAGCACCACCTGTCTCTGACGGTGCCAGCAGTGATCCCGGACGACTTATGCTTGAGCAGCAGGGAGGCCCACGCCCAGCTGTGGGGCTGTGGTTTGAGATTGCACCCCAGGCTGGGGATGGCTGAGTACCCTGTCAGCCCAACTGGGGCTCAGGGCCTGGTGCACGGTGTGGGGTGAGGACAGGTATCTGTGGTCTGATCTTGGAGCCAGTGATGTGAGGCGAGGTTTCTCAGACTCAACCAGTGCTCACCAAGGGTCCTGACCACAGAGCCCCAGGGAGACAGAGCTCCGACAACCCCGAGGGGTCCCTGCCTCCCCTCCCACATCTCAGGGGCCAGTGGATTCTACTGGAACCGAATCTCCTGCCTGTCAGTGCCGCTCCGACCACCAGGGAGGGCTAAGTGGCCTGGACAGATGGCAGCCCCAGGGTCCAGCTCCGGTGGCCAGGTGTCAGCCAGCTGCTGCAGGCAGGGAGGCCGGGGCACTGCTGACAAGGCATCCAGAGCATGCCCAGGCCACAGGCCCTGGCCGGGGACACACGGGGGCAAACAGACCCTTTGGCCTCATGGAGTCTTTGCTGAAGGGTGAGACAGGCCTGATGGCAGGACGGGTGTGGTGCAGAACCTGTGGGGCCACACAGGCCTAGTCTTGCTCCGACCCCACCACAGCCTGGAAAAAGCACATCAGAAAACACATCACTCCCCCATCCCACCCTCTTGTACCTCTGGGACATTCTCATCTTCAATTTTTTATTTTTACTTTATACGAAGTCTGTGGATAAACTGTGGGTAAGCTTGTCGTCATTGCACATGGTCCAAGCCAGGTGTGCCAGGTGCTCTGGGTTCACACTCACCAGGACCTGCTTCCCTCAGGGTCTGCTGCCTCTGGTGAGAAGCTCCGCAGCCCCTCACCTGGAGCCTAGGTGCAGGGCCTGAGGGAAGGGAAGGGGCCCTGTTTTCTGAGGCAGGGACTGACCTGCAGAAGGCGCCCACAGCAGAGGGAAATGCTGTGCCTGGCTGGGACTGTGTGTATCTGTCCGTGCCGTTCCAGAACCGGTCAAGCCAACCGAGAGCTGCACAGAGCTGAGGAACTAGGGGTCTGCCCTGGTCAGACCGGAGCAGCTCAAGGTCCAGGGTGAGAGGCAGAGGCGGGGTGAGCCATCCCAGGAGGGCTGCATGGACCTCACCTCCCTGCAGGTGAGGTGTCTGAGGACAGAGTAATCTGGCCAGAGAGCTGGCTCCCTTTGGGGTGCTGGCTTGTGGGGGCCTTCCGAGCAGCGGATTCTTCCGCTCTGGACAGACTGCCATGTAGAGGAGGGGGACAGGGTCATCCTGCACCATCGTCATCTCCGTCTCTGCTCAGGCTTCTCTGGTGGTCCTAGAAGGGGAGGGAGGGGCCCATGTGACCCCCAGCCAGCACCTGCCTGTGACCTCAGCAGCCTTGGTCGGTCGTGGGAACTCCGGCCACACACCGGTGCGCACACGCAGGCTCGTGTTTGATGGAGACGGCAGCCGGCCACGCAGTGTGGGGCTCAGACGGCCCGGCCCCTGGGAGGCTCGGCGTCGAACCCGGCCCCTGGCTCCTCCAGCTGTGGCCCCGCATCCTCGTTCAGCCGGGGCGGGCGTGGGTGCGGCCACGGGTGAGCACTGCTGTACGGTGAAGAAGGCCGTTGGGACACTTTGTCGGGACTGCGGACGGTCAACCGCGGGGCAGAGGCAGCGGGAGACGTGGGCTGGGCCTCCAGGGCTGGCTTCCTGGGGTCTTGCTGACAGCAGGCTGGTGATCACACCAGACCACAGGGGTCCCCTGAACCCGCTTGGCGGGGTTCTTTCCAGGACTAGGCAATGGGGCCTCGCAGGACAGGGCCGAGTAACGGGTGTTGGTGAGAACCCGAGCCTCGCAGCTCAGGGCGGTGCCCAGTCCTGGCCTGCACAGCGGCCTCCCCTGCTGGACTCCGCAGCGTGGGCGGTACACCTGTGCTTTCCTGCCCACTGCCTGGTGGAGGCAGCGGTCCCGGCTGTGGGCAGGCGCTGAAGCCCGTGCTCTGCCCGACGTGGGGCGTGGACTCTTGAAAGACGGGGGGAGAAAAAGGGGTAGGGAGTTTGTCCTCCCCGAGGAGCCCGCACCCGTCGGCCTGCGGTCAGCGCTTTCGGGAATGCGCCTTGGCTCAGCCTCTGGGCCTCGCTGGAGCCTCGCTCCTGCCGCTCTGCCCGAGGGGATGCTGCCCACCTGGAAGCAGGGTCCGCCCTCCACTTCTCCTCCTACATTCCCACGTGTGGGCCAGCATCCAGCACTGCCCGTGTGTGGTCCAGGGCTCTGGACCCACATGCCTGCCCCATGCCCCCAGGCTCTTCCCTTACCGCCTCACAATGCACCCAGCTCGAGGACTGGGCCCCAGATCACAGGCGACAATCCTGAGTGGTGCACAGTGTGTTGTGTGTGTGCGGGTGACGGGCCGTCATGGTCCTGGGCGCGCACGGCAGCGGGCACACCACAGGTGGCCTCATCGGTCCTGGGGTCTGTTCTCTACAGGAGCCGAGGACGCCATTCTGCCTCAGTTTGTGTCTCCTCCCTGGAAGCCCCTCCTCGCCTCTGCCCCTGGGCTGGCTTCCCTCTGTCCAGGGGCCTGGCTTCCAGGCTCGGCCTGTGCACGCGCTGCCAGGAGGGCGAGAAGGGCCAGGACCCAGCCTCGAGTTGGCAGGCCAGGTAGACACAGATCACGGGGGCAGGCTGGGCCCTGGGGTGGCTGAGCCGGACTGCCAGGCAGGACTACTGATGGCCAAGGTCCAGTGTCATGAGACCCACCACGACCCCCACCCCTTCCCTGACCTGCCCTCACACAGGACAGGAGTGTCCTGACACCCCCAGACCCTGGCGGTGAGGCTGCGAGGCTGGGTGACAGTCACGTGCGGACGAGGCCAACGTGGAGCCCGGTGGGTGGGCCTGCCTGGGCGGTGGCGCCTCTGCTTTCTTTAGAAATAAGATGAGAGAAGATGAAACCAGAGGCCAAAAGAGACACCACTCAGGGGCAGAGGCGTCCTTTTCGGTTCTCTGCTGTCCTCAGACGTCTCTGCAGGGTCCATAGCCAGCAGGCATGTTCTATCTTTCTGCTCCGACCCTTTTTTCGGGTTTATCTTCAGTTGTCTGAAATACTTGTCCGCAGAGGAGAAGGCGAAGGATGTTTGAGAGAGATCGCGAGCAGTGCGCCCGAGCAGAGGGCGATCCTGTTTGGTCGGGAGGCGCCCGGGCTGCGATGCGCGTGCTCAGGGGCCGGCGCCTGTGAGCCTCCCCGCTGCGGCACAGCGAACAGACCCATCCAGGGCCTTCGCGCACTCACGCACTCACGCTCTCCCGTTGGGGTCCCCGGTGTTCCTGGTGGAGGGGACCTTCTAGAGGCCTGGGGCGCCCGGCCACCACAGGACGCGTCATATTCACATACACGCACACCACACACGCGTGCAGGTATGCAGACACGTGCACCCACGTCGGCTCGCCCGTCACAGCCCTGCCTGCCCGCCTCTTCCCTCTCCATTCCTGCAGGTGTTTCATAGGACAGATGTGTTCGTGGGCCAGATGTGAGAGTCCTTCTCTCCCCTGGCCAGGACTCAGCCCTGGTCCCCCACCAGGGAGGCTGCAGTCTGCTGTGCGCCGGGAAAGAACTGTGTGGCCTGCACCCAGCCTGTCTACAACCAGAACCTTCTCCAGCCAAGTGCTGGGAGGGGAGGGGAGGGCGCCTGGTGGAGAGGCAGGTGACCAGGCCCTGAGGGGCGGGCTGGGAGTCTGCAGGAGAGGGCAGTGGAGCCCCACATGCAGCAGGGCGGACGCTGCCCAGGCCACCGTCAGCAAGGAGCCTTGGCCAGGGCCAGGCTGGCGCGCGGTGCCCTGTCAAAGGCTGGCTCCACCCAGCCTCCATCTCTTGCACCCAGACAGCCTCATCAGCACCGCGACCACGGCCTGTGGCCTGGCTCACCCCCTAGGAACTTGGGCCCTTTCTCTCTGTCCAGCCAGAGCTCAGCCCTGACACAGCTGCTTCACTGAAGATGGCGGTGTGCCCACCTTCGGAGCGGGAGGGGGAACTCTGGCTCCCAAGGGCTTACCCAGGCCCTCACCCGGTGCAAGACTCAGCCACCTGTCCGTGGGGCCCCAGAGCCCCGGCCTACTGCTGTGCGGGGTCCGCAGGGAGGCACGCCCAGCTCCTCTCCGTGTGCCCGCCATGTTGGGGCAGTGCCCTCCACGGCCAGTCTTCTGGGGCAGCCCTCTGCCCTCCAGGACCCCCAGCGCCCGCCATGGACTGTGGTCTCCCGGACATGGGGCAGCCAGGGACAGCCTCAGCAGAGCTGCCAGCTGAATGGTCTCTTCTCCACCTCATCTTAATTTAATTTAATTCCCTTTAATCTTTAATGAAAAGTTGTAAAAGTAAATTATTTACCCAAGAGAGCCAAACCGCTCCTCAGGAGCTGTTCTGATTTGTGGGTAATTACATGTGTGCCTGCGCGCCCTCCCCGCCGGGAGCGCACTGCTGTAAGCGTGTGTGCCCTCCAGCACCGCCCTGCGCCCCCCAGCACTGCCCTCCGCACTCCAGCCTCCAGCACTGCCCTGTGCCCTCTGGCACTGCCCAGCACTGCCCTGCTCCAGGCCCCGCCAGGGAGACGGAGCTGCCAGGCTGCACCCCAGCCCTGCAGCCCCAGCACTGTATCTGGGACCCTCGGGCCCCTTCTCCCAGTATCCTTCTGCCAGCGCCCTGGTGGCCCGGCCCCTCCTGACACAGGCCCAGGGGCAGGACAAGGCGGGTAGCAGGGGCAGTGTGGTTGCCACCCCCTTACCCTCACGGCTGCAAAGGGTGCAAGCACCCTTGCCCTGAGCACCGACTCCCTCACGCCTGGGCATTGTCGCCTCTTTCCACACTCTCAGTAGATAGCTGAGTAGAGAAGTAAAACCCACGTCTCAATCTGGGCCCACGGGAACCAGTGTTTGGGGTCGTTGGTTAGAATCTGCGGGAGTACGCCTGGCAGAGACTGTGTGTGTGTGTGTGTGTGTGTGTGTGTGTGTGAGAGAGAGAGAGAGAGGGAGGGGGGGAGGGAGGGAGGGAGGGAGGGGGAGGGGGAGAGACAGACGGAGAGACAGAGAGACGGAGAGAGAAGAGTGTGCAGCCCGCGGCTTGGTCTGCTCCCGGTTGGTGGACCTTTGCGCTTCCCCCGGCCAAAGGGAAACGCTAAGCTGTGGGCTCTCAGTCAAGATGGACACGCCTGGTGGCTGGGTGCTGGCTCTGTCGAGTTTAGAGATAGTCACCGTTTAACGAGTATCGGGTACCACAGGATCCACGCCACCGCCTGTCCTCCTGGTGGCTGGGGCGCGACGGGCAGGCGGACCTCGGCCTCTGCTCTCCCGTCTCGTGGAAGGCCTGGCTATTTTTGTTCCACTTGAACTTCTCTTGCTTCATCTCAAGAGTGAAAAGCTCGCTGATTAATTCCCAACAAGCCTGGCCTGAACCAAATCTGACGCTGAAACTCAGGCCCACCCGAGATTTGTGTCGATGAGAGGACTGTGTGTCTTATGAAATTTGAATTTAAATCTGCCGTCGCTGACTCATGTCATCTGTTCCTTGGCCGTCACTCATAAATTCCTGTTGCTGTTCCTAAGTCTTTGCAGTTTTCCTCCAAAATTAGACACTCGTGCCTGAAGTCCACTTTGCGTCCTGCCCCGTGCAGTCTCCAGGCAGGCGGTGGGGCAGGGGCAGGAGCGGGGTCCTCACCGGGGTGTCACTTCCCCTGGACGTGGGCCGCTTTCCCGAGAACGCGCAGTGTTGGGCAAGGCTCTTGGGCCATTCTGCCCTGGAAGGGGCTACACCGGGCGTGGGTTTTCCTTCGGCCCCAGGGACCCTGCTGTGCAGGCTCCCACGCTCCCTGTCTCGCTCCTCTCTGCTGCCCGCCAGGCCTGACTGTGGCCTGCACACGCACGGGTAGAACCGCATGTGAGCAGCACAGGCTCGGAAGCTTGGAGGGGCGCAGTCGGCTGGTCTTCTTTGAAAATGAGGTGGTTCACTCCCTGGGCTCTTCCCAAGGATGTGACCGCTCAGCAAACATCTCCAGAGTACTAAGGCCCCTCCTGCCTTGGCCCGACACTCCGCCCGCAGCGAGCAGAGTGGAGAGGAGACCCGCAGCCTGGTCTCCAGGCGCCGCCCAGGGCGGCTCCAGGACCCCGTTCCGGCCTGCCCCCGGCCGCACAGGCTCGTCTGTGGCTGTCCCGGAGCCGGAGCCCTGGCTCTGGTGACCTGGGACTGGTCCGGCCAGGCTCGAGGGAGAGGACCTCACCCAACCCAGCCCTGTGCCGGCCCACTCCAGATGCAGGGAGCAGTGGGGCTTGGGTTCCAGAAGGTGCACAGGCTCTGGACAAGCGAGTTGATGGCACAGAATGTTGTCCCACATGCCTGTCCCGGCCACACCGTGAGAGTCCCTGTGGGCTGTGAGGGCAGGGGCAGCAGGACCCTGCAGGACAGCTGGAGTCCACGGACAGACAGTGACCAGGTCAGGAGGCTGCGGGGACTGCAGTTCGCACACTGCTAGTGGGAGGTCAGGTGACGCGGCTGCTCGGGACTCCGGTGGCGCCTGGAGGGGGTGGGAGAGTGCGTGTCACCTGCAGTTCTGAGGCAGGTGCCCCTTCAAGTGCCAGCATGAGCACACACGGGTGCCCCGAGTGTTCACAGCAGGCGTGTGTGATGAGGGTCACCCGCGCCCTCGCCGGATGCACGAGAGACAAACCTGGCGTGTCCCCAGCAGCCGCAGGTGCCCTCGACGTCCGCACGCAATCCAGGCCCGACTCCAGAGCCGCCGCGCGGGGAGGGGCCTTGGTTGGGGCTGGAGGCCGAGGCGAGGTGACATGTCTGCACTGTGGCGGCCCAAGCGCACTGGTCCCTGCCCCGGGACCGCGGCCGTCTGGGGGCTGGTCCTGGAAAAGGTTTAGCAGCTGCGGCTGTGGGGCTGTGCCAGAGGGGCTGTCGGGAGGTCGGAGAGGCTGTGTGCGCACGCGGAGCCGGGCTGCTGGAGGGGCCGCCCCGCGCCGGCCTTCTGCCAGCCGTCTCCTGGCCGGGCCTCTGGGGCTGAGCGCACGAGGGTGAGCGCGCGAGGGTGGGCGCCCGGGCCGTGCCGCCCTCTCTGGGCACAGAAAGCCTGCTCCTCCCGGCGCCCTGAGGAGCGGGGCAGCTCCCAAGATGGGGTCTCAACCTAAATCTGCCACTGGGGACCAGGGGAAAGCAGAGCTTCTCTGACCTCTCCGGGCAGGTGGGGCCTGGGCCGCCCACCTCCTTGCGGTTGCCCCCCGTGCTTCCACCTATGAGCCCACTGGGCCCAAGCGCAGGCTGGCGGCACCTCACCAGTCACAGGCCATGTCCCGGCTCTTATTTATAGCTGTGCTGTGGCAGGTAGGCTCCCGGAAGCTTAAAGGTGGCAGCAGCTGTGGGAGCGGCTTCTGGGCCAGGCCGAGTTGCCCCTCCGTGACACAGGCGGGTATGGAAGTGAAGGAAGGTGGGCCATGCGGTTTCCTGCCTGGGGGCGCGGATCTGCCTGGAGACTGAGCACGGGACGCCCGTCCGGGAACGCCCGCCGCAAACCAGGCTGCCCCGCCCTTCCGGAGGGACCCCAGCCCCCCGCAGACACGGATGCACCGGTGCCCCCGGGAGCAGTGGGCGGCGGGGATCCAGCCCAGGCACCCAGCCGGAGGCCTGCTTGTCCCCACCTTCGTTTGCTGGTTCATTCGTCCTGGCAATGTGACCGAGGACCCGTGTCTGCCCGGCTGCCACGGTCAGGGTCCCCCACAGCCCTGCGGCCCTGGCTCTCCGACACCTGGTGCTGACCCGGGGCTGCAGCCGGCAGCGCCCCGGTCGCAGGGCCCAGGCTGCTATGTGACCTGCCCGGCACAGGGACAGCCTGGGGCGAGGGGTGGCACCGGGGGCAGGCGGACGGACGTGAGCTGGAGGCTGCTGCGCAGAGCCTGACGCCCGTGTCTGTGTCCCTTGCAGACGTGCTGGTGGACGGGCAGCCGTGTGACCGCGGGGCCGCCTGTCGCGTGGGCGACCCCGTCCGCCTGGAGGTACGGCTGACCAACCGGAGCCGGCGCAGCGTGGGCCCGTTCGCGCTCTCCGTGGCGCCCTTCCAGGACCACCAGAATGGCGTGCACAACCGCGACCTGCAGCAGGCTGTCTCCTTCGTGGGCTCTAGCACCTTCCACCTGGACGCGGTGAGCCCTGTGCCGCCCCAGCCGCCGCCGCCGCGTCTCCCGCCACCCAGCCCGGGCGCTGCTCGCTCAGCGGGAGGCACGGGTGTCTGTGGCCGCCTCCTCCCTCCACAGCTCCCACGCTCTGAACCCACACACAGCCCAGGGGGACACTTGCTCCCCCACAGGCGGACGCTGTAGCCGGAAGAGGCTCAGCAACAACAGGGCGGAGGCAGCAGGGCTCTCGAGGGCTGGGAGCGAGGCCCCGTCCCCGTGTCCAGACGCCGTTTCGGGGTCTCCTGCGGTGAGGGTCTGGGCTGCCGCTCTTGTCTGAAGCCTCCTGGCCCTCCCGCAGGTGCAGCCAGCCGGCCAGTCCGCCTGCCTGGGGGCGCTTCTCTTCCTCTACACCGGCGACTTTTTCCTGAACATCCGCTTCCATGAGGACAGCGCTGGCCCCGAGCTTCCGCCCTCCTGGTGCTGCCTGCCCAGCGTGCACGTGCGCGCCCTGGAAGCGCTGGCCTGACACTCCTGCCCACGCCCTGCTCCGGGTGGGCCGTCCGCCTGGCCCTGCCCCTGCCAGGCCTCCACAGCCACGGTCTCCTCCACCCGGCCAGCACCCAGCCTCCCCCAGCAGCCTCCCCGCTCCTCACACCACTGTCCCTCTGCTGGAGCCCGCACTCTGGCCAGAGCTGGCCGCACCCGGAATCCCCGCCCCAGCTCCTGTGACCCGTGGGAGGAAGGCCAGTGTGGGGAGGGACAGCTTGGACGTGGTGCCCTGGTGAACACCGAGAGGCCTCTGGCCTGGCGGGTACATGTGTGGCCTGTGCAGGCCCCCAGCTCGGGGGCTGGGGTCTTCGTGTCCTGTGTCTGACGAGTCCTGCAATAAAGGGCCTGCCTCTCTGCTCATTGGTCTGTGCGTCCACGCGTCGGCTCGCCTGTGCTTGTGTTGGGTCCTGACCCCGAAGAGCTCTGTGCTGTGCAGACAGTGCTCCAGGGTGGCAGGACCCCAGATTCCGCCACGTGAGAAGCAGCAGGACAGACCCTCCCCTCGATGTACATTGAGGCGGGGTTTAGGCCCAAGGCTGGGGCCCCTCGGGCACTAAAGCAAGGCCCATGGCAGCACCAGGGAAGAGCCCGCAGCTCGCTCCCTGCCCACAGATGCTGTGCTCCCAGGGGCCCAGCGAGGAGGTGGGAGCCGGAGCAGGGAAAATAGGACAGGGAACTTGGTCAGCCCTGCCCAAACTAGGCGCCTGCATCGCCGCTGCTTTGTCAAGCAAAAATCAGTGGCAGCCTGAATGCCTCCAGTGGGGAAGGGCACGTATCCACTGTGGCCTGTGGAAATGAGGCTGAACAGAGTGTGGCTACGCACACGCGTGGACACGGCCCACAGGCCGGAACAAGTGCAGCGCACCCGCCCCCCGCTCAGGTCAGCATCCAAAGACCTCGCACGCCTTCTGTGCAGCAGAGGTGTCTCTAAAACATGCCGAGCGTGGAAGGACACTCACCTCTCTAGAGTGTGGCCCCCGCAGGGGCTGCCCGCTTCGCATGGGGCGCAGGGCCGGGCTCCTCTCTCCGGTGCTCCTTCCTAAAGGCATGTGGAGAGACGGCGGAGACCACGGTGGTGGAGGCAGAGCCGCTGGAGAGAGATGACAAAGGAGAAAGATGGGGAGAGACGCCACAGAAGCAGAAATGATGGTGATGAGGTGGGGAGAGGGTATGGACAGATGCCACACGATGGACAGGGGTGGTGGAGATGACAGAAGGGAGTGAGAGGTCATGGAGGGGATGGTAGAGAAGGGGCGAGGGATGGCCGAGAGAGGACATGGCCATGACTGGAATGCTAGAGAGAGATGGCACAGGTGTACACTATGGAGATGACAGAGGGACAGGATGGAGAAGAGTGTGTGTGTGCGTGTGTGCGTGCGATGGGGGGAGAGGAGCCTAGGAAAGCTAACGTGGGAAAACATTGACAAAATTCACTTCCGAGTGCTAAGAATATAGATGAATGTCGTTCTTTAATGTTTTCTGTATTTTTCAGTTTCCAAACAGGAGAACAGCAGTTTCCAGAGAAGATGCCATGTCCTTCTGGAGGCGCCTGTGTGCTCCAGGAGGCCTGGTGAGCGCTCCCTGTCCTCGCGGGAGACGGACGGGTCAGGCCTGGACGGCGCAGAGCTGTTGGAGAGGGACCGTCACAGCTCGTGTAAACGGGGTGCAGTTTGATGGGCCCCTGCTGGCCTGGTCATCCTGGGGGCGGACAGCGGGCGCCTGGGGGCTGCGGTGTCCTACTTATCCCTGGTGGCCACCGTCGGCTCCTGGCAGCACCAAGCCCAACCGCTAGGGACAGAAACTTCCCAACCAGGGCCATAGGGGGCCGCTGCAGACAAGGATGCGTCCCTTTACCCGCTGGGTGGCCGGGTTTCACCCTCCTGACAACTGTTCCCTTTGGGCAGGACAGGCCTGCAGGGGCCCTGTGGTCCCCCAGCTGTCATGCCCTGTCCTCAGAAATGACCACGCTTAGCGAGGATTGGTCTGAGTGTCTGAGCCCCAGTGCAGTAGTCACTCGTCTGTGACCTCAGACAAGTCACCTGAATTGAGCTGCAGTATGTACCATATGAACAAAAGGAGACAAGTTGTTTATTCCACGGGCACTTGTATGTAGCTTATCTCCTCTCCGCGGCGTTGCTGGCACGCGCTGGCACCGCCTCGGCAAGCTCTTCTCCCCGCTCCTCGCACCTGACGGCCTCGGGCCAGCAGGTCCCGTGTGGCATCATGGGTCCCCACCCGTCCCTGCACAGGCTGGTCTCCTAGGTCACTGAGAAGTCAGGCCGCTCCCAGCACAGGCTCAGAGCAGGGAGTTGTCGCGTAAGGGCTCTGAGCCCGCCAGCCCCAACCGCCGCCCTCACCGTGTCTCAGGAAGAGCCCGGGCCGGTGAAGCACAGGTGAGTGAGCAGCCCCTGGCCGCCCCTCACAGGGCCTCTGCGCAAAGTCGAGGACAAGACAGTGCTGACCGGAAGAGATCAGGGTCCCCATGAAGCCTCCTCCTTGAAACAACCAGCACTGCAGAGAGACTTCCCCAGCTGGGAGCAGAGTAAGAACTCCCAGCTCAGTCCCTGTGCAGGGACGCCTGCCACCGTCCTCAGGCCGTGGCCCAGCGGGCACGCTGGTGTTTGTGGCCTTGGAACGGGAGGGACAGGGAGGTCCCAGGCCCCCACCGGGGGAGAATCTAATAGCAGATAACACCCCATTGATTTCGAAACTCAAAGGATTGCACCCTGCATGAAGGTGCAAACCTGAAGAACCCTCCCACCCTGCTTGAGTGGAAATACGACTCTCTTGTCTCAAGATTTGATTCCAGCCCAAATTGCCCTGCCCACGAGTCTGTCCCCCAAACTCAGCCAGTGCTCTGAAAGCGGCTCTGCACACGCAGCGACCACACGCCAGCTGTCTTGTGAAGGAGGCGCATCCTTTCCAGGAGACGCATGCTTGTGCAAAGCCTCCCAAGTGAGGGCATCAGCGTTTAAACAGTCACGGGGCTACACGCAGGCACAGGAGCAAAGCAGGCTGGAAGGAGACTCGGATGTCGGCTCGATCGAACAGACCCTGTCACATGCTTCATGTGTTTCAAGAAATGAGGAAAACGTAAATGGTGAAGAGCTCTAGAACATAATAATCAATGGTTTTCACAGAACTGAAATTAAATGCTAAGTAAGTTAAAGAGCAGATTAAACCCAGCTTGAGAGAACCAGTCAGTGGAAGAGAGCTGAGGACATTATGGAAAACGCCGCTGTAAGATCCAGAGGTACCGCGTGTGAAAGAGACTTGAAGCGCAGAGGACAGAGGACGGCACGCACGTCCCGAAGGCAGCCGCCACCGCCTGCAGCTCGGAGGATGTGATCGAGAGGGAGGGTGCGGAAGGGCAGTGGCGGGGCCGCGGAGGACTGAGGGCTTTTCAGAACCGGGGAAGCTGAGAATCCACGCACTTAGGAAGTGCAACACATTCCGACTCGTAACATTTAAATGAGGCAGCAGATACACCCTAATATGATGTCCGAACCTGATGCAAAGAGTGGTCTGAAGAGCCTGAAAACAAGACAGGGTAACTTCAAAGCAGAGCAGTTTGACTGACCACTGACTGCTCGTTGGGAAAACAAAACCCTGACATCACCAGGTGACAGCCAGGGGTTTGCTGAGTGACACAGACTCTCTTCAGTAGGTGAAATGATACTTTATGCAAATAAACAAGAATAGCTTTCTCCACCGAAGCCTCATTACAGGGAATCTAAAGAAG
Organism: Solenodon paradoxus; assembly: GCA_004363575.1. Classification (NCBI taxonomy): domain Eukaryota; kingdom Metazoa; phylum Chordata; class Mammalia; order Eulipotyphla; family Solenodontidae; genus Solenodon; species Solenodon paradoxus. The sequence continues at coordinate 203,480 of RJWH01001792.1, read as the reverse complement.
GCGCTGTCAGCTGGAGGACATGGATGCCACATGGAATGTCAGAGATGGAAGAAGGAAGAAAGAACAAACAAGGTGACAGCTCTGAATTATGGAATTAAAGTCACAGGTAACATAAATAGCAAAATAGCACTTAAATGGTAGTAAAGTTATATCGGAATCAAGGTGTTCTAAGGTGCTTTAGTTTTTATTTCAAAGCTTTAGCAGAAGGGTAAAATAATTATTCAGTTAGACTTAAGCTTTGGTATTTTCATTATGGAAGTTTCCATTCTGAGGTAAACGTTAAGAAAATGCAGAATAGCATTAAACATCTTCAAAGCTAGAGGACCCCAAAAAGTAGAATAAAGAAAACAAATAATTCAATGTGAAAGAAGGCAATAAAGAAAAAGGACCAAAGAAATAAATCGAAATGGAAGAGGAAATAAAATCACAACCATAGTGTTAGGATTCTCCTCATCACATCTGAGAAAGATGAGGCACAGAAAAATGAGAAAACTGCTATAAAGTAAGTTGTAGAAATAAAATGAATTATGATTTACAGTAAAAGTATTCCTAATAAAGACTGACAAAACCCACAAACGTGGGCTTATGACGTTTATAAGATACACCAAAACTTAAGGACATAGACAGTTGAACTATAAAATGGTAGGAAAGATGTACTAGAAAAATCCTATGAGAAGTAAGTCTGAAGCAAAATATGAATTACTTTTAGAAATAAAGACAATGCCATGATGGTAAAGGCAGTAACTCATAAGGAATATGAGATAACTCTAAATATGTATACAGCAAATAATATAACTTCATAGCACTCGGCAAGAGTCCATGACATACTCAAAGAGCAACAAGGAACAAACCCCAGTCAAGTTTTCTATCCCTGGCAAGAATGATGTGCAGATTTGAGGTCGAGATTAAGAGTTTCTCAGATAAACAAGAACTAAAGGAACTCACCACCACTAAACCAGCCTTGCAAGATATATAAAAAGAGCTTCTCTAGAAAAGAATGAGGGGATCTTTGTTTGTGCTTATTCTTAAATCTTGAGCTAGTCCTGGATTGTCAATCTAAAATTAGACCTAAAAGAACTAGAAAAACACTAAATAAAATCCAATGTCACTAAGAAAAAGGGAAATAATAAAAACTTCAAATGGAAAGAAGTGAAATAGTGACCAAAGAGGCAAATACAAAATATCAGTGAAACTAAAGGCTGGTTCTTTGAGATAGTAAACAAAATTGCAAATTTTTATCTAGACTCACTAGGGAAAAAAAACTCAAATAAAATCAGAAATGAAAGGAAAAATTACAATGGAAATGCCAGAAATATGAATGATCACGAGAGACTATTACGACATCTGTATACCAACATATTAGACAACCTAGAAGAAAGGGATGAATTCTTAGACTCATACAAACATCCAAGCCTGAGTCATGAAGAGACAAAGTCTGAACTGATTGACTGCTCAAAGGCAGTTGACACTGTAACGAAAAACTTTCCAAAAAAAATCACAAGTCTAAGACAAGTCAGAATTCACTGAATTCCACCAGCTATTCAAAGATTTAGTAACCTATCATTCTCAAACTTTTCCCAAAAAACCCAAAGAACAGAAGTATTTCCCAAGTCATTTTACAAAGCTAGCGTTACCCTGATACCCAAATAGACAAGGACAAAAGAAGGAAAAGACAGACCAATATCTCTGATGAACTTAAATGCAAAAATCCTCAAGAAAATATTAGCAAATCAAATTCAACAGTGCATTAAAAGACTTATAAACCAGGATCATGCATCTAGGGATGCAAGGATGGTAACATGCATAAACCAGTCAGCATAATGAAGCCCATCAGCGAAATAAAAACTACAGACAAAATGTCATCTCCGTAGATGAATAAGAAAACATCTGAAAAAGTCCAACACATTTGTAATAAAAACCCAATGCAATGCATATAGAAGGACACAGCTAAGCATAATAAAGGCTGCATATAACCAACCTATAATTAGCATCATAATCATAAAAACCCAAAAGCTTGTCTGCTAAGATTGGGGGCAAGACAAGCAAAGCCACTGTCAAATACAACATGGTAGTAAAAGTCCTGTCTAGAGAAATTAGACACATATAAATCAAAGGGGTCCAAATTGGAATAGAATGGAAACAGTTCCTATTTGTAGATGAGATTATACATAGAACATACTAAAGACCCCATCAAAAAACAATTAGAAATAATAAGCTATAATATCAATATACACAATTCTGTTGTATTTCTATATGCAAACAATAATAGAGACATTAGGAAAACAATACCATTTATACTCATACCTGAGAATAAATTTAATGAGGTGAAAAATTTGTACACTCCAAACTGGAAGACTGTTGAAAGGAACTGAAGAAACAAATGTAGAGATGCTGTGTTCATAGACTGGAAACATTACTATTGTCAAAATAGCCATTTTACCTAAAGCAGTACACAGGCTCAAAGAAATCACTATCAAAATCCCAATGGCGTTCTTCACAGAAATATCACAAAATGCCCTAAGATTTGTAGAAACTACAAAAGAGCTGAAAGAGCCACAGCAATCCTGTGAAAAAAAGAAAAAAAACGGAACTATTGGTGCAGCCCTGTGGGTCAGGCGGCTAAAGCGAAGGTTATGTAAAACCTACCGACCAGGTTTGAAACCTGGTTCTGGGGGTTAAAAAAAAAAAAAAAAAAAACACTCCAGCGAAAATGGAGGTATCATGGTCCCTGGCTTTAAACTATACTACAGAGTTATTGCCATCCAAACAATATGGCATTGGAACAGCAGTTTGATGAAACAGAGTCGAGAGCCCAGAAATAAGTTCACATGTATATAGGCAACTAATTTATGTCAAAAGAGTGAAGAGCATATGATGGAGAAAGGAAAGTGTTCAACAAGTGGTGCTGGGAAAACTGAACAGCCAATGTAAAAGAATGAAGCTTGACCACTATCTTATACCAAACATGAAAACTAATTCAAATGGACTAATCACTGAGTATAAGACCTGAAGCCATACAATACATAGAAGAAAACATAGGCAGCGATTTATTGATGTTAGTCTTAGAGATCTCTGCAGATTCATCTCCCACAGCAAGGGAAATAAAGGCAGAAATAAACACGGGACTACATCGAACTAGAAAGCTTGTGCACAGCAGAAGAAGCCATCATCAAATTGAAATGGTGCCCTGCTGAATGGAAGAAGATACTTGTAAAACACGAATCCAACAAGGGTTAATACCCAAATATAGAGCAACTCATTAAAAAAAAAAAGCTGATTGAAAAATAGAGACACTTCAAAGAGGACATACAGATGGACACATGAAATGATGTCGATAATCCCTTGTCACTCAGGAAATGTAGATCAAAACCATGTTACCTCACACCAGTGAAAACAGCTGTTATCAAAAGGCCAAGAGACCACGTGTTGGCGACGAGGCAGAGAAGAGGGGCCTCCTGCCAAGCTGGTGGGACTGTGAGCTGGTGCAGCCGCCACAGAGAACAGTGGGAGATTTCTCAAAAGAGTGAGACTAGAAATACCAGTGACTCAACTCTTCAACTTCTGGGTATGTACCCGAAGAATAGAAATGCACCATTCTGAAGGATATCTGTACCCCAGTGTTCAACGTAGCACGATTCACAAGCCCGCATGTGGAAACAACCAAAGAGCCCATCAGCGGAGGATAAAGAAGATGTGACATCTGTGTGTATAAACATAAATACACACGTGCATTGGGATATGACTCAACTGTATAAACATGAAGTCCAAAAAAACTATTCAATTCAGTGATCAACATTTAGACTCAAGTACTAACTGCTAGTTGCCGCAAGGAAGAGGGCAGGGGGTGGGCACATCGGAGAGAAGGGACCACCTGTGAGGTGGTGGGTGGGAACTAGAATTCTGGAGGGGGGCCTAATGTGGTGTATACAGATGCCAGGTTCAGCGTCGCTGTGTGTGAAACTTGTATAACCTTCCAAGTATGTTCCTTCAGTTAAAGGAAGAAAACAAATGCAGCCTGAGACTGCGACGACAGAATGGTGGTCACTGGAGGGAAAAGGGGCCATGGAGCAGAAGGGTCCACTGTTTGCTGGTGGATGGAAACTGGACTTCATTGGTGACCATCATGAAGAATATACCGATGTCTAAACACAGAGCCGTGCACCTGAGAAGAACATGAACAGTATTATAGCCCAGATGCATGAAAACCTGACACAACAAGGAAAGTTAGGTAACCCTCTTCCAGAAGCTGAAAGATCAAGAAGGCAAAAATGATTACAGATAAAAAGATTTGAAAGATTCATCCTATACTTAATGACTTCTACAGACTGCTTCTCTCAACAGCTGTAGAGTTTTTGCTAAGCACCTGTGTTGAGATTTGCCTGCTGTCCCGGTGTGTGGCTGCAGGACTTAGATACAGGCGCCGTCTCAGGACACGGTATGGTCGAGTTAGAAATCAGTCAGAAAGATGAGTCCAGCTCTCATGTATCTGGATGTTCGGAAAAACTTCTAGATAATTTGGAGTTGGAAGAAGAAATAATCATGGAATGGGAAATGCTGACCTTGATCCAGAATAAATGCACATATCCGAACTTGTGTGATGCAGGTAAATCCGATACATAAATTCCACAGAAGAAAGATGAAAAGTTAATGAACAAAGCACCATATCCCTGGGAACTGAAAAAGATGGCAAAAGAGATAAAAAAAAAAAACCCAAAACACAGAAGGGAAGATAAGCCTATAAATCAAATAAGAAAGAAATACACAGTACTGAGAAGCCAAAGGTTGTTTCTTGAGAAAGCTAATAAAATGGAGGAAGCTCTGACTGGATTAATAAAAACAATACAAATAACTGGACCGCAAGGAAAGTGCAGGCGCAGGTGGTGCAGACGAGAGTGAGGGGGCGTCACCAGGAAATGACGGAGAGCTTCGTGCCACCCACTTGAAAATGTACATGAAATACACATTTTGTAAACTGTAATAAAAACTAAAATTTTATGTAAGAAGTAGGCTGAATAATTCTAAAGCCATTAGAGAAATCAAATCAGAAATCTTTCTGAAAAGAAAGCTCTAGCCCCAGACGGCTTTTACCGGTAAACCTAATTAAACGAACAAAAACTCCAAAGATACACAAAACTTTCCTGAATGTAGGAAAAGAGGGAAAACACTCAGGTCTTTTTATGGGGCCTGTATAAGCTTGCTGTCAACACTTGACAGAGACGGCAAAGAAAAGAACATTTCAGACTAAATTGCATCAACACAGAGGCAACAGGTCGGACCTAAATGCCAGCAAACAGACTATGACGTGTGACGGAGAGGGTGTCGCCGAAGCCGATGAGAATGCAAGACAGGTCCTACAGCACAGAGGAATCGAGAGTCCTCCACATTGACCAAGGGAAAAGCCATAATCGTTTATCGATGTGGAAAAAAGTGAGAAATAGCAACATCCTTTTCCCCCAAACTCTAAAGGCGCTCTTAGCACTCTGCATCTGCAAGAATTTTCTCAGCGTGATTCAGGATTTGTCTAAAAGCATTCACACAGCCAGCCTTTCTGAGGGTGATGTGTGTTAACAGTCTCTTTAAGATTCGTAGCAAAACAAGGATGCCCCTCGTTCCACAGTCAGCATTGAATAAGTGATCCTTCCCAGCACAGTAGTGCAAAGAAAGGAAAAAAATAAAAAAAATTAAAGTCTAGAAAGGAAGAAACACACTCATTATTTATACATTGCATCTTCAATGACATTAAAAATCTAAAGAATCTTCAGATTTCTTAGAATTAACTGCTCAGCAAAAGTGATGGATACAAAATTAATTAAGAAAACATCTGTAGCCTTTTTGTTTCATAGTAACAAACAGCTAGAAAATAAGATTATGGAAGTTACCATTGGTAGGCCGGCAAAATATGCAAAGACCCCTGCCCCCATGGACAAAATAATGTCACCCAGATGCCCACGTCCTAATTCCCAGGACCTCTGGACAAGTTGGAACATAAGGCCAAGAGGAGTTACGGATACAGGAAAAATTAAGTTTGCTAATCATCTGATATAACACTGAGCAAATATCCTGAATTGTCCAGTAGGCCCAGTGAAAGCACAGGGTCCTTTAAAAGGGAAGAGGGAGGAGCATCCTGATGGAGCAGCGGTTGGGTCAATTGCCTCTGAAGGAGCACAGGCCACATATCCCTGGGTTTGAGTCACAGGTCTGGGGAGGAAACAGCCAGTGTGAACACCTAAATAAAAATAGAGTGTGTCTTCCTCCCTCCGCCTGTGTGCCTGCCCGCTCGCCTTCATCCCTGCCTGCACCTTCCCTTTTTAAAAGGAGGGGAGAGGTAGACAAAAGGTGACCAGGGCGCTGGGAACATGAGAAGACTATACCCCAGTGCTACTGACATTAAAGACAAGGAAGGGGGCGAGGCCAGGACGCGTCTACTTGTGTTTGAAAGGTAAGGAATCACATTCTTCCTCAGTCTCCACACGGAAACTCGCCCTGCCTGCACCTGACTCGCCCATCAGGACTCGTTTTGCACTGACTCACCGAGCTGCGAGAGAAAACCTCACCGTTTCCGCCACGAAGTGTGCAGTCACTTGTTAGAGGCCGCAGGAAGCTGACATCGAACCTCGGAATGTTTTCTCTGTGGGCAAGCTCATTATGGAGAAGCTGTAAAAATGTATTGGAGGCCCTGAAAGAGGACTTAAGTTAACGACTGGAAGACTCATCCTCATAAACATGTAAATTCTCAACTAGATTTAGTGCAACACGAATACAAACGACTACTATTTTCGCGAAGCGAGGCAAGCTCTTCTAAAATGCACGTAGAAGCGCAAAGGCCCCTGACTGTCGACACACCGGTGAAGAGCACGTCAGCAGGCGCGTATTATAACCCTAAAGCGAGTAGAACCTGCAAGTGCAAACATGCACGCTCGGTGCAAGTGCAGACACACGGCGTATGAGACGTGACGATCTCACGGTGGGGGACGGATGGACTCTCTCCTAAAGTGTTCGGGCAGCGTGAGTGGGTAGGCGTAGGGAGAGTCATGGGACCCCACTCCACATAAAATGTCTGTTCTGAGTAAAGACCTTGTGTGAAAGACAAAGTGGATCCATTTAGAAGATATTACATGTCTACTATGGCCTTGGAATAGAGATGGATACAAAGAGGTACAAATAGAGCCATGAAAAGCGATACATGCGACTTTATTAAAGTTAAGGACTTTTGTTCATCAAAGGAAATGCAAAGAAGGCGCAAAGACGAGTCCCAGAGTCCTGTGAGAGTCTGACACTGAAGACAGTGTGTGACATGGATTGAAGTCAGTCAGGTCTGCTCACAGGCCAGAGAAGAGCGAGTGACAGCCCCGCCCCCAGCAATGGCACGCCTCGGGGACGGGCAGTGGATGGCGTGCTCCATGGGTCTCCACCACGCCGGCGAGTCTGTCCCAGACCAACAGTGCGCTCCCGCCACTTCGCACATGCAGGGACGCTAAGTGGCCCTGCAACATGAACTGAGTAGCAGTGTTTATAGTGCAATTGTTTGTAACAGGAAAAAGCACATAAATCCATGGGCCACATTCCTAATGGGATGTCTGAATACACCGTGGCATATTCATACAGCAGAATGCCGTGCCAAGGTGGGCCTGCCAGACCTGGATGCACTTGAAAACCACGTAGGGATAAAGGGGGCAGAGAAGACAGGCACCCTGCTGCTAGTTGCCCGACGTTGTAAAAGCAGCGGTGTATTTATTAACAATAAGCATACAGTAGGGAATGGGGTGGCCGGATGGGTGGCAGGTGGTGGCGGAGCCCACTGGGCGATGGCGGACTACACTCCGTGATGTGGTGGAGGGCAGGGCGTGGTAACATGTCTGAGGAGTGGGGACCTGCACATAGGAATTTAGTTTAATTTGTAAAACAAAGTTACTACAGTAAAATTCTGAAAAAAATAAGCACACAAAGTGTTAAAAAAATAAACTATAAATACAAACGAGTGAGTGTTGACACAATTGAGCATGCTGATTCTCTCTGGCCAGGACAGGCAAGGAAAAGGCAGGACTCGAAAACGGTGCTTTGGGAACTCGGTAATATTCCGTCGTTCACCTAGAAACAGCTTTCGGCTTTGCTTGAAAAATGGAGATGTTTGATTCAGGCCCAAGTGATAGGGATTGTCAAAGGCAGGGTTTCTGGGTGGAGAGATGCTTTGGCACAAATTCAGCAAACCGAACAAAAAAAATTCTCCCTTTCTTCCACCTTTAGAATTAGGTTTGCCATGTCAGACCTGCTGATTAATCACAGTGTGTTCCTGGCAGCCGCCCAGGCCAGCTCCCTGGAAGCGGGAGGCTTCGCGCCACGGGCACCTTCAGCACCGCGGACAGCGGCGCGCCCGCCAGCGGGAGCAGGAGCCCAAACTGGGCGTAGGTCTTCCTGGCCGCTGGCGGGCGGGAGGTGGAACCCAGGCGCTCCGATGCCATCCCCGATGCCGTTCTGCTTGGTGTGGGCAAACCGACTGGAACTCTGCTACGAGCCAGGAAGTGGCCGGGAAGCTTCCCCGCTGGCTTCGGGAACCTGGACGCGCGGCAGCCTCAGCAGGTCCAGAGCTGACAGTCCTGCCATCTGAGTGTCCTGCAAAGCCAGGGCACTTCTCCAGACCCGTGTCCCTCGCCTCCGCTCCCTGCAGAGCTGCCTTGAGAATTCGGTGGTGTTCGATGCATCCGCGCAGCGTGGCTGGCAGTTTCAAAGAGGAAAGTTTCCTCAGCCTTGTTCAGCGGATTCCAAACCAGAAAGGAATCGGGGTTATGGACTGTTCGAAAGATACTTTTCGAGCCTGTTTGGAAATAAACCACGTGAAATTTCTATGTGAAATCTTAGCATTTCCTCACAGATGAAATTCCCTCCGCCTGTTCGTCTTCTCCAGTGCTGTTCGCTTTGGCCCCCTCTGAGCATTGCCTTCCAGGTCCTTACCCGTCATCCCAAAAGATGGTAAGAGAAGGGGCTGACAGTGTGCCTGCTAAACGCCCCGGGGCCAAAGGCCACCGCGCATCACATTCTCGCAATGAACCTGGAGAGCGAGTGCATCTGTGGATTAATTGTTGGATTCTATTTGCTAGTATTTTCCTTAAATTCTTTTCACCTGTATCTTTAAGTGTCCTTGGTCTACAGTGACCTTATTTTGTGCCATTTGTACCAGCGTTATCCTAGATGCACAGGCTGAATGAGGAACTTCTGTGCTGTGGTCCGAAGATGTTTAAGCAGCATTGAAACGAGCGGCTCTTTGGGATGAGACGCAGTGAGCGCTGGGCCTGTCTGATGTGGTGTAGTCACAGGTTTCCAGCCACTTCCAGTCTCTCCTAGGGCTGTTACAATTATCATTCTTTTCTCGGACTGATTGTGGTAATTTACTTTTTCTAGGAAATCATCCATTTCCCTGAGGTTTCCAATTTGTTATCACAGAGTTACATATAATAATTCCTCATAACTGTCTTTATCTTCTTTGTATCTGAGGTTTTGCTGGTATGTCTGCCTGTTCATTCCTAACCGTGTCGAGTTTTACTGTCTTCATTCTCCGTTAGACTCATGAGGGTTTTTTAAAAAATTTTATTAGCCAGTTCAGCGAGCATGTGTTTGAACTTACCCTTCCACAATTAATCTTTTTTCTGTTTCATCAGCTTCCGCTCTTATCTTTCTGAATTCCCTCTTATTTCTTCCTTTGTTTCTTTTCCTAATTTCTTGAGACAGGGACTGAAAACAATGTTATGCCTCGTCTCTTCCCCTTTCTAATGAAGGCCTATAGACTGTGAGCGTCTGAGTGCTAACTGACCCCATGTATTTTATCTAAAGGAAAGGTGCAGGCAGGGAGAGGAGGAAGAAGTATTTTCACTTATTTATTTTAGTTAGCACTTCATCTTGGTTATTTCCCCCGAGCCCTAGCATACAAGCCTGGATCCTTGGGATGTGTGTAGACTGCACTCGGCTAGAGGCAGTGGGCCTAACCACTACTACACCCATTCCATGTATTTTACTAGAAAACCTTGATCTTCTTTATTTTCTAGACGGTATATACTTTCTTCTTGGAATCAAGAGCTATGTGGGAATGATTTAAATTTTCCAGCAGTTCAGTGTTCCTAGCTCCCTTTTATTACTTATTTCAATTTGTATTGCCTCTCACCACAGCCTGAGGCCTGTGAAGAACGTGGCTCTTGAATTTGGTCAGGTTTTCTTGCCGGTGATCACACAGCAAAACCTCAGCTGTGGCGTCCGGCAGGTGAAAATGTGTCCTCTAGGTGCGGAGGCAGAGTGCATATGCATTCACGTTATCCAGTTCTGGCGGCGTGACTTTGTGCTGTTTTAATTTCAAATGTCCAGAAAAGCAGAGACGAGTATGTGCCATCACCAACTTTCAGTAAGTGGACATTTTACCGTATTTGCTTTTTACTGGACTATTTAAAGGAAGTACAAGTGTGAGGCATTTCCCCCTGGATACTGCAGTACTGCACACAAGGAATTTCAGCTCCTTCTGCAGCCTCCAAAACTCCACCAGACTCACATGTCCCCAAGTGTCCTTGAAATGACTTTTAAAAACATGATTCATTCAAACTAAGATCCAGTCACTGGCCATGTGATACACTGCACTGCTACTTAATTTCAAATTGCTTCTTAATTTTCTAATACATTCGTTTACAGCAACTGACAGTTGTCTCTCGCTACCATTTCCATGTCTATCAAGTCTCCTTTCCCAATGGGCTTTGCTGTATGTATTCAGTTTCTCTCTTGTCTGAAATGTAGGTTTATGGCTGTATTTTGCTCCATTGTAAATGTTCTAATTTATCAAATGTAAGTATTTTAACCTTTTTTGACATTAATATCTGCCAGTCTGGCTTTAATTTCACTTGCTTTATCTTTGTAATTTTTCCCCAGTAATGCATTGTATTTTTAAAAATATTTTGTTCTTAGTATGTTTCTCATAAACGGCTGATGATTGGCTTATTCCTTCTGTTGCTTGTTGAGCCCAATATTAGTGTCTTTTGATGGGAGAATTTAGTTCTTCCTTTGAACCTGTGAACTCACGTATTTACTGGAGTTCCTGCAACTGCTGTTGCTGATTATGTCCTGTGTTAATTTGGAAGTCCCTGCTCTGCGCTTCATCTATGACCTGGAATGGTGTGTCTCCCCAGAATGCACATGTCCAAGCCTACCCCCCAGTGTGGGTGTGCTCGGAGCCGGGGCCTCTAGGAGAACAAAGCTCACTGAGGTCACAGGGGTGGGGTTCAGGTCACCAGGATGTGTGTCCATATCAGAAGAGACGCCAGTGTTCCTGCTCCTCCCACCAGCACGTGCACAAAGAGGAGGTGACCAGAGCACAGAGCATCAAGGTGGCCATCCACGTCCAGAGATGACCTTCAGCATGAAACCTGTCCTCCAGCAGCTTAACCGTGGACTTCTAGCCCCGGAGCTGTGAGAAATCAACGTCTGGTGTTTAAGCCTCCCAGTTTGCGGCACTTTGTTACGATCGCCAGAGCAGACACAAAGACACCTTCGTTTCTACTGATGGCGCCTTCTCTTCCCAGTTATGTAATCAGACAGATTTCTCTACAATTAGTCAAAAATAATATACCAACAATTTCACAGAAGAGGATGTTCTGTTTCCCCTCTAATTACTCCTCTCCAATCCAATGAGATTCTAGAATGCCTGTATTTCCCTTTCTTCTCAAAGACGACATGCTTGGAAAGTTAAGTTTCCCACTGCCCGTAATTCCTAGGTGTTGCTGAGCCGTGACTTTTATAAACAGAGCATCATTAGAACTTCTCCTTCCCGTACGTGCGGACCTTCTCTTTCAGGGGCCCTTTTTTTTAGCACTTAGATGACACACTGGAAGACAGGTCTTTCGTTACTCGTTTTGATTTAATTTATCCACATATCATGGTTTGCTGCCTTTCGTTTTCCACCTTTATTTTGTGGGCTCCGTTCTGTCTCATTTATCCTCAGGGTTGACTCTTCCCTGGAGTCTGTTCCTTAAACGAGGTGTGTGGGGGACGGACAAGGACTTGGAGATGCACTCTCAGGTGTCTTCCTTTTGCCTCCACAGGTGATTTGAGAGCAGGTGTTTGCTGGGCACGGGACTGGGCTGAACTCAGACTTGGCCACGTGACTTGCTTTGGTCAACAACATGTGGTCAAAGTGATAGAGGACATTTCTGGGCAGCAGCCTTCAGGACCACGGTGACACTGTCGTGTCCCTGTCGGGAGTGTCGGTCCACCCGGGTGTCAGCGGGCCTCACTGAGCACAGCTGCCCATCTACTTGCGTGAGCAAGAAAGAGTCTTGTGACTGAAGCACTTATTCCTGAATTAAAAACGTGTCACTGCCGTCTGAGTCAACTCAGGCTGCTATAACAAAACCACAGGCTGGGTGATGTTGCCCCCAAGCCCACCAGCCAGGAGCCTCATCACCTCTCCTCTGCAGGGGAAGGGTGCCGACCCCTCACTCCAGGAATGGTCTCCCCCATGGATCTGGGCCTCTGGCCCTTTTGGTTCATCCGCATCGACTGACCTCAGCACCCACAGAGGCATGGAGACCCCGGTCTGGCAGGGATGTCGCGGCGGGAGAGACTTGGAGGTGGAGAGAGGCTCTCAGAAGCGCCGGGCACTGTGATTCTGTGTTGGGTTCGAGCCCTCCTCTGGAGTCTGGGCTTGGTGCCAGGGAGCGAGTGGTGTGGCACCAGGGACGAGCTGCGTGAGAGGCACTCAGGGCACACCCAGATCACCCACCCTCGGGCTGCGAAGCTGCCTGGGGCAGGTGCCCAGGGAACGGGGGCTTGGGGCCCCTGGGGGTGTCTCCCTTCTCTCCGGGCCGGCAGGCCTGCAAAGACACGGTGCCACAGCTGCTATCCCCCAACAGCGGCGGCGTGTACAGGGACGCCGCGTCGCACTGTGAAAGCGCTGCCGCCTCAGCTGCCTTTGCAAAAATACCTTCTGCCACACAAAGGTGAAAATGGCAGAGGCGAGAACCAGGCTTCCGGAGAGGAAAAATATTTAAACACCTTCCACAGGGATCGGTAAGCTCGGCACAGGCACGAGGAACGCTGCATGTGACGGGCTAAAGTTAGCTCTGCCGCGGGAGCTGGCATAGTAGCGTCTCCACGCGGGCATGTGGCGCTGGCACCGCGCCCCGTGGCGGGCAGCTCGGGGAGGGGAGGGCAGCCTTCCCTCCACACGCGGGAGAGGATCGGCACTGACTGGGCGCCCGCCCGGCACCAGGCTCTGCCTCGCCTGCTCCACCAGGTGGGCACGGGCTCCTGTCCCCTCGCTGAACTGAGGAGCACAGGGACACGGCCCTCCCTGGCCCAGCGTCGCCTGGGAGGCGTGGACAGTGGAGGATTTAGACATTGCTGCCGGCCTCGAGCCGGCGGTGGGCAAGCTGAGCGCCATCCGGAAGGTGTGGAGCTGGGTCCTGCTCCTGTGTGTTTGGAGCCCGGCTCCTGTGCAGGCCCGGCCCTGGGTTCCCACACTAGCTTGTCCCCCCGTGGGCCCCAGGGGGCAGCCCCGACACACAGCAGGAGATGATCCCTCCTCAGCCCGTGTTCAAGGGGGACAGCTGTCGGGCTGCCTCCCCGAGCTCCCCAGGTTAGGGCTTTCTCCAAAAGTTCCTTTGAAGATGGAAGACTTCTTTTTAACGTTCGTTTTCCTACTGTGTTTATTTTTGAGATGGCAGAACTGCTGGGCACCACAAACGTGCTGTCTTTGAATGTCCCATTATTTCTGGCACTCGATGGTGGGGAGGGGACTGAAAGGTCACCAGGGCCACCCCCTGGCCCCAGGATGTGTTTCTGCACCTGTTTCACTATTCGAGTAGCAGACCCAGGAGCCCTGCGCTGCCAAGTCCCTGGCCACAGTGGAGGGATGCCCTGTCTGCCACCTGCCCCCCAAGCCATCAGAGTGGCTGCAGGTGTGGACCTGTGCCGTTTCCTCTGCCTGGTTTACAACAGCCTCCAGGCTGTGCACTGCCCTTGGTCTAGGTGAGTGAGACCCTCCCGGGGCCCCAGGCCGACCCTAGCCCCTCTCAGGGCCAGTCAGTGGAGGCTCAGTGCCATGGGGGCAGTGGCGCTCTGGAGGAGGCGTGGAGGCAGGCCATGGTTCAGGCCCGCACGCCTGCACCGCACTGATCTGTCTCCTCAGTGACGCAAGGCCTGGGACCCAGGGAGCTGTCCTTGGCTTTCTCTCAGGCGACTTCCCTCGCTCGCCTTGGGACCTCGAGTCAGTCCCGGAGAGGCCGACTCGCTCCAGCGTTACATGAAGCTGTGCTCCGAGGAGTCCTGTCACTCGGAGGGCTGGTCAGAACCCCAGCCTGATTCCACACACCAGCCTTTCCTGCAGTGGCCTAGAGGGCCAGCTCCCGGCCCTTCGCACGTGGCCAGTTGAGACAGGCATGGCCCCACGCAGACGTCGCGGTGTGGCAGGCGAGATCTGAGGACACCCTGGGACACTGTGCTCTGATCCGTCAGAGTCAACTATGAACCACGAGCAGCCAGAAAAGGACCCGGGAGGCCCGTTAGCAGAGGGAACGTGAGCAGAGGCAGGTGAGGTGCTTGGAGGGAAGGGCCAGTGGCTGGAGCAGAGGTGGGCAGCCTGAGGTGCTCCGAGCTGCGGTCCCAGGACTGGAAGCTGCACTTTCCCCCTCTGTAAAATGGGGATGCCGCCTGCAGCTACTGACTCAGGTCCACCGAGTCACCCGGGGGAGACCTGACCGGGGTTCTGGCCCTCCTCGCTTCAGGGCGGCACCATCTGGCACAGACACCGGGGCGGCGGTAGCACACGACTGCTAGTGGGGTCCACCCTGCCTCAGGGCAGGATCCCTACACTGGCCTCTCGAGTAAGACAGGGCTATGGGCGCGCCCAGTGCAGGCGAAGGAGAGAAGTTCTAAAACGCAGACAATGAGGTCCCGGCAGGCCCAGGAGGAGCAGGGACAGGCTGCCAGATTGCCGTCCACTCCCAGTGGCCTAAGCGGGGAGAAGACGTTTGTTTCCCGCCATCCCTCACCTGAGGGCGGTGACTCTGGTGCCCCGCCCCGGCCTGCTTCCTTAAGTCCACCCCCAATGTTTTCCCAGGGCTCTTACTGGTTGAGAGTTGAGCCACGCCCAGCCAATCACTGTGGCCAGCGGGAATCCCGGGTTCTGATTGGGTACATCTGAGCTCTGACTCGCCCTGAGTGGGGCTGGAGGTCGTCCTCTGGGACCATGGCGCCCAGGGACCCTGTCATCAGCCTGACCTCTTTTTGGAGTGTCCGTGGCAGCAACCACAGCGCAGGCCCAGCGTCCTCTTAGGAGATGAGCGCTGGGGACAGGGCACACGGGCTCTACTCCAAGGATCTCACCGCCTGCAGGTGGAGGCCAAGGAAGGCGCGTGCAGGTGCAGAGGAGTGTGGGTGAGGACGCAGGGACAAGAGCCTTCCCCTCCCCAGGTCCCCATGACCCCAGGTCCTCGAACTTGTCTCTCCTGAGTCCACCGTCCTCTGGAGTGGAATTAACGGAAGAACTAGGCCCGGAGGGTCCAGGTGCTGGCTCTCCATGGGAATGGCGCCTGGGCACGCGGTCCCTCGTGTTGGAAGTGTTCCCATCTGTGAGACAAGCGCTTTGGGCTGGTTTACCTCCGAGGCCCCTTCCGGGAACACGCAGCGGGCTCCCCGAAAGGCTGCGTGTAAGTGGGGTTCTGCAAGTGAACGCAGCGGCTCTCCACAACGCTGGGAGCCGGCCCCCGTTCGCCCCCGCCCCGCAGTCGCCGGCGGGGGACTGCCTCGACTTCCGGCGCCAGCCGGCTCCAAGCGGGGCCACCTGCGGGTCGGAGTCCAGTGCCCCCTGGTGGCGCGCAGGCGGGCAGGCCGCTTCCAGACGCCCGAGGCCCGACGGTTGTGACTCAGGGGTGGCGCCGTTGCGGGGTGGCGGGAGGCCCGATTGGGGTTCCATCGTGGGCCGAGCCACGGCGCAATTAATTACCAGCTGCTGGGAATCCTTGTCGCCCGCTGGCGGTGACTCACCGGGCAGCCGCCGAGCGCGGGGGCCTCGGTTACCAAAATGAATTCTGGGGAGAGCTTCTGCTCGGGGTGGGGGGCGCCCTGCCCCAGTGCCTGAGGGCGTGCGCCGACCCAGCGGAAGCCCGAGGGCCCAGACGTCGCCCCCAGCGCTGACCCCCTTCCCCGGTGGGGTCAGGGACAAGCGCCCGCGAGCCCCCGAATTGGGGTGGAGAGTGTCCCGCTCCGACTCGCTCGGCCCCAGTCCCTGTGGGCCGGGAGCTCAAGGAGTCAGGGCTCCAGAGCCGCCGGTGCGGAGGGTGGGCCCTGATTCCAGGCTGACTCCGCACGGCCGCGGCCTAGCCCGCCGCCGGGGGGCGCCCTTTTCTCCAAGTTGCCTTCTCTTCCTCTGCTGGGGCCGACGGAGGTCGCTGACCCGGGGAGGGGTCAGACCCTGAGGTCTCAGCGGCTCCAGCCTACCCATTTCGAGCTCCTCTGACGAGAGATTACCTGCAGGTGGAGGGAGAGGCCAAATGGGGCAAGGGCTGTGTCCGGTGGGGCCCCTCTCCGGGCACAAGGGATAGCTGTGCCCAGGCGGGAGGCCCGGTTCCCACCGCAGACAGGTCCCAGAGGCCTCGGCAGAGGCTGGGCAGCAGGAGGGGCGGGGCTGCGTTCCGCGTGCGCCCGCGCTCTGCCTGGGGGAGCCGAGGAGTGTTTCTCAGGAAAGCCGCAGAGAGGGGATTCGGAAGGGGGAAGGAGGTCTCCCTGGGGCTCTGAGCCATTCTCAGCGCTCTAGGTTGGAGGTGCTGGGCCACCGCGCCCTCCAGACCCCACCACGCCACGAGGCGGCGCCTCGGTCGGCCCAGGAACACGTGCCCGCACCAGGTGGCTGGCCCCCGGGAACCGCGGTGCCTGCGGCCCCTCCCCTCCAGCGCCCCCGCCTCCCAATCGCTCCCCTAAGCCTCGGGTCGGCCTTCCCCGGCTGAATCCCGTGTGCCGCCCCCCGCCCGGGGGTCCCTCAAACTCTGCACGCCGCCAGGCTGCGTGCGCTCCCGGGAAGCTGGCCCGGAAGGACCCGGAGCAGCCTCGTTAATCCTCCCATCCCCCGCCGACACCTGCGGGTGGCTCCGCCCCCGCCTCCTCTCGGGCGGCGCCCAGGGCTCGGCGCCTCCGCCCCTCCCCGGCGGCCCCGGCGAGCGCCCTGCGCCTCTCCGGGTCTGCAGCGGGAGCCGCCGCGGCCGCCTCGCCAGCTGGCTGGGAACCAGGCGGGAGGTGGCGCGTCCGGGAGGCTGCGGGCGGGGGGGAAGGGGGGAGGGATGGAGGCCGGGCCTCGGCGTAGCCCGGCCCCCGCCCCCCGCAGCCTCCCGCCCGAGCGGGGCTGCCACGCGCGCAGGCGCGCGCACACACGGACACGCTCACACACGCGCACACACGCGCGCACACACACACACACACGCACACACACACGCACGCACGCACACACACACACACCCGGGCTCCCTCCGGCGCGCACGCACGCAGCGCCCCGGGCAGAGCAGCGCCTCGGCTGCCTCCCCGGACGCCCGGACGCCGGAGGGCCCGACCCCGGCGCGGCTCATGCGCCCGCGCCCACCCCGCAGCTCCGCGAGCCCCGCGGGACCCCTCCCGCCGCCGCCGCCGCCGCCGCCGCCGCCGCCGCCGCCGCCGCCGCCGCCGCCGCCGCCGCCGCCGCCGCGCCCGCCGCCCCCGGAGGAGCGGGCTGGCCGGCCGCCGCCTCTCAGTCCCCGGACCGCTCCGCCGCGAGCCCTGCCGCCGGGGGCCCGCGTCCCGCTCCCGCGCCTCGGGGGCTGAGCCGAGCAAACTTCGCGGATGCGCTGACGCCCGGCAGGGCCCGCGCCGCGTCCCTGCCCGCCCCGGTGGGCGCAGACAGCTCGGAGCGTCGCGCACCAGGCCGCCCCGCCTGCTGCACCTGCTCGGACCCTCCCCGCTGGCGGGGGACTCCGGAGACGCCGCCACTTCTCAAACTTTTGCACACACCCCCTCGAGGGGGGCCGAGGCGGGTCCCGGGGAAGGAGGTCCCGCGGGGCGCGCAGACCCGCCAGCTCCCAGCTGGGCGCCGCCGCTCGCCGGCCGGATCCCGAGCGGCGCGGGCCCGCCGGCCGGCCTCGGGCTGCGCTCGGGCGCCCGCTCCCGCCCCTGCCCCTGCGCGGCCGGCGGGAGCGGGGGCGGGGCGTGGGGTGCGGGGGGCCGCGCGGTGCCCGGCGGGGCCGCCGTGCATGGCCCTGCGTAGTGGGGCGGGCTGCTTCGGCCGGGTCTGGCGCAGGGTGTCGGGGCTCCCGGACGCCTGGCCCCGGCGCTCGAGCAGCCTCCTGTGCCTGTCCGCCTTCTCGCCCGAGCCCGGGCCCGCAGCGCCCCTGCCCCGCCAGCCGCCTCGCGGTGGCGGCGGCGGCGGCGGCGGCGGCGGGGGCCCCCCCAAGCCTCCCCGCCCCCCGCCTCCCCGCTGCTGCTGCTGCTGCTGCTGCCGCCGCCGCTTACAACTTGGAGGCGGCGGCGGCGGCGGAGGCGGCGGCGGCGGCGGCGGCCGCCGGGCGCTGCAGTGGGACGCGCGCGGCTGCGAGCCTGCGGGACATGCCCCCCGCGCCGGCTCCTTGCTGGCGGCCATGAAGAGGCAGAACGTGCGGACTCTGTCCCTCATCGTCTGCACCTTCACCTACCTGCTGGTGGGCGCCGCCGTCTTCGACGCCCTGGAGTCGGACCACGAGATGCGCGAGGAGGAGAAACTCAAAGCCGAGGAGACCCGGATCAAGGGGAAGTACAACATCAGCAGCGAGGACTACCGGCAGCTCGAGCTGGTGATCCTGCAGTCGGAGCCGCACCGCGCCGGCGTCCAGTGGAAATTCGCCGGCTCCTTCTACTTTGCCATCACGGTCATCACCACCATAGGTAAGGCTGGGCGCCCCGCGCCCCTGGAGGCGTCCGCGGCGGCGGCTGAGCGCGCGGCGCGGGCCCGGGCGCCGGGTAAACGCAGCCTGAGCCGGTGGCCGGCGCTCCTGCAGCGCCCCCTCCTCCGGGAGCCCGCGGCCGCCGCGCGGCGCGCCTCTCCCCTCCGAGACCCCCCTCGCGCGCTCTCCGCCGCGCCGGGGTCTGGCTGGGTGTGTGAGCCCGAGCGAGCGAGCGAGCGAGCGAGCGAGCGTGCCGAGCCGGAGGGCGGAGGCGCCACTTTTGCGAAGAGAGCGGAGCGGCGCTAAGAATAATCCCATAGCAGACACCCACCCACCCACCGCCCCGGCGCGGGCTGGGCTGCGCGGGACTCCCAGCCTTACACTTACTACCGCTCCAGGAGTTGGAGAGGGCTGGCTGGCACCCGCGGCGCCGCGGGGCTGGGGGCAGGGACTGCGCCCGGAGCGTGGGAGGCGCCGACCCTTGCCGGCTTCCACGCCGACTCTTCAGTGCTGGAGCCTGGACGGACCAGGCCCGGGGAGGACTTTGCTTTTTGGCGATTGGGGTGTGGGGGTGGCTGGCGTCTGAGCCGCTCTAGGAGCCAGGTCCTTGCCAGGGTCGCCGGGCGGGACCTGCCCCACGGGTAACAGGTCTGCCTATTACCCAGAAATCCCAGCATCTCAGCCCATTCCAGCGGCGAGTCCGTGTGCTGGGGAGCCAGCCCTGTGAGTCCCTGTCCAGGGACTGTCCTCCAAGGAAGTCTCCACTGGGTGCCTGGCAGCCCCAGCCCCGGCCAGGGCGTGGGAGCAGTTGCAGACCTTTCACTTGGAGACCTGGAGTCAGAGGGGACTTCAGACCCAGGCGGTGCCCTCCGTGCCAGGTGGTGGCAGCCCCGCGGTTTGTGACTTGTCCTGGCCATCTCCGCGGGCCTGTCAGGTCCACCGTGCTGGCTGGCGGCCTCTTTCCTGCCCCTCCCCAGCCCGTGTGCCCCGGGCCCCAGCAGAGAAGCCGCCTGTCGCCCCCGCCTCTGCCCCTGGGTCTCCCTTCCCCAGCCTCCTCCTCGGATTTCCCCTTGACATTTCCTTTGTCTGGAAGCTGTGTGTGCTGAGAAACAGGGCTTCTCGGTGCCATATGCAGCAGGAAGCGCCGGCACAGGACGGCCTGTCTTCCCTTCTTGGTTGAAAAGACTTTAGAGAGTCATCTTGTCTGAAATGTTTAATTCATTGGTGCAGGTTTCAGTGTTTTTGGAAGGAAATTGTCCTTCTGCTGTCTCCACAGCCAGCTTAGTTCCAGCTTGCCCCACGCCCTGGGCCCGGCGGCCCGGACACGGAGAGGTCCCTCCTTTCCCTGCAGGTGTGTGGGGCTGCCCGGTCATCACCTTCATTTCTGTCTTAAACTTGCCGCGTGAGCGGTGGCCAGAGCACACAGGGCCGGGCAGCAATGCCGGGGACAGGGCCAGCTCGCTGAGTGCTGGGCAGCAGGAAACAGGCTGCAGCACTGACCAGCCCTGGGGACCCTCCCCTCTGCGGGCGCCTGCAGACCCTGGCCTGGTGACATCTGCTAGCAGCTCGCCCGAGTAGTCATGAGCACACGGGGTGTTTGGCTGGTCCCGAGAGGGGAGCTCGACATGCCGGCGAGGCTGGCCGTAAAATCCAGCCCAGAGCTGGTCCATTTTCCTGAAAGACGGCGTTGTGAGGCGCTGATGTGCTTCTCGGAGGGTCATTACGGGTCCTGGGGCAGTCCCGGCCCCAAGTTCGATTGCGATGACTCCAGAGGAAAGGGTGGACCACTGGGGGTCTCGCTGACCTGGGGTGCAGGGGGGCCTCCACACAGCGCTCGGGGGGCAGCCGAGGGGCACGTGCTGTGTTTTCCCACTTTGTTGAGTTTTCAGCTGCTTTTCTGGAACAGTCAGAAGATACAGCTAGAAGCAGGGAGAGGACTCTGTCCTCATGCAGACCTTTTGTGGAAAGACCCGCTGGGGCCCCGCCGCTGGAGGGCGCTGCAGGTCCCTTGCCCTGCAGGCCGTGGTTTCCCCTCTGCGAAGGCGCATGGCCCGGGCGCCACCTGCTTGATTGGAGCAGGGCCGGGGGCACCGTCAGTACAGCCCACCTCTCCACAGACAGGCAGAAGCTGTTTAGCAGGAGAGCTCACATTTACAGGAAACAAAGCACCTTTCTAGTTAATTCTGTTTGTTTTCTTCTTTTTTAATATAAATGCAAATTAAGGTGCTCCTGGGCCCAGAACAAAACCCAGCCCCAAGCCAGGCCCTCCGAGGAGCTGCGTCCTATTGGACGGCGACAGTAAGAGGCAGGCTCATCTTCACCGGCCTTCTTATTTTCCATCCAGCCTGGAGCGACGTCTGAAGCCTGTTGGACTTTGAGCTCAAGTCTCGGTGCTGGGGCTGCGATCGCGGGCTCTGGCCGCGGGCTCTGGCCCTCTGTTGGCAAGCGCTGCCCTTGGGTGCCGTGATCAGCACGTTCTGCGGAACAGACTTTAAAAACATACGTAATTACCACTCCTGGCTCTGTGACTGTGCCTTCATCCAAGGCTTTAGGGGGTTAGCACCAGGTCCCACCCCGCTCTCTGGGGAGCCCACACGCTGTGCCTCCAAAGGAGGGGCCGGGACCGGCCCGTGGGCTCTGAGGGGGCAGCTTCAGTCCTGTCTTGTGTCAAGTTCTGGCTTCTGGTCACCCTGCCTGCTTATTTCACGTCTGCCCCGCTTCTCCGGATATTGCTGGGTTCCCCACTGGGGAAGCCCTGGGCGCTCCAAGTCTCCTCCGCGTTGAAGACGGAAAGGCCTGTCCCTGCCGTTCCCTGCTGTCCCTGTCTGGTCAGCCCTCCTGTCTCTTCCCAGGCCGAGGGCGGACCTTGCCGTGCTGGCCAGGGCCTGGAGGGGCTGCGGAGAGCTTGCTTTGAGTGTCCCAGCTTGGCGCTGAGGCCAGGGACCCCTCCTCACACGTGTAACTTCCTCCATGAGGCGGTTTGGCCAGAACTGTGTCCTGCCGCCACCTGCTGCTCGTGACACAGCGCAGTTTCCATGACGTGTTGAGGACTCTGGCACATCTGTGGTTTGTCGTTACTGGCTTCTGGATCACTACAGAGGAGACCATGCTTGGACACAGACCGGGGGGTCCAGGAGCCCCGTTTGCAGGAGGGGAGGGAGGGCAGGGGTTTCACTCTGGCTCCTCTGGGGACATCTGGGGACGTGTGTCTCGGCCGGGTTTCCCCAGGCCCTCCGAGCCCACGGTAGCCGGGTGGTGGCGGAGGAATTAGGGGGCCTGACTTTGGAGCCAGGGTCTGCTAGCTGGGGGAGGAGCACCCTCTGAGGAGTTTGGGGGGCCCTTTCATTTGCTGGCTCAAGGTCTGCACCTGCTTGAAACCAGGACGCAGTGGGCTCCCCACTTTTCATAAGCAGAACTTCGAAGTTTTCAGGGGTATAAAGCCTGCTCCATATTCCCTGCCCTCTCACGTGCCGTTTGCATAGGTGGTGTCCATGCTTCCTGCTCCTCCGAGGCTCTGGGGAAGGTCTAGATGACAAGATAAGGCCTGGCCTTCAGGCAGGAGGAGAGCTGCAGAGCAGACATTTGGTTGTAGTCCAGCGTGAAGGGCAGGGACAGCACAGCCCAGTTAACCCCTCCCATGCTGCCCAGCACAGCCTGCCAGGCGGGAGCCTTGCTTGTCAGCCCCGTGCATCTGCATCTGCTCAGGGGGCCTCCCCCTCCAGGAAGTCTTCTTGGGCTTCCCTGTGCAGCTCGCAGCCTCCCTGCACTCTGCCCCTGCCTGCCATGTCCTCAGCTCCAGCATCCTCGCCACTTATTCCACCCAGTCTGAGTGGTGGCTCTTCTTGCATCTGCAGCCCCAGGCGGAGCCCGTGTTCCCAGACCACAGAGTGGAAGCAGGTGCAGGGACCCAGCAGGCTGGTGCCAGAGGAGGGCGGAGCTTACACACACAGGTGCTCATCTCACCGCGAGCTGGAAGCCTCCCCCACTTTATAGACAGTGCAGCAAGGCAGAGGGCCTTGAACGCTGTCGTGCACGTGGGAGCTCCTTACCTCAGGCTCCGACTGCGGCCCATCCATCCCAGGAGCCGGGACGGGCCTGTGGATATTCCATCCAGGTGTTTCTGCTTCTGCCCCTGATGCCACGGTTTAGGAGCCGAGCTCAGCCAGGCCCGGGTGCAGGGGTGGTAAACCTGAGCTGGCACCGCCAGGCGCCGCTGCAGGAGGTGGCCACATCCTGCCCCTGTCCCGCGTGGCTGCTGACAGTGTGCAGCTGCTTTGTCCCCTCCTCCCTGGGGCCGGCCCCGGCCTGCCTGCTTCCTGGAGACCAGGCCTGCGGTCAGGACCTGCCTACAGTGTGTCAAAGGCAGAGGAGTGGGGTCGAGGGGCTCCTTCCAACTCTGTGTCATAAAGGGACAGCTCTGTAAGCTGGTGGGGACACCAACCTGAGTGCTCTGAGCAGGAGGGGATTTGGAGGGCACCTGGTGTCCATGCCCACTGCCTTCCCCTCCTTTTTCTGGGTCATATTCACTGCTCAGTCCAGGAAGCTCAAAGCAGGACCAGGGTGTGAACCAGGTCTCCATCTACATCTCTTCCCCACACAGGTGTGTTCACACCTGCACCCCTTCCCCATGCACCTGTGCTCACACCTGCACCCCTTCCCGAGCACGCTCCTCCAGCACCTGTGCTCACACCTGCACCCATCTGCCTGTCCTCTGTGCACCCACTCACTGAATCACTCTCACGCACTCACTTATCCTCGCTTATCTAGTCACTTGTTTTCCCTCTTGCTGTTTTACTTGCTGGGGTGGGGCGCAGTGTCCTGTGGGTCAGGGTGTCGGAGAGGGCGCTGCGCCCCAGCAGTGCCTCCGACGCCGCGGCAGGGACCACGGCCGCACCTCTGAGCAGGGAGAGCAGGACGAGGTAGGTTCCAACCTGAGCTGCGTGGCCAGGAGCATGTGTGGTGTTGTCTCTTAAAGGGGTGGCCACCGGACGGTGGTGGACCTGGACCGGGGCCCAGCGAGGGTGGCGGCCTCAGCACGCCCACGTGTGGGTGTGTCGAGCAGGAGAGTGTGAGGCGCCCAGAGCCCCCAGACCGCAGGGGCCAATCCTGGAGTTGGGGTGCTGACCCTGGCCTTGCTGGACGACCGTCCTTGTTAGGCTTTGGCAGGAGCCCCGGCCCCTCACTCTCCCAAGCGCTTGGTAGTAACACGGTCCCTTGTCCCGGGGCGCTCTGCTCTGCGTGCGCCTTCTCCATGCCCAGCCGGACGCGGCGGGCAGCGCAGCCCGTCCCCTCCCCTTGTCTGGGGGTCTGCAGTGCCCCTTTCCGCACAGACAGGGCCTGAGCTACCCGTCCGAGCAGGCTTCTGTGTGTGCGTCCAGGCTTCTCTGTCTCGGGAGGGCGTGGACCCACGCACAGGCCCTGACGCGAGTCGCGCTGAGGATCCAGCGAAGAGGACGCTGAATGGAGTGGCTGCAGCGCCGGGCAGATGGGGGCACTTAGTGCGTCGGGGGCGCCGGCCGTGCGTGTCGGGATGAGGCGGGACGTCAGCCATGGGCCCGGGAAGACGGAGATTCCCGGCTGACCTTCTGCCGTAACTGCAATCCTCCCTGGTGTGGTGGCCGAGCCTGCCAGGGGACAGCTGCTGGCAGGGGGTGCTGGCCAGGGGGTGCAGTTTCCTGAGCTGTCCTCACCTCATCATACCCAGCCCTGAAGGAGCCAGGGTGGCAGTGGGCGGGTGGGTGGGGCGTGAGCAGGTGGGCTGGACAGAGTGTGGCCAGGGGACGCCACCAGGCCCCTGGGGGGGCGGGTCCAGCCCTGCCTCCAGCCTGGGTCTGCCCATTGGTCCAGGCGTGGAGGCCGTTGCTCTCGGCACAGTCGGCTGGTTGATAATGCAGCTTCCAGCTTTGCTGTCCCGCCGTCGGGACAGAACTCTGCCTCTTTCCAGGCTGACCCTCCAGTGCCCTCCTGGGTCGGGGCCCTGACCTGATCCTGGGGGAAGTGGGCTGCTGCTGCGGGCTGAGGGCATCCACCAGGCTGAGCTCAGGCACAGGGACCGCGGGGGTCTGATTTCCCAGTCCTCTCGAGTGTCTGCCTGGGCCTCAGGCTGCAGCCTCCGCCGTCCCCACCTGTCTGCCCGGCCAGCTCTCTGGACTTGGGCTGTTGGCTCTGACGAGAGATGGCAGGTCTGGGGTGCGTCCTGTCCAACAGGGAGCTTCTCACCCCCACGGCTTAGACGTGTGATCTCTGCCCCCAGGCCACGCTAGTGACAGGCCATGTGAGTCTTGTCAGGTCCGGGTGGGAAGACACACCCCCTGGAAATGGCCTGTGACTGTCACCGGCCCTGCCAGACATGCGAAGAAGGTGAGAGGCCTCCAGGCAGACAGTGTCACCAGGGCTGTGTGTGTGACACGGTGTGGTGTCGTGGCTCTGGCCTCCCGCCCTGCGACCCCTGCCCACCACCCTCTCCCGCGTGGCCAGTAATCACGTGTCAGGTGGACACCCGGTGCCCTGACCACGTGGCTCCTCCAGCCTGGCTCCATGTGCCCACAACATCGAGACTGTCCCTGTGGCCCCCAGAGGCCGGGCAGCAGCGACAGCAGGTGAGCGGGGCTGTTTCATCTCTTAGGAGCAGGCACTGCGGGCGAGCCGGCGCGAGGGGGTGTGGAGCCTGGCTCTGTCTCTGGGTCCTGGCGACGTCCAGGGGAGGGAGGGAGGCCGTGGGCACCCCGCCCTGCCTGCCCCCTGGAGCCACCTCTGCCCAGGATGCCTCCCTGGTGCCCACTGGCCGTGCTGCCGCTCCGGGCAGAGAGTCTGTGAGGGCAGCGGGGCTGCTCGGGGGCCGCGGGGCTGCGGGGTGCGGGGCTGAGGGGTGCGGGGCTGCGGGGCGCGGGGCTGCGGGGCTGCGGGGCTGCGGGGCTGCGGGGCTG